>CM061921.1:134197669-134358537 GCA_031002005.1 Vandiemenella viatica | reverse complement strand
AGCATGGTTGTAAGTAACTACTATAAGAGTGTTCAACTATTGTAAAGATTATCGTTCACGAGTTATATTTGTCATTGGTCATGATGAAAGTTTAGACTTGAAGATATATGAACCAAAGTAGTTGGGAAAAAATAATGTTGTTATAAATGAAACTTTAATGTAAGATGGTGCAATGTGATATTAAGAGATTAAGAAATGTGAATAAGGGCGAATACGAGTCAGCGCATATTAAATGAATTATCAACAAATTTAAAGGAAGTTTAACATGGCATAACGCAAACATAAGGCAGTAAAATAAATTAAAATAAGTTAACGAGGGAAGCAGTAAGCGACGGACAAATATAATCATAATACGCATCAGCGAGGAGACAGATTGAGTGAACGGCCGTGAGTGCTACAAGAGATAAATAAATACATAGAGAATAAGTGGTAGATGAAATTGTGTCGAGGAAAGATGCAATAATTTAAAGTGGTAGCATATGAAGGAGGTGACGAAGGTGTCGTAATGAGAAGTCATGGAGGAGTGCAGTTCACTGTGAGTGTTCCACGATAATTTTCCGATTGGAAAATGCGTAAATTCGGTAGTGCATAAAGAGGAGTTTAGTCAAGAGTAGAAAGAGTGCACTGTAGCAGACAGGGGTATTTTCGGATCAGCGTAACATTCAGAGAGGATGTTACGAGCTGATTGGCGGAAGACAAGCGAAAATCATCAAAAGGGAATTAAAGAAGGCGGGAGGTCTTCGGAGCGCAGCGAAGAGTTGTAGTTTTTTGTCAGGAAGAGGTTTTCTTGGTAATAAGTGGAAGGTGACTGGAGGTCGCCAAATGACGAAGCATTGTGTCAGTGACCGGCGGTGTCCTTATGCTGATGGGGCAATGTTTGGTGAATCAACAGTAGGGAGGTCGCGAACTAACCTGGACAGGTACAAGCAATGTCTTCCGTGACAGGAATATTGGAGGTTCCTGGTTGAAGCCCGGACGATGCAGTGTGTTCACTCAAATGTGAGACTGTAGAATACGGGGTAGTGGATTTGGAAGAAGCGGCGACAGAGGAAGAGCCGCGTGCGAACTTATTTGCCGGGGAGTGAAAAAATTGTTGGGGATCCCGGGAGCAAGAAGGAGTCCACAAGGTAAGTGAGAGTGTGAGATACTAATAGAGCGGAAACCAGCCACCAGTAAGGGTTGAGGAAGCCGTCATTATTAATTCGTACACGAGGGAAGTGTTAAGAAAAATTCAGAGAACTCCGTAATAGGTAGTGTACGCGAGTGCGACACTTCAGTGACGGAGGTAGCGATTCTAGGGAAGTTTCGCCAACATAAAAATAAAGTTATGCTGGGTCACCGTGAACGGAACTTAACCTGTGGAAATACAAAGATTGTAGAATTGCTGTGCAAGTGAGGTCAACAAAATCATCTCTCATATAAGAATGTGTTACTAGGTCAAATTGTTGTGGTGGGTTGCAAACCGCCAGGCGCAGTAAAATCCTATGTTAGTTGGAAGCGGAGGTGGAAGAGAAGCAAATGAATTAACATGGGAATATTGCAAAAGGAAACTGTGGAAAGATGTATATGTCGATTAAATCACCTGTAACATAATAAATATAATGTAATAATAACAAGGGAAAGAATAACAAAATTAGAATTGTAAGAGGAATAATCCAAATAATAAAAAATAAGTCTTTAATAAACAAGCTGTAAATAAGAGTGAAAAAATGTTAACTGGGATTAAATATGTCGACAGCGATTATTTGGTAGAAAATCTGGTGAAACAAAAATATTGCAAGTACTGCAATGGAGGTTGTATTTTCAATTCACAACTGCCGTGTGATAGAGTGAGAGTAAGCAGAACTATCATTAAAGGTTAAAATGTTGTAACTATAAGCAAATGTAAAATAGGTAAATAAATTAATTCCCGAGGAATTAGTCGCGATCTTGAGAGGTCATAGCTTTCAGAGAGTTAAAAAGAACACAATAACATTGATTGTTGAAGAAGAAGGTACAAGTTACTCCGAGTAATCACTGCAATATCGAGGTAATAATCTGTAAACTGTACTCCAGAGTAATAGCGAAGTGGTGCGAAGGTTTAGCGGAAACATTAATTGGAGTTTAATTATAAGACAGCTGGTAAGATAATTCTGTAACAGTCATTACCTAATATTATAAAGAGAGAAAAATAAGATATATGCAGAGAATATGTAATGGATACGAGCTGTACTATAAGTTGAAAACCTCAGGTATTTTACTGTGTGTTAAGACTAATCATGAGTAAATGCTATTGTGGGTGTCTGTAATAATGAATGTTCATACTATAAGTTGCTTAAAAGGGATAAAATAAATACCAAACAAACATTGACTGTCAGCATTAATAAAAGAAAGAAATAATGTCTGTGTTATGATAATTTATTGTTGAAGAAGACTTAAAAATTAGTTGTAAAATATTCTGTTCTTGTAATAAGTTAAAAAGTATTCTGTGCTAATTGTACACTACAAGTGTTCTAGATTTTACTAGCGGGAGCATGAGCCCTGCTGAAAGATGCAAGGACCATCTCGAGTCTCGTCAGCGACGAGTCAAGTGCACGGCTCGCGCTAGCCAGACCAGGTGGCGGAAGTAAACAATATCGGTCATACGAAGGGACGCTTTCGTTTGTTGCGACTAGTGTTGCAAACTGAAAAAAAACAAAATGTTTTTTTTTAGATTTGTGAAAAAAAAAAAAAAAATGTTTTTTTTCAGATTTGTGAAAAAAAACATGAAAAAAAACTTAGCACCCTCGTTTTTTTTCTAATTTGGTTTTTTTTTCAGAAAACTATATATTTGATGAATTATAGTTTTATTTATGGAACTTACATTTTACATGTGTGTTTTAAACCTTACTAAATCATATAATATCTTACATAATGATTCATAAATGTATCTATATAGGTAACATAATTTTTTATTCATCTTCTATGTCGGAACCACATTCACTAGTATCAGTACTACCAACACTAGTTCGGTCGGAGTTGGAATTTTCTGTTTCTTCTTCTGTCCACTCTAGATCCATAACTTCAGAAATAGTTACATTTTCTTTTACCGGTCGTATTGCATGCAAAAGCTTTTGAGATTGCAATTTTAAATTGTGAGCAAAGTACACACTGTGAATGAAGACTGCGCCGATAGTTCTGTATTACGGTCTTTTAAGTTTGAATTTAAATATATTATCATACAAAATAGGAGCTTTATTTGTTTTCAATCGTTGGTTTACGCCAACGGTTGCAAGGAAATTATTCATAATTACTGACAATGACTGAGTATTATCACTATACGCTGCGAGTTTAACAAGTATACGAATATAAGGAAAGCACAACAAGTAATAAAAAGAGGCAAAAAACCGTAGTTAAATTTCCTAATTTTTTGAAAAGATTCGTAGGTCTACAGATAAATTTGTAGGGCCTGGCAGCACTAGTTCAAATAGCGAATATCAATCCAAACAATGGGGAACGGCCGAACGGGGATTCCTTCTCACGCAACCTAGCCTTTTCGGGAAGTCCCCTTTCGTAAAAGAAAACTTCAGTCGATGTTACCAATATTTTTGTATTTTTTTTTTTACTGAACCAGAAAGTTATAGTAGATTTAAAAGTAAGATAAGTACTTAGTATAAACTCTAAAACAGTCATATTAAATGATAAATGCCTTAAAAATTTGAAATTTAGTAGTTATGAAAAAAAACATGTCCCAGAAAAAAAACATGTTTTTTTTCAAAGTTTTTTTTCATGTTTTTTTTCACGTCAGAAAAAAAACTGTTTTTTTTACAACACTAGTTGCGACCGCTTCCATTAAAACAAATATAATCATTTCAGGATGTACAAGTCAAACACCGCAATGCACAAGAGAGAAAAGAGTAATTTTGATACACAGAAGAACACTAATAAAATTATATACATTATAACATGTAGATTCACAGAATGTAACACAGACACACATAGCATCTTAGTCAAAATCAGAACAGAAAGAACATGTACCAAGGAAATGTACTCAGCATGAAAAGAAATTGTATTTACTTGTAAGGAAAATTTGAAATTAGATTTTAAGAAAATTTGTATGTACAGATGAAAATGTAAATTAGGGTTAAGATGTGTTTTGGAGTGGAGCCAAAACGTTTTGAGGGCAGGGAGGTGTAGCGAACGCAGTTGTTTGCTTGGTTCATAAGTTACATATTTGTTAATTATGAAATGAGGACAGCAAGTAGCATCTTAAGAAACCAGACAGAGGCATCGACCGAGGATTTAGAGCCGCTGACAGTTAGGAAAAAGTGCGCAATGGTCGAGCTAAGGAGGACAGATGATGGGATGGATCGGCCTCATTATTGGTCTACAATTTGCCCCTCCACTTTAGGACCGTAGTGGGAGGTGGTGTAAAAACCTCTGTACGGGTATCAGAGAGTGTCTTGTCTTGTCTTGTCTTCATCAATCAGTCGCAGCCAGCAACAGCCGCAGCAGAGAGAATGCAGACGTCGAGCCACCCTCCGACGGCCGTGGCCGCGGGGTAGCTCCGCACACGTGAAGAAGATGAACAGCGCGTAACAGGTTGGCTCTGCTGTAGGGTATGGTTGGACGTGGAAAGCCATCGTTGAATCATAGATAGGGAGCTAGGGTCCTCTACAATGCCTAGAGCTGGCGTTACTGGTACAGATAATCGCCCACAGTTGAAGAAGCTCTTGCTGTCCTCAAAGTAAATGACACACTCATGCGGTTATAATAATCAACCTATTTTCAGTATTCAGTTACGTCATAGCATGATGTTGGAAGGTAGCGCAACAGCACCTTACATTGTTATCAGTATTCAGCAGTAGTTTTAATGCATACCATTTCTATATTTTGTACAGCCGTGAAAGTAAATATTGTACATAGTACATGTTTATTAACTTATTCACCCTGATGATACTACCACGAATGTCTCACTCCGATCCCAGATCGACTCCTATGATCGATCCTTACCCATTCGCTCATTCCTCTCATCGAATCTGGCCAAGTCTCCGTTCGGCCTGCTGCCAGGTTCGCCATAGGTCCCCATAGGTTTCCAGGTGGGGGCACTACAAATACATTAATTTGGGTTTAATTCTTTAATGTTATGTGCAGGTCCATTTCCATTGCTTCAAAACCAAAGTAATTTAAACTCTTTATGTCTTACATGAGGGGCAGTCAAAAAGTTCCCGGAATTTCATTGTAACTTTATTAACAAAAGATAAGTACACATTTACCTAATCTCCTTCATAGAAGGCTCCTTGTGAACACACATACTTGCTACACTGCTCCTGACATTGCTGGAAACAATGATGAAAATCCTGTTTTTGTATCTTCCGAAGTACATCCATCGCTTTGGCTTTGACGGTGGCAAAACGGTTACCTTTTGAGGCCCATTTTCATCTTGTGAAAGAGCCAGAAATCCGATGGCGCTAAATCTGGTGAGCAGGGAGGCTGGTGGATGACTGGAATGTTATTTTCTGCAAGCCATATCTGCACAGCAATCGATGTGTGGGAGGGAGCATTGTCGTGATGCAGTGATCATCCTCCTTGCCATTTGCCGGGACATTTTCTTCAGATTGCTTTCCCCAGTCTTTTCAAAACTTGCACGTAAAAGGGCCGTTAACAGTTTGTCCTGCTGGTAGAAATTCATGGTGCACCAGACATTCGTTGTCGAAAAACGCAATGAGCATTACTTTTGTTTTGGATTTGATATGACGTGATTTCTTTGGTCGAGGAGAGGATGTTGTGTGCCATGGGCCTCAAAGGTAACCGTTTTTACACTGTAGAAGACATCAAAATCAAAGTGACGGTTGTACTTCAGAAGATACCAAAACAGGATTTTCACTGTTGTTTCCAGCAATGGCAGGAGCGTGGAGCAATTGTGTGCGTTCAGAAGGAGCCTTCTTTGAAGGAGATTAGGTAAGTGTGTACTTATCTTTTGCTAATAGAGAGTTACAATGAAATTCCGGGAACTTTTTGACTGCCCCTCATAGTTTTTTTTTAGGTATATGCAACTAAACATGTTCATTATTACACGATTTTCCAAATGTATGGATTTTTAGCCGAAATTTGGAGGGCCATAACTCCGCCAAAATATTATTTTTGTCAAAATTCTTTTGGTATACTTCATAACTCCAATATGATTATCTACTGTAATTTTGACACCCCCTGTCTGATTTGAAATGGAATGCGTCTGCAGAATGCACTCAATAACTGAAATGATAAAGGGGATGATTAGGAGTCACTGGAAGATAGAAGTCAAGTAAAGAGAATGGGTGCATGTGTAAAGAACATGCAGCGATAAGGCATAGGTAAATATTGGGAGAAAGGGGGTGTGGGGAGTTTAGCAGCAGCATGTGGAAGGGAAGAAGACTATGATCATAAATCAGCATCTAATTACAGGCACAATGGAGCAGGGAAGTTTTACTGTGTAACTTCATATTGTAAATGATATTAAAGTATTAAAAAAAAGTGCTGTGCAAATAAATCGATAACTGCTCATAATCTTCCATCACTATTGATTAATAATAATACATAGTGTTTAGGTGAAACAAAATTCTCTCACTAGTATTCTACAGATTAGTAGAATCGGAAGAATATTAGTGTGGTTCTGGGAGTGAAGTGATTGGTCTTTATGGACTAGGAATAAACATGATGGCTAATGTTTCGAATCCTTCATGGTGAGTTATTTTCCAAGAAAACAATTTTACCCATCAATTGAAATAGTTACAGGCTTTCATGAATCCATTTATTATGGATAAAGTTAAAATTTTATTTGCATTTAGAAGGCTATAATAAAATTATGTGCAGCCTGCACAGTATTATCTCTTGATAAATGATTGATTTCCCAAGAACTTGCTGAAAATATAGCAGAGAAAATACTTACTATTATCTTTATTAATTAGCTGTGATGGAGTTCAAGCCCCTGTGGCAATTTCCCTACATACCTACTTAAGATTCACAAACATTTTTACTTTAAACTCTGAAGCATATTATTCATCACCTACCTAGGCAACTCGTTCCACATCCCACCTCTCCTAACAACAAATGGAAACTCTCTTATGTCTGAAGTCAAGTGATAATTTATTATCACAGTCCTGTCTTATTTTATTTTTTATTTAACAATCAATTTATCAATCTTATTACATGGATCCCTGCTGAGGAAAGACCTCTAGGATGGTTAATACACATACATATACACATAATATGAGTCATAATCATAGTGAAAACAATGTTACGAAGACAAATAAAGAGAATAAAAATGAACATTCATTTTTACACATGAGTTTTGCAAAAGGTCATTTTGAATACAATTAATTATTTTGTTCAAATTCTTGAGTGGAGTAGGAGTTACCAATAGGATAAACTCTGTTTTTCTTTAAATATATCTTTATTATCTGCAAACTGTTTTATACTCTTGGAAAGTTTATTAAACAGATGTATCCCGGAATTAACTCCTCTTTGTACTAATGAGAGAGATGTTTGTGTTTTGTGCAAGTTATTTCTGTTTCTTGTATTGAAATTGTGTACCTGTAAATTAGATGTAAGCAGGTTAAAATATTCTATGACAAAGCACATGAGAGAATATATATACTGAGATGTCATTGTAAGAATATTGAGTTTTTTAAAAAGTTCTCTACAAGAAGTTCTTGGTTTTACCCTACACAGCATCCTAAAAGCTCTTTTCTGTGCTATGAAAACTTTTTTACTCTGTGAAGAGTTTCCCCAAAAAATTATGTCATATGACATCACTGAATGAAAATATGAGTAGTAGACCGGTTTCGTTAATTCTAGATCTGCTGTTAGAGAAAGTGTATGTATTGCAAAGGTGGCACTACTTAACTTCTTCAGTAGTTAAGTGATATGTTCGTGCCAACACAGTTTCTCATCTATTTTAACATCAAAGCATTTTATACTCTTTGTTCCTAAGATTGTGTTATTTTTATAGCTTACTTGTAATTCCGGCTGTGCATAATTTTTTTTTAAACCTAATATAATGTGTTTTTTCAAACTTTAATTTTAATGAATTTGCCTTAAACCAATTTGCTACTTCACTAAGTACTTCATTTACATTAAATTCTAGATTACTGTTTGGTGTTTTTCTCACAGTCAGATTAGTGTTATCTGCAAATAAAACTCTCTTAACTTTGTCATAAAAGTTTCCAGGAAGGTCATTGATGTATAACAAAAAGAGGAGGGGTCCTAGGACAGAGTCTTGTTGAATTCCATGTCTCATTTTCTCCCAGTCTGATGAAGCATATTTACTTATTTTAAAATAAAAAATGGAAACTTTGTGCATTTGACTTTCAATATATGATTTAAACCATTTACCTGCAGGTCCATAAATATCATAGTATTCCATTTTTTCAAAAGTAATTCATGATTTACACAGTCAAGTGCTTTTGCAAGATCACAAAATATTCCTACACAGCTCATTTTATTATTCAGTTCATCAAATGTGTTATTTAAAAAACAATATATAGCCATTTGTATGGATGGTTCTTTTTGGAACCCATATTGTGAATGAGTGAGGATATTATATTGTGTAACATGTTTTATTACTATACGATACATGACTTTTTCAAAAATCAACAACAGTTTTACAACTGCATATTTTAGTCCGTATGCTACTTCTAAGCTACATGTCAATATAAATGAATCAACAGAGTGAATATATATCCAGCAGGTGACCAAGCCAAAAAAAAAAAAAAAAAATTCAGGTCCGACATTTTGTTACCTTCAGTTTATACCAATATTCTATCTGGTTTAAAGTTTCACATCTTAATTAAAATTATACCAATATTGGTATTCTATTTCAAAATGTTCTATCCCAATTTGCATTTTATATCAAAACACACTGAAAACAGTCTTCCTTGATATAACATCTATCCATATCAGTTATCTCATGTTATCATTATTTTGCTGGAACTCATCACCAACCCAATTGAATTTTAACTGCACTGAAAAATAATAGTTTCTCAGACCAGTGAAAACTTATTTAAACTGTTACTTGGGAAGCAAAATTACAACCGATGGCCGAAGCAAGAATGACGTTAAAAGAAGAATAGCACTCTAGGTAAAAGATCCTTCATGAAAAAGAGAAATCTTTTAGTTTCAAATATTTATCTAGGAATTAGAACAGCACTTTACGGTAGCGAAACATGGACTTTAGGAATACCTGAAAGAAAGAAAATTGAAGCATTTGAAATGTGGTGCAACAGAAAAATGCTGAAAATTAAGTGGCCAGACAAAGTATGAAATGAACAAGTTTTGTAAATGATGGGTGAGGACAGAAGTTTGTGGAAGAAGCTTACAGAAAGAAGAGAGAGGCTGGTAGTTCATATTTTGAGACATGCTGGATTGGTTAATTTGCTGGTGGAGGGAACAGTCGGAGGTAAGAACTGTAGAGGAAGACAGAGATTAGAAAATATGAAGCAGATAATTGAGGACATGGGTTGTATGGGATATGTAGAGATGAAGAGGTTAGCAAAAGATAGGACAGGATGGAGAATTGCATCAAACCAGTCGAAAGACTGACGACAGCAAAAGAAAAAACAGTTCTCTAAAAGATATAAACTACAAAATCAGGACAGAAACATATTCAAGGTACTATATTTTGTTTGAAAATAACATCCATATTTTATGTCACATTACAACATCAAAGTTATAGGGCTTGGGTCTTGATTAAAGGGGGAGTTCTAGAAAACAGTATTTTTCCTGAAGGTTACAAAGCACACAACTGAGATAGAGGAAGAACTGGTGGAGGGAATTTATACTGGTTAGTGAAGACAGTTCACATGTATTCAAAGATGATAAACATGAATTGCTTGAAGAAGAGTTTTTTTCTTGGGGGGAGGGGAAGGGGGAAGAAAGAAAAAAGACACGAGTCACAGCTACTTACCAAAGTGGGAAGATGAAAGAAAACAACGAGTCCATGAAGGAAATGATGATTTCATATTCTCATATTCAGAGTTCATAGGAATGAATAAAGTGGTCACAATATGTGGGGATCTAAAAATAACAGTTGTTAACTGGGATGGGAGTGGAACTATAACACAAGGGAGCAGAGATTTTCAAATACATTAGTGAATTAAGAAGGGTTTAAACAAGAGGTTGAGGCAATATGTTAGGGAAACCTGATGAAAATTATGTGGGGTAATATGAGGGAATGCAATCATGAGGCAGTTGTGATGAATATAAGGTGGTTCAGTAACAAGGAAGAGGAAGTAAGAATTGATTCTTTCGTGGTGTACTGCTGGATAAGTTCTTCTGCCATACATGACATTTTGACAGTTCCTCCACTGTCTTCATCAGGTGAACTGAAAGTTGAAGTTGCTACTGTGACGACACATCACCAAAGAAGGAAGAGGAAGGTTATATGCATAATTATAACAAGGCAAGGATTTCAGAACTAAGTAGGTATTATGGGGAAAGATTTAAAGAGTGGAAGGAAGGCAGTAGTACAGCAGAAAGTAATTTTCACCCATTCAAAGAAATAGTAAGAACAGGTGAAGAATATTTTGTAGCAAAATAAAAAATATAGAAGAGTTCAGAACTTGCATACTACAATAGGGATGAGAAGGATAAGAGGCTTGTAATGTAGCAACAGGACAATAGGGAATGCATGAAACAATAAAATATGGAATTAATAGCACCAAACAGAGAAGCTAAGGATGGTATTCATGAAAAACATCATGGCTTGACAGGGAATATAGAATGGTGAAAGTAGAAATTTCTATAGTTATGGTACAAAAATAAGGGGGAAGAAAAGTCTGTGATGGTACGGCCATGTACTGCACAGCAACTCTTGCAAGAACAACACTTAATGTAAGACCTCAGGGTCAAAGATCACAAGGGCAACTAAGGAAGCACCGACTGGATACTTTTTGCGAGGACATGAGACCAGTGAATGCCTCACCTGAAGATGCACAAGATCAGCTTAAATGGAAGATGTCCAGTAAATCAGACCCTGCAATGCAGGATAAATACTAGGAAGAAGAAGAGAAGAAATGTATTCAGACAATAAGGATGGAAAATAAGTTACAGCGAATATTAAAAAGTCTAAGATACTGTAGAAGAAGCAATGAAGAAAGTCAAAGAAAAATTTCCATGTGGCATAAGTTTTCAGGGAGATAAAATCAGTATGATACGATTTGCTGATGACATTGTCTTGTTAGCAGAGAGGGCTGAGGATATTGAGAAGTTATTGAATGGCATGAACAAAATACTGAAGGAAGATTTTGGACTGAATATAAATCAAAGCAAGACAAAAGTGATGAAATGTAGCAGAAATGATACAAATACAATACAATACAATGCAAATATAAAAATAGGATCAGATGCAATAGGAGAAGTAAGTGAGTTCTGTTACCTGGGAAGCAAAATTACAACCAATGGCCGAAGCAGGAATGATGTTAAAAGCAGAATAGCAAAAAGAGCATTCATGAAAAAGAGAAACCTTTTAGTTTCAAATATTGATTTAGGAATTAGAAAGAACTTTTTAAAACTCTTTGTGTGGAGCACAGCACTTTATGGTAGCGAAACATGGACTTTAGGAATACCGGAAAGAAAGAAAATTGAAGCATTTGAAATGTGGTGCTACAGAAGAATGCTGAAAATTAAGTGGACAGACAAAGTAAGAAATGAACGAGTTTTGGAAATGATGGGTGAGGAATGAAGTTTGTGGAAGAAGCTTACAGAAAGAAGAGACAGGTTAGTAGGCCATATTTTGAGACATGCAGGATTGGTTAATTTGTTAGTGGAGGGAACAGTCGAAGGTAAGACTGTAGAGGAAGACAGAGATTAGAATATATGAAGCAGATAATTGAGGACGTGGGTTGTAAGGGGTATGTAGAAATGAAGAGGTTAGCACAGGATAGGAAGGGATGGAGGATTGCATCAAACCAGTCGAAAGACTGACGACAACAAAAAAAGATACTGAGAA
This sequence comes from Vandiemenella viatica, assembly GCA_031002005.1. Lineage (NCBI taxonomy): Eukaryota > Metazoa > Arthropoda > Insecta > Orthoptera > Morabidae > Vandiemenella > Vandiemenella viatica. Next base: position 134,346,593 of record CM061921.1, on the reverse strand, counting down.
ACTGGTTTATCAAAACTGTTATTGATTGTCACACAGGAACAGGAGTATGATCTTTACTGTGTTCATAAAAATAAGTATAGTGGGAGATCAGAACTCCAGCCAAGGCATATTATGAGAAAGCTACATGATTTATATAAAAACAAAGTGCCTCATATACATAATATTAACAAAAATGTGTAAAAGGTAGGTGCCAAAGACATTGTATCATACTTAGAAGTATTGTTTAGGCAGAATATGGAGACCTGCTGTATTTCAAAGGGCTGGAAATGTATTGAAGTAGTACTGATTCATTAGGTAATGTGGCACTAGATATTTCAGAAGCATGTGACAGAGTTAGTCATAAATTGGATGTGAATAAAGTTACCATAAACCAAGATGTGACTTGCTGGCTAGGGTAATTCTGAAGAGACAGAAAGCAAAGAGTCAAAGTAGGTCAGGCATTATCAAGGGAGATGGAAGTGATAACAGATGTGCCACACAGTAGTGTATTGGGACCATTACTGATCATTTTTCTAATGCATGATTCTATTGCTGATCTGAAGTCAGGAATTAGGACATTTGCAGATTACATAATGCTGTATAATGGAATTTAATTGAGAGAGTATTGTGATTAAATGCAGAGGGATCTAGACAGGACATCTGGTTGGATATATAAGTATGGAATGAAAGTCCTCTTATTAGGCACACAGAAAAATAAAATTTTGATTTGATTATTCAGTGGAAGGGGAAATGCTTGGTGAAAGAATAAAATGTAAATACCTGGGAATACCAGTTGAAAGTAAGCCACAGTTAAGATGGTACATTTAGGTGGTTGTAGGGACAGAATTCAAAGTATTGCATGTGTTTGAGAGGATGAGATAAAATACCATGGAACCAAGAGAGATTCGTAACAAAACTTTGGTCAGTAGGCCCTTGCAAGAATAACATGGGCAGGGGCGTAGCTACCATAGGGCTAGGCAGTGCAGTGCAGTGCACTGTGGCCCCCACAATCAGTGGGCCCCTGAGCACAGCTGAGAGGGTCCCTCACGGGCCTTCAGGGCAAATAGGCGACCCTTTTTTTTCGCTCTGAGGACCTTGTGAACCTAGATACGCTATTGCTTAGGGTGCCCCCCTCAGGGGAGCCCTACCCAACATGGCAGAACTAAAAAAAAAGGGGTCGCCCATCTGGCCTGAGGGCCCAAAATAATTTTTTTTGCACCGGGGCCCTTGTTGACCTAGCTACGCCACTAACCATTGGATGATATGTCACCCACATTATAAGTATCAAATACTGGAGTCAGAGGGGGTGCAAAGGAGGGCAGCTAGATATATCTGTAGAAATTTCCTAAGAATGAGCTCACTAGCAAAAATGATAAGAATTGGGTTGGGAGTCATTGCAGGAGAGAAGGCAAGTGAAGGAAACCGAGTATGTATAGTGGTGATGAGGCCCAGGTAAATGATGAGGGAAGATTTAGAAGCACCATGTGGAAGGAAAGAGAGAAATATGATAATAAATTAGCAATTGATTACAGGCATTTATAAGGGAGTAGGAAATTATTCATTTGCAGGTAGGAGAGTCGGAAACTGAAAAAAATGACATATAGAGATGAATAATATACCTCAGACTGTAAAAAGTTATAAAGTAAAAATATGTATGAATCCATCACAATTAATTAATATTAACAATGATAATAATAATTTAAAGGGCTATTTCGCAAATACATTGTTTTGGCATTGCACATCATTCAGGACTGAGGGAAACCTGTTTTCACATTTGACATCATATATTGTGACATATAAAACAATCAGCCAAACTGCAATGATCTGTCTAAATACTTGATGCTTGTGTTCGACTGTATCGGAAATTCTAGACAGAAATGCCTACTCAATTTTGATCTGAAAACTATAATGGAACCTATGTGCTGGTGGAAATTTAGGTTTAATTCTAGATTGCGATACCACTATGACACCAGTGCTACAAAATTAATAAAATCTCTTTAAATGTTTGTTAATTCCTTTGTTGTAATTTGTCCTTGAAATTTCAGCTTCTCTCCGTTACACACAGTAATAAGAAATGAATGATAGAAAAATATTTTCCATGAGGACTTGACTGTTTTTGCTGTATGGAAATACAGCATTTCCATGGCTTTAACAAAAAAGTTTTCACCATGGTCCAGGCCACATTTCAAACTAACCACCACCAAAGCTTAGATTCATATGATTCAATGGCATTGGTGTATTCACAGTGTTGTAGCATTATTGTGATGTAGAATTAAACTGAAATTTCTCATCATGCTCACTTTTGCATTACCGGTACATGAAATTTTATATATATATCTGTTTAACATCTCTTAACAGAGAGGTCTTTAGAGATGGGAAAGGATGGGGGGGGGGACAAGGAATTCGGCCATGGTCTTATAAAGGAAGCATCCCAGCATTTGCCTGGAGTGATTTGGGAAACCATGGAAAACCCAAATCTGGATGCCATCCTCCTGAATGAGAAGCCAGAACGCTAACCGTTACACCACCACACTCGGTTTTTTCACTTTAAACTGATTTAATCTGATTTATTCAGAATATCCCCCATAAATTTATTCCAGTCTCTGTCTCCCTCAGTTACAAACAAGAAGAAAATAAATAAATAAATAAAAAAATGGGTCTACCGGAGTTCCCGATTCTGCTACATCATTCACTAATGACGTCATAATACTGTGTAGTCAATCGCAAGACGTATTATTTTCAAGCAATAATGCCGCTGTCATACACACTAGACTATTATTTACAAGCAGAAATTAGGTTGTAATACACCCTGGACCACCATGACACTGCTAAATGTACTTCGGAAAATATTTTTAGCCGTCCTGCGTTTGACTACCCTACTATTATAACGCCAATTCCTTGCGGAATCGCGATCTACGGTAATCCCGAAAATTTTACGTTCCATTTTCATGAAATCAAGTACTAGTTTTGTTCATGATCTGTTCTTTTCCCAATGTTACATTAAAAAAATCTAATATGCCGGAAGACTTTTCCGTTTATTAATCTATCCCATGACGTGTATTATCCCATGAAAAATTTTGTGCCCTTCTGGTACATAATTCATCAACATTGCTCATTTCACTCTACCCAACTTTGCACATGTAAACATAACGTTGGGGGCTGCTCAAAACACGTCGTAAATTATAGGAACAATAATTCAGTTATTGTTATGAGTCCAGTACTCAGACATCAATTTCAGAAATATTGAAGTTATGATACTTAAAAAAAAAAAAAAAATATGGGCTGCTCTTTCATGTGATGTATGAACAGTACAGGGTATAATGCGTCAATTATTGATAATAAGCATAGATATATGCTACATGAAAATAAAAATCAGTGCTGTAAAATTAAACTATCACGCCGAAACATAGGCTATAAAAGTTTATGGTTGGAAAAATAAAGGATACGTCTCACTTTTTTAACATTACACCACTGCCTAAAAGAACTTCTGGCCGATTTTGAATAGAGAACATTAAACGTCCTGACGAAATGCATGATAACGACTATTACAAAAACTGGTTACATGATTTGAAAAACATCACGTGGGATTACGATAAGGGAATCTTACCTAACAAAGGCAGATTGATAAACTCAACTAAATAGGGCTAAGGGAAAACATTTTTTTTTTTTTTTATTAGAGTAATTAGGAAACGCCAGTAGTTAATTGTTCACAACGAACTAAATTAATAGTAACAGATCTTGATACAATTTTATGTTTTGAAAGTTATTGTTTACAATTGAGACATGTCTCTTTCTTATATTAGGTACTAATTTTCGACTAATTACAAATTCTAATAAACTTGCTAAGGGACCAGCGACATTGCTTATTTTATCGCTTTGTTTAATATTATCATAGAAGATGTTTTAGGGATGGCGTCATAATTAAGACAATGGAAAGTTTTTCAACTGCCAAAAAAAAAGGACAAATTGTAATCAGTATTTGCAAAGTATGAAATAAATTGGGAACACATAACGATACTGGTCAGACAGAGTGGAAGTTGGGAAGTGAAAACATTCGATTGTAATGATAACCAACAATTACTTAACAAATTAGCAAAAAATATGGAATCAGGAGTATAGCTAAAAAGAACTGATGTCATCTTCCTCTAAGACATACCACAGTTTACAAAAATATATTGTACAAATAAGCAAAGCTAAGCCTGAATATTCCCGAAGGTAGCATTCTTTCTCTGCTATCGTAGGAACCTAACCCCGTATAATATATTGTACAAATAAGCAAAGCTTAGCCTGAATATTCCCGAAGGTAGCATTCTTACTCTGCTATCGTAGGAACCTAGCCCGTATTGGTAACTGGTAATGGGGACCTATAGTTTAGGGTAAAATCAGAACCACGGAAGAATTCTGGCATACTTAACATCATACAGCAAGTTGTGCCAGAAGTTAGGGTCGAGTTAGGGCGCTATGAAAATCCCCGCCATGACAGGGATTCGAACCGAGGACCTACTTACCCACCAGACCATACAATTTACAAGGGGCAAAGGGAAAACTATAAAATGATCACAGTTACAGGTAGTGTTCTTCAAGGATCTGTAGCTGGTACTTCGTTATTTTTTATTTACATAAATGATAAGAGTAGAATTATAATAAAAACAAAGGACACTATAGCAATATTCAGGGATAACAGTGATCCATCATTAGAGACAAACTCTGCGAATATAAATATCCAACTATATTGATATTAATGCATTAATTTGGAATACAAATTTGAGATAAAGGCAAATTGTGTTATCAAATTTTAATCAGCAAATCGAGATATAAATAATAAATAGTAGGCTCAAAATTAATAAAGAACAAGTTGTTTAAATGTTTAATCTTAAGAGTATAAATTGAAAAGTTCTTAATTTGGTAGATAAATATAGATTTTTTTATTTTTATTTTTATTAAAACGTGAGTTACGGAATATCCCTAAATAATCAGTTATACAAACATTTGGATAGCAGTGTAAAAAAAATGGAATACTCTGGAATAATTTTGGGTACTCTATTTCCATAAATAAACATAAATCGATTGTACTGCTGCAAAAAGATGTGCTAGAATACTATACAATTTGGATATTAAAGCACCTCGAAGACAGATGTTACACAAATAATACTATTAATGAATATGACACCCCAAAAATGTCTAATTTACGACTTAAAAAGTATTATGCCAAGCTGTATGATATAAAATTTCTGGGAAATAGGAGCGAGGATACATAAAAAAAAACACTGGAACTAAAATCCTTGACAGAGAATGAATTTAAAACCAGAATAAAACATTATTTGCGTAATAAGGCTTGTACAAACATGATGAATTGTGAAGACTATATAAGTACACTATACTTTGTTATGTACTTTATTTTGAATTAGTTTGGTACTGAACCTCGAGTACAATAATATTCAAAAAACTATCTCAGTTAAAAAAGAGTTTTAAAAATACAAATTAAAGCAATGCACAAACCATTAAATATCGCAGAAATGATTGCAATAGCAATCGGTTAAACATTAAAATAGGGTCAGTTGTAGCAACAGAAGTAAGTGTATTCTGTTACTTCGGAAATAAGATTAAAACTGATGGCAGAAGCAGGAATAACGTTAAAAGAAGTAACGAAATGAGCCTTTATAAAAAAAGAGAACTCTTTATATTTCTAAATATTGATCTAAGATTTCAAACTGTATGTATGGAGTGCAGCACTTAAAAATAAAGAAGGGATATTGAAGCATTTGAAATTTGGTGCTATAGAAGGATGCTGATGATTACGTGGACAGTGCGAAAGATTTATCATATTCCATCAACTGTTATAAGAGTGTTCTTGAAAGGGAAGACACCAACTTACCCTGTATCCAATTAAATTCAGGAAATTCTGGTATGAAGTAACTTCTTCTTTTTTTTAAATACGAAATGAACGAATTTGCTATAAAGAGCATATTGATATCATATAACACTTTTTTTCCAGGCAGCTTTTAATTAAACCAACAACGCCTTCAACATTAAACTTAGAAATGTGAGCAAGTTCCATGTCTTGATAACTTTTAAGGCTTCAATGGAATAATTACTAACAATAGTAAAGCTATACTTATAGTTATTTTTCATACGAGATTTGCAGCTATTGTGGATTTCGAATATCATATTCATGTAACTTCTAATGGTATTGTGAGCTTTAGTATGTTTTTCTATTTCTTGTTGAAGTTAATTACAATTGTGAAAAATAATACTCTCTCTAGGTTCATGTATAACTGCTGAATAGCAGTCTACTTTACACACCATAATTTTCATCTAGATGTACCCGCAGAAATGAGTTAGAATACAGAGCAAAACTCTACATAAAATTTTTAGGTGCTGTTCAAAGTCTTCTCCTTTTTCTGAAATGGATTTGGAGCTTAATGTGGGAGAGACTGTTCCACTTTTAGCTGTGGAGTCTCTAACAGAAGATAACCAATTTGTGTTAAATTGCTTATAAATTTACTCTAAACGAGTAAAACCTTCCAGTCCAGCAGTATTTGTATTAAATTTGTTGTAGACTGGCGACGTTGATCAACTTGCCCAATTTTCTTATCTGAATGTCGCAGAGCCTTATTTCCATAGCAGTATTCCTGTTTGTACTTTTTTTTTTTTTGGCTGTCATCATTCTTTTGAGTGGTTTGATGCAATCCTCCATCCCTTCCACTCTTTTGCTAACCTCTTCATCTCTACATACCCCTTACAATTCACATCCTCAATTATCTGCTTCATATATTCTAATCTCTGTCTTCCTCTATAGTTCTTACCTTCGACTGTTCCCTCCAATAGCAAATTAACCAAACCAGCATGTCTCAAAATTTGACCTACCAGCCTGTCTCTCCTTTCTGTAAGCTTCTTCCACAAACTTCTTTCTTCACCCATCATTTTCAAAACTTGTTCATTTCTTACTTTGTCTGTCCACTTAATTTTCAGTATTCTTCTGCAGCACCACATTTCAAATGAATTTTCCTTCTTTCTGGAATTTCTTAAGTCCATTTTTCGCTACCGTAAAGTGCTGTGCTCCACACATAGAATTTTAAATTTTTTCTTATTCCTAGATCAATATTTGAATCTAAAAGATTTCTCTTTTTCATGAAGGCTCTTTTTGCTAGTGCTATTCTGCTTTTACCATCATTTCTGCTTCGACCATAGGTTGTAATTTTGCTTCCCAAGTAACAGAATTCACTTACTTCTCCAATTGCATTAGATCCTATTTTTATATTTAATTTACTAGTATTGGTATTATTTCTGCTGCATTTCATCACTTTAGTCTTTGATTTCTAATCAGTCCAAAATCTTCTTTATTTTGTTCATGCCATTCAGTAATTTCTCAATATCCTCAGCCCTTTCTGCTTACAAGACAATGTCATCAGCAACTCGTAGCAAACTGATTTTATCTCCCTGAAAACTTATGCTACATGGAAATTTTTCTTTTTCTTTCTTTATTGCTTCCTCTACATACAAGTTGAATATTAACGGGGTTAGACTACAACCTTGTCTCACACCCTTTTTAACTGATGCTTGACTCTCATGATTCTCTACTTTTATTAGAGCCACTTGATTCTTATATAGTTTATAAAGTATTTTTCTATCTCGATATTTTAGACCTGACTTCTATAAAATTTTGAACATCTTGTCCCACCTAAGCTTTTTCTAAATCAACAAATGCCATAAAAGTGTCTTTGTTTTTCTTGATCCGCCCTTCAAGTATTAATCTTAAAGACAGAATTGCTTTCCTTGTACCGTGATTTTTCCTAAATCCAAACTGATGTACACCTACTATGTCTTCTACTACCCTTTCCATCCTTCTGTATATTATTCTGGTCAGTAATTTTGAATCATGTGATATTAGACTAATCGTGCAGTAATTCTCACATTTGTCGGCTTGTGTTTTCTTCGGAAGTGTGAAGATGATATATTTATTAAAATCAGTTGGAATTTCTCCTGTTTTATTACTTTTTGATATCAGTTTGAATAATCTTTCAACTCCTTCTCCTAGGGATTTAAGAAGTTCTGCAAGGATCTCATCGATTCGAACTGCCTAATTTGCTTTGAAGTAATTCAGAGCTTTATTAAATTCTGCCCTCAAAGTAGAATCTCCGAAATCTTCAATGTCAACATCACCTTTCTTTTCCATTACCCTATTGTTCAAGTCGTCCCCATCATACAGTTTCTCAATGTATTCCTTCCATCGGTTAGCTCTATCGTCTGAGCTTAAAATAGGTTTCCCATCGGCAGCTTTAATGTTCACAACTCTTTTCTTCATTTCTCCAAAATTCTTTTTTATCTTCCTATATGCATCTACTTTACCTACGGCCATTTCCTTTTCTACTCCCTCATACTTTTCTTCTAGCCACTTTTCTTTTACTTGTTTGTATTTCCTGTTTATTTGATTTCTAAATTGACTGTATTGTTCTCTTCCTGCTTCATCCTGAGAATTTTCGTACCTTCTCCTCTGATCCATCAGTTCCAAAATTTCTTCTGTGATCCCAGGTTTTCAGGCAGCTTGTTCCCTGCAGCCTAATGCTTCTTTACCAGCTTTCATTATTTCAGTCTTTAATTCACTCTATTCATCCTATGTTGAGCTCCTTTCAGAGTTATTTCTAAGACCTAACTCTACCTTTTCTGCAAATTTTTCTCTCGTACTAGGTTGTTTCAATTTATTCACTTCCAGTCTGTTCTACTTATGCTGCTTCCTTATTTGCTTGATTTTAAGCCTGCACTCCATTACTATCAAATTATGGTCAGAGTCTATGTCTGCTCATGGGTACGCTTTACAGTCCATAACTTGATTTCTGAATATCTGTTTGACCATGATATAATCTAGCTGAAATCTGCCAGTATCCCCAGGACATTTCCAGGTGTATATCCTTCTTGCATGGTTCTTAAATAATGTGTTTGCCACTACTAGTTTATATCTTTCACAAAATTCTAACATCCTGCTTGCTCACTCATTTCTTTCTCCTAGACCAAAACTTCCTACAGTATTCCTCTCTTTTCCTTCTCCCACTATCACCCATGATTATTAGATTTTCCTCCCGCTTCACATATTTGATTAATTCTTTAATTGCGGTGTATATTTTCTCTATTACTTCGTCATTGTCTTGTAAGTTTGGCATATACACTAGTACTAACGTCGTTGGGGCGGGCACAGTTTCTAACCTCATCAAAATAATCCTGTCTCTAAACTGTTCATAATAAGCCACCCACTTCCTTACTTTCTTATTCATTACAAATCCTACACCAGTGACTCCACTGACAGCTTGTGTGCTAATTATCCTGTGTTCCCCAGACCAGAAATCCTGTGGATCATTCCATTTAATCTCACTAATCCCAACAACATCTAACATAAGTTGTTCCATATCCTTTTTTAAGTTTTCTAACCTACCTGCCCTATTTAGGCTTCTAACATTCCACGCTCCAACACCTAGAATGTTTCTATCCATTCTGATGACTCCTCCCTGAGCAGTCCAGACCTGGAGATCTGATTGGGGGATTATTTTACCTCCGTAATATTTTACCCAGGAAGAAGCCATCATGATATATGTAATTTGAGAGGATTACATGTCCTCGGGATACCGTTTGGGTCTTTAATGCAGTGGTTTCCCGTTGCCTTCTGCATCCCTATGCCGTTCATCATTTCTGATTCATCTGCCTTTAGGGGCCGTTTCCAACTCCAAGGGCAAGATGGTGCCCTGAACCAATCCCCGCTCTTCCGCCCTCCTTTCGGAGGCCGTTGGCAAGAAGTGGGTGACTCCTTACACAGGGAATCTTTCAGTCGCCTCGTCCGTGCAAACAGGGTGCACCACGTGAAGGAGAGGTTGGCATTTGGTTGGAAAAGGCTAGTATAGTCTCTCCCAAACCCTTACACCCCGTTTGCACTTTATACTTCTTTCAATAACTGTGCGACTTCTTTTACGTGACGAGATTGGTGATTGGGCATTTGGATATTATGATGGCGCTAGGACTTTTTAAAATAGTCTGAGTTTTTTCGTATGATTTATATATTACGAGTTTGGTGTTGCGGTAAGGATTGCGACACGATACTCCGCGAGTAGGTAAGCACGTCGAGGGGTTGCATCAGAAGAAGCGTCGGTGTAGAAACTTTATAAATAGTAGTGCAGCCACCAAGCATGACTTTTTCGTCATTAGTGATCGTCTGAAGCAGGACGTTCGGTCCAGAGGAAAGGTTTAATTTTTTGGCAGTTTCTGAGATTTGCGTGTGTAATCGTCTGAGTTGGTGTTTTCTCATGTACTGCGAGTAAGTTTATTGTTGGTGTATTTTGTTGTCATTGTTCATTGAAAGTGAGGATTTTAGTTCAATATTTCTATTCAGGTTTTTTCGTCGAAACTAAGAGCTAAGTTTATATAAGAGCAAACAATATTTAGAGAAGCAATAAAATACCATCGAAATTAATTCTTATTCGATAGTTGCGGCGACAGTTTAAAAATTGCCACGTCCATCCTGCTGTTTATATTCTGTTCAAGTTTAGTAGTTGCGAATCAGCCATCAAATATTTTCTTGAATAAAGTGTTGTAATTTATAATTGTGCAACAAGTTTTTAAGTAATTGATAGGAACTACTCGCAATTTTAGTAATTGGAATTCGGAAATTTTTGATGTTGCTCAGTTTGTGTGATATTGATAGAAGTGGTAAGGGATCGATAGCGAACAGAGAAGTTTCGTGGAATCTTTGTTTTGTTGGATAAGGAGAAATTGTTACCTGGTAAAAAATGTCTTTTGCGTAAGGTGTCTTCTGATAGTAATTTAAATAATATACCGGTTTGTGTGTTTAAGAAATTTAAGGAAACTGTGCATTAAAGACTTACACGAAAATTATTTTTTCTCTAACTATCTGTTTTCATTTAGTATTTTGAGATTTCGTTCTAACTTTTTGTGTATTTCAAAAGGAGGTTCGAAATGGCCACAACCAAAAGGAAAGTACCTTATATTTTATTAATTACTTGACGCTATTCCTAGTAGGCGCAAGTAAACTCAGGTAAACAAGAATCAAGGCGAGAATATTTATATTTCCCTAAATGCACACACCAGAAGCTTCGAAAGTGAGTGATTGTTATATGTTATTCCCAAAAATGTAAGTGATTCTTTGAGACCTGTCATATTGGTTTATGTATGTTTGATCCTTTTTACAGTCATCCTGATTTTCCATTCTTCTCCGAAATCACTTCACGCAAGATTTCGTCATGAAAGCTAAGTCCAATATATTTATTTATCTATTTTTTGTTCGTTGTCCACGATTTTATATTGTTAGATTTATGCTGTATTTACAAGTATCCTGTCATCTAATTGAATATTACTTATAGTTTTTAATTAAATTTAGGTACTGTATTTTTTTTTAAGAAAAACAACAACAACAACAACAAAAAAACACGGTTACAAGATGAGTTCACTAAAGACTTATTATCTTATCTTCTTAGTTTATTTTTTATCTGCTGAAGTTTCAACGAACAATGCGAACTAATTAGGTTACTTCTGTTGTTAAAATAAACTTTAATTAAAACTTTTCAACAGAAAGTAGCCCCATGGGTACCGACCGAATGTCAACCCACTTTTAATCGTAGTTAAATTCCATAGATTGCACATCTCACATAACATTGCAAACACTCCTTTTCTAATAATAATATTGTTTCAGTTGATTAATATTTGTTCGTAGTTTTCCGTTACGTCTCTCTCTTCTTCAAGAGTAGCTTGAACCAACTTCAATCTTATATATATAAAAATCTCGTCACGATGTTTGTTCGAGATAAACTCCGAAACTACTTAACCGATTTTCATGAAATTTGGTTTACTGTGTGTAATTTGCTCGAACTTGAAAGGTAGAATAGTTTTTATATGGATTATTAATCTCAATATTTATTATTGCGATTTAAATATTCGTTAAATATTTGTCATAGGACAATGGTTTGTAATTATTTTAATGTTCTGTAAGTTTGAGCGGTCTGGTGGCTCAGTGGTTAAGGCGTCTGACTGGATTTCGAAAGTTGCCCGGTCCCTATCCCTGTCTCGGTGGGTATTTTCATAGGCACTTAACCCGGCCTTCAAGTCGGGTGCAGGTTGCTATGTAATGTGAAGTACGCCAGGACGGTACCGTAGTTCGGCATACACATTAAGCTGTAGGTCCCCTGTATAAGGCAAGATTAGAGGGCTGGGCTAAAGCCTCGTATCCACTTGAGCACACTCAGGCGAATGAGCCGCTCATTCATTTGAGCGCGCTCGTTTGAGCGTGCTCAAGAAAAAGTAAATTTTGGTCGAACGAGCCTGGTGCCAGTGCTCAGAAAACGCTCGGCTATTGACGTGTCGTCACGCGTAGCTGCGGCCTTAATTATTATCCATGCGATGGAAAAACAGAAAATTACCAAGTTGGTGGATTAGAGAAATTCATCGTCAGCGAAGAAATTATCTTAATAATTTAATTCGCGAATTGACTTTAGAAGGAGACAATCAGCTATTTCAAAACTTTACGAGATCGATTTCGAACATTTTCTGTCATTAGATGGACCTCATATTAAAATGCACGATACACCTATGCGTGAGGCGATCCCACTATAAGATAAAATTAATAATAACTTCAAGATTCCTAGCCTCAGGAAGTCCCTACTCAAGCCTGCAGTATATGTTCAAAGTATATAAACAAAGCATCATCCGTTTAGTACGGTTAGTCTGTGATGGCACTATTGAGTCACTCCAAAATTATATGAAGGCTGGTACCTATTTTTAATTTGTGTTTACAAATATAGATTTAAAGGTTATTTTTATGTTGTTTTTTCTTAAATTATGACATTGATTTCAAGTTTTTAATAAAAATTGGTAAAACAACTATATTGCCTGGCACAAAATCAATATGATTTTAGGCACATAGGATCTGAATTTCGTAACACCAAATTCAATCAAAATCCGTTCAGCTGTGAGAAATACTATTAAAAAAGACTTACCACTTCTCGTTATAGAAGTTCTCTTCTGTTTTGATCGTTTTCGCCTGAATGACTCTAGCTGGCTTGTTATTTTTTTCTTTAGATCAATCCTAAAGTTTAATACCTCGCTGATTTCACGCCATGCACCTTGTTTTTTAGTTCGATGATAATACTGGAGCTATCCCATAACACCCTCTTTGATTCATACGCATCAATTAGAGTTAAGCAAGATTCATTGTCCCACGTGCTCGCGCTCATTGTAGAAACCGCCAAAGACCGTCCACACTGAGCGCCGAACAAACACTGGCTCGCCTTTGAGCATTCCAAAATACCGACAACCGATCGGCTCGCCCCGAGCGCGCTCGCTGTCGTTCGTTGCGCGCGTGCTCAGGCGTCCACACTTGAGCCGCTCGCTTCACTGAGCGGCTCATTCGCCTGAGCGTGCTCAAGTGGATACGAGGCTTAAGGCGGCTACGAAAGGTGCGGAATGCACATCCAATAGAAACCGTGTCACCAGGTTATTACAATACCATTATTATTGTAGTTCCATAAGTTTCTAACAGATGGCGATGTGTTAATTTATCGACAAAACACATGGTTAGCTAGGTTGGGCAACCATCCAGTAGATAGCGTTTTGTTTCGGTATCTTCATATAATAGTCTATTCCAGTCTATATAGTCTGTTTTTATACTTATGACATAACCGAGTTTCTTGAATTTTTCGTGTATTATCATTTTTATAAGCATTCTGTGTATCTATAATAGTATTATAAATGCGATAGTAGCTCTGTCTATCTATCTGTCTGTTTGTTACGTTTCTTGGGCTAAATGGCTAATCCGATCGTGATGAAATTTGACAAGGAGATGGCATTTGGCATTAGAATGGACATAGCATACTTTTTCTGTATAAATAATACATGTTGTCATATAATTTTGAAAAATTACTGAACGGCGATAGACAGACATGTAGGATGTGTAAATCTCTGTTCTACCTTTTTGTATATCGGTCTGGTAGCTCTGTGGTTAAAGCGCTTGCTTGTTGGTGCTTGGAGAGAGGTTTCTGGTTCAAATCCCCATAGAAGCAAAGATTTTTTTAAAATATTGTTTTTGATCATATGAATCACGCCTGGACCATCGAATGGTTGAATTGCATGTTAAACTGCAGTTACCACAAATTTAGGGGTGCAATGCAATGCAAATCGTAGGTAGTCTAGCAATGCAGTAGGTGTACACGTTTTTACTTTATATTGATCCCTCAGTGGTTGTTACTCTCTGTCAGTGTGTGTGTGATCTGCACTAATAAATGCGGAAGTAAGTCTCTGTTTCTTTGTTATGTTTTGACGACTAAATGACTAAACTGATATTGATGGAATTTGACAAGAAAATACTTTTTATGTTTAGGAAGGGCACAGGACATTTTTTTCAGTATGAATAACAACTGCAGTAACGAAATTTTGAGAACTTATTGAATGGTGACAGAGTGACGGATGTGTGTGTTAGTCTGTAATATTGTGTTGGTTGCTCAAGGTGTGATTCTCGCGCATTACCTTAGTGTATGATTTGTTAATAAATTTCGTTTACAGACAAAATGTATTATTTGGTATAGATGCCGATTTTCTCTGTACTATTAGTTTGTGTCAGCTTAAATGTTTCTGGCACCAGTTTATTTTTCCTTCCTTTTTGACAAGCCTTGTGGGCGTAAACTAGCCTAAGGTATAGCTCTAGCAGAGCAGGAGCAGCTAAAGTTATTAGAACCCAAGAATCGGATGCTCATGCTGAAGAAAGAAGAAAAGACCAAGCTGAAATAAAGCTGCCCTTAGTTAACCCTGCTCCCCCAACACCCCCGCACCTTCGTTTGTTTTTTCCTGTTTAGATATTATTCATGTAAAAAATGTGTGTCGTCTATTCAGTAAGAAAGGACTTGAATTTTTTAAAATATTTACCAATCGCATACAAGATAGTCTCCAAAACTGTAACAGAAAATTACATAGATCGGCCGTTAGGAGAATACCTATCAGGATTTAGGAAACGACGACATAGCGTTCTTCGCTGAAAATCTAGACTACCGCCAAGCAGATAGAGATACTGAAACAGCAGATAAGGGTGGGCTACAAATATCCTTCGAGATAACCAGGTACATGAATACTGTTCCCAGAGATAGAAGCTGAACAATGTATACCAAAAATGGAAACATTAAACGTGGTCAGGAGTTCAAATACCTAGGGAAGATACTGACTTCGAGGACAAATGAGAAGCCAACAATTAAAGAAAGAGCAGGGAAGATGGGGATTGTGTACATCCTATGTCAGGAAACGTAAAAGTCCAAATCCTTATCATACCAAACCAAAATTAAACACTACAAAAATCAATGAGGGAATTACAGAAATAGAAAAAAAGGAACGTCAATTTCCAAGGAAAATCTTGAGCTCCAAGAACTCAAAAAAAAAAAAGAATTTATCTTCCTTTTGATACCAAATCAAGGACTTTATGAAAGGTGTGAGAACATCTCAGCTACCATGAACAAAAGACCACTAGTCTTGTATGAGCACCTTTGTAGAATGGAACCTGAACGGATAGCAAATAATATCCTCACCTTTTAAGAGAAGAGAAAGACACAAGTTCCAAGTCTGAAAGAAGTCGTCCAAGGAAAGAGAAAGGTTAAGTCAGAGAATTAGGGAGTACTGGATGAACTTAATCAAGAAAGCTGCGTGATCGCAGTCCAAATCTAGCAGAAACGACCCTAATAACAGTAAGAGTTTTTAAATTTTTATCTGCATTACATTATTAATATATTGTTGTTTTTTTTCTAACACTCTGCATGCAGTTCTGCCAGAGAGAATTGTAATTGACGACAAGATGGCGGGAAGAGAGTTAGTATTATTATTATTGGGTTGGTGCTCGTGCCCACGTAGACATTTTCCTACATATCTACCTACGATTCATAAATACCCGTACTTGTACCTTTAAAAAATTGACAGTATGGGATATATTGTTCATTACCTCGTTAGGTAATTTGTTTCAATCCCTCACTCTCCTAACAACAAATTAAAATTTTCCAACTCTTTTATGCTTGAAGTAGACACCTCTGCAATTAATATCTGTTGATGTACTTGCAGTTTTAAAATATCTTTTAAAATTCAGGGTTTGATTACTAAATTTATTTTTTACATTTTTAATAATTGTAGTATACATAATTTTAAAACATATCTTCTGATTATTTATCATATTTAGTAAATTATGTATAAATATATAAGGAGTGGTTTATTAGTTCTTTTTGTAGCCGCTGCCTTTCTTCTGGTATCAATCTAAATCTTCCTTTTCCTGTTTCGTCTTTTCTTGCTCATTGTCTGTTCCTTTATTTGTTTCGACATTCAGCACTATTTTTTCTCATACATTAAACTCTTGTTGAAACATTTGAGTTCTCTTGTTATTTTTTCACTACGTCAGTTCATTAGATCCATTATCAGTTTTCAAGACTACTCTTTCAAAGCTGAAATCTTGTGTTCTTAATCTTTATTTTTAGCCACTCCACAATCAGTTACCTTTAGGTATTTTCAGTCTTACAACCTGTCACTGAACAAAGTATATTTCTGTTCTATACAGCATCCTGTCAGATAACTGCTGCACAGCTTATTGCGTGGGATTCATCATTCCTAGATACCGAGGTTTATACCATGCAAAGACAAGCAGAAGTAAATATCCGTTAACCATGCTTGAGAAGATAGGTTTAGAGATCAACTTATTAATTATGTATACAATAAGATATATTCTGTCAGTTACTTTTACCCGATGTAATATCAACAAAACTATCTCGTAGTTGAAATACTGTGTCGTACAAGGAGACTAAAATATTCAGTATTTTAAAAACAATATTCATATGAATTGTCTATTTTCTTTAATGGAAATATAGTCCTATATTACCATTTCATTGCTACTCTTGTCTTGCTATAAACAATATCAAAAATGAATAAGCAATATCAATCGTTTAGTCTTAATGCCCTAAGTGTAATTGTTTAGTAAAATTAAAATGTAAAAAAAAATATTAGGAATTAACAAAGTATAACTTTTGATACCTTTCTAAACTAATTAATATTTACTATTTCATATTTTATCCGTTATAACACGATCGCCAACGAATTAATTCACATTCAATTAATAAACATAAAAATTTATTTAAAGAATTAGTTAAGAGAATTGAACTCTGGATTTCTCAAATCATAATCATTTACCAACCACCGCGCACGAGCTTTATGTCTAAACCTTAAATTTTATTTGAAAGTTTTTTGAGGAATATTCTGAAGGACCGCTATTATCGAAATGATTATACTATAAACTGACGTGTTATTATTTCAAAATCAATCGTTCTGAAACCTATCACGTTATGAGGTGTAATTAGCGTCGCTATTGCAATTAATAAGATCAATTTGTAAACCGGTTCCTGGTGTTATAATAACGAACTATTAAACTCAATCCCGATTCCTGTCTCAACTAAGGTATTACCTTTCGCCGACCCATGTCTATTCATGTCGATTGCTTATCGAAGACTCCTTTGATAACTTGCCACGTCCGACCACATCTAACACATGATAACTATTGCGTCTTTTCTCATTCTTGCCCCAGCCATTCCCCTTTCTTCTTTTAGTGGCGTTGGACTTTGGGGTTTGTGACGTTTGGCTATCTCTGTCAGCATAGAATAATAATCATTTATGTTATTGCGTTCCTCTAACTCCACAAGTTCGAAATAATCATATATATATGGAATTTCTACCGTATGCCGATACAAACTAATATTCTATTTTGGTTCAATAATTTAAATCAACTTTAGTGTGAACAAAGGAAGAAAAGAAGAATTATAATACATGTAGCAAGCCAAAAAACGTTAACAGCTCTCGAATGTCTTGCCTTGCTCTATATACTACTTCACACATTTTTCAAATTTACCCCTAACCAAAGTTTAGTAACCTCACTGAGCTGCTTGTAGTGTTGGCGCATACTTCGTCGAAGTTTATATTTATCTGCAACGAGCTGTTTGTATTCTATGTCAGCTAACTTTTGAAAGAACCATTGCTGTTGATATGTTTGGTAACATCCTTTAGGTAAATGATGATGTTATAGGCAGTATCAAAAGTTTTAAATAAGTTTCCGATGGCGTCTATAAACAACCAAACATTAATTTCGAAGAACAATAGGATACTTTAATGGAAAATAATTAAGTAGTAAGGTTACCGAAAATCAACTTTATTTGTTTGATAAGAGTTAAAAACTCATTATTTTAATGAAAAAGATGCAAAATAGTCATGTTACACAAAGAACCGATCAGAAAGCGCGACATCACGACCCAGCACACACTAGTTTTGCTCCCTGTGTCAAGAGTCTGTCGACAATCTGTGCGTCTTATATTAAAGTTTTAAGTCAATACATCAGTTTCTTCTGGTTACCAATCCATAAACAAATAATATTTGCAATGAAAGATGGATTTATCAAAGGAAAAATCTCTAATTTGCCCAAAACTGATGTGACGATGATGGAAAAGTTTCTCGCATAAAACTGATTTTTGTGTACCATAATTCAGGAATGTCAAAACTTTCTTCTAAATATACATACTAAAAATTTAAAACCCACTTTTGTTATGAATATTTGCATATATTGTAGTATAATTACGAAAATTTATATGAGAATGAAGTCTTTGTGTGCATTGTATTTGAATGTTAGGCTTTAGAGGATAGATTTAAAAAATTGTTGCCATAAGCTAAATGTTGTTTTATAGGCCCAATTTAGGTGAGGCAGTAGATAAGTTGAAAATATTATTCTATTGATTTGCATAGCAAGAAGCCTTCTTCTTAAAAATATAGCAATATTCAGTTGAGATGTTATATTAATCGTGAAGATAAAATGTAGCTGAACCTATCAAAATAAACTATATTTGTGTTAGCCATAAAATAATAAACAAATCACACAAAATATTATTGGTGAAAAGCACACGCTTAACAGCGGTAACGTTACGAAAATTACGGACATATTTTGGAAAGAATTACAAATTTTCTAGATGAGTTATATACTTGTATTAATTACGTAATGTATCAGTTCATATAGATGATGTCTGACTAATTTTAACAGCTTATAAAGGCGTTGTGTTTGTGGAAGCACTCGATACTCAACTTCAAATATAAATAATTCACTTATCGAAAGATATTCAATTTTATCACAGAAAAATATTATGTTGCAATGTTTATTGAACATGCTAAAATGTTAAGTAAAAATTAACATCAAACTTGTCTTCGCAAAAATACATTTAAAATTTTGCAGGCAAATAACGGAGATCCTGTCTTACAAGTTTTAAACACTTTTTTCGCATATTTTCCTTGTTTGGAATGTAAATAAACAATTAGTTTGTTGTTTTAATTGCTGTATTTACAGAATGAGAAACTACACACCACTTATAAACTGTAGAACTCGTTATATCAACAAAATCTGCAAACCGCTACTTTGTTTACAGCGGCACGAACTGAGACTTGACATCACAAGATACGAAATGAAAGCTACTATCATTTTAGCGTTAATATTCAGCTCAGCAAAAAAAATTTGCCTTTTCAATTTTTTATAACAAATAAATTTCTTTTTTTAAAGCGGAAACACAGCTACAATACTGACTACTTCCCCAAAATTAGTCAAGTACCTCATCGTTCATCACCACTATCTATAGGAAAATAAAAGTTTCTTTGAATATTCCGTAAATTTATTTATGATTACTAACAATAACTAACTTTTACGCGCGGCTTCTTAGGCTTGGCCTTAGAATTTTATTGCTAAAATAGGATATAGAAAGCTGTAATTTACGTAGAAGGTATCCCTAAAAGCACGGAGTTGCGATAATATGACGGGGAAGCCATCACTAAACCATTCTACAATTAAATCTGTCTCCTAAATAGAACTAATTTACAATATATTTAAAAATAGCAACAAACGAAAGGGAGGGTGGTGTGACTGTGGGAGAGAGCCAACCACAGTTCCTCTGGCAGATTTTTTTTTTTTTTTGTCTTTTTTTGGAGACATCTTACGTCAATACCGGTTTGTACACAACGTTTTTGGTTTTGCTGTCCTTTTCTAAGATATATAGCCTTTGGAGGTTGGAAACCCTTGAGCTAGCTACGTATAACTGCTCAGGGCCGGCTTTGGGGGAGGGTGGTGGAAAGTGGTTCAAAAGTACCCCGGGCCCGGACCTTTGAAGGGGGCTCTCCGGCCAGGGTGCCTAACTGAATAGAAATCAAATGCAAGTTCCAAAATCTGCGCCATTGATTGTGAACAAATGCCAGAGCACTAGCGGCCATTACTTAATCCGCTGGATTGTTTAAAAAATATATATACGAATATAACTAGTAATTAAATTAATGTAATATGCTATGGTTTTGCGCATGTAAGACAATGTAGCGCAAAAATATTAATATTATAAACGCGCAAGCATTCTAATGTTGATAGACGTATTCTAATTTCCATTAATTGATACGAGATTTTAATGAAAGTATCTGAAAAATATTTTAATCAAAGTTAGGTGAATGTTTTAAATTTGAAATAATTTTATTTCCAGCGATATCGAACATATATTTTACACAATATGTACGAGTAAGCATTCACGAAGTTTAGACTTCACGTCCGTCGTCAAGTTCTAGCTTCACATACTGACAGCTTCGACGTCAGTTCTGACGAATTTGAAACATACTTTTACTAGTACCATATTATCATGTAATAATAATATTGTAAAGCGAAATCATTAGTAAAAGAATTAACGTTCTTAAAACAATTTTCAAGTTCGGTAGCTTTTAATTTGTCCTTCAGATAAAGTTTAATTAATAGATACCTACAATTTTTATGATAAAAATTCTTTTCGGGTGTTCTGCAGGATAATTCTCACATACAATTTTTATATATAATACTTTCTTCTATTCATCATTTTCAAATGATTTTCGACTTCTAAAGCATTGGGACGACATTATAGAAAAAAACGTTTATAATTTGGCCATTTTAAAACGGTTTACGCTTTGTGAAGTACACAACCTCACATTTTGTGATTTTAATATTTTTAAAGCTATTTTTTTACTAAAAAATTGTAATTGTGTTTACTTACTCTGAATTTTAAGTTCCAAGCTCAAAGATGAATATAATGAGATCTCAGGAAAAAAAAAATAACAGTCGAGAGAGTTGAAGAAAAGATTTGGAAGGAAGAGGACGTATTGGTTTTGGAAAGAATATGATTTAAGAGAAATGATGAAATAGAATGGCTCGATGGAGAAGCCACAAGAATCCTGACAGGATTAAGAAGAGGAAAATATTAGCCTGAGGGCAGAAGGTTTAGGGTTTTGATAAAGATAATGGAATGTGACTTTGGAAATGATAATTGTTTTGTTTAGTGAAAAATATAGGAATTATGAGATAAGTAGAAAGTGTTTTATTTGATATTGAGATTGAAATATAGATATAAACAAATAGTTGATTTAAACTTTGTATGGTAAGAATTTGATTAATCATAATTTGATTTACAGCGTGAGTATCGAAATAAAACCAGCAACAGACAAAGAGGGATTAAGGAAATCCTTATGTACTGGTCTGGTGCAGGAAATATAAGCAAAAAGTATTATTTTAAAAGTATGATAAAGTAACACTCACATGTGTTCTCTACAAAACAAAAGGTAATGATTCAGGGAATGTTACAGCTTCCACTGTTGTTTCCTTAAGAAGGTAGCCGGCCGGCCACCTGATCTACAGTCAACCTGTGTTGTTTCTTTGTTGTATTTTGTTTTGTATTGTTGTGGTTTGCCAGTACTCATAAGCAGTGCTCAGAAGTCAGTCGAGCTGAACAGTCAGCTGCACGGTCTTCAATATTTAATGGTTATGCAGTAATTTAAGTTTTTGTATTGTTTCATTATACAATTTTAAGAGTTATATTATAATGGAAAAGATTGACCCGAGTGAAAAAAGGTGTTACAAAAACGAAAGCGTAATTCTCTAAAAGGTAATGTTGCGAAAAAAGGGCAGATGTTATTACCTTTTGCGCCACTCGATAATCCAGCAGTGTCGGGGGAGTTTGAAGTATTCGGAGATGACGTTGAGGCTTCCTTAATTGATACTATGCAGAATCAGGATTATCAGAGACAAGGTACGTCGTTATTTAGACAGTTCCACTTATAACCGATTACGGTTGTTATAGTGTAGCTACTTAAGAGCTAAGAACGATCCCCTAGTACAAAAATTAGTGCAATTTTTCTTAATTTTGCAATAAAATTATCATTTCGTAGATGCTGATATGCAAGAAAGCTGTTGTTCAAAACCATCTGTATCATCGGCGGTGCAGAAAATGGACCACCTGGATGAAGAGAAAGACGACAGTAAGGGTGGAATTTCATTAAGTTGTCAAAAAGTGAAAGTGATATATAGTATTAGGACAATTGACACTAATAGGGACAATATCCTTTCAGAAAGTGAATGTATTTTAACGGCCAGATTGACAGGGAATGAGAAGCTTTTAGATTTCGATATCGGTCTGTGGAGTGAAAAAGAGCGCTTCAGTAGTTTAGAGGTAGAAGAAGATGTTAGGCGAGAACCTGAGCAAACACCGAAAAGACTGCCGCGGCACCGAAAAAGTAATCAGCCTTTCCCTTCAAATATGTTTGAGCACATCTTAAAAATTGTGAAGTTTCAAGAAGGACAAGCTTGTATGGAGCAAAGGAAAACAAGCATTGTACTGCTTTGCTTGCCGATCGTTTTCGCAACGCTCGGATGTCTCTAACAATAAGTCTGATTTGGCGTTAAACTACTGCTTGGTATTAACAAGAAGCTGGAAAAACTAAAACAAAAAGTTAGTGAACATGAAAGCAGCGCTGACCAAAAAAAAAAATCATGCTTAGAATGGCGCAAATTATAAAATGCACTAAATAGTATTTCAACCATAGAAAATCTTTTAGACCGAAATATTGTAAGAGAAGAGCAGTAACGAGGTATTGCATCGCGTAATCGAAGCTACTCTTTTCCTCGCGGAAGGTGGTTCAGCGTTGAGAGGTTGTAAGAATGTTCGTTGATTTGTGATAAATTTATGTCCTGGTGGTACTACTCAACACGACGTGTATTTCCGTCTTAATTAGATGTTCGTAAGATTACAGGTTTGATACCGTCAGGTCGCCAGAGGGGATTCCACAACTAATACTAATAATTCATAGTCACTCACAAAATCAATCACGTAAACAGTTAGCAGGAGCAGTTAGCGGGAATCGCCAACACATAAATCACATAAAAGTTTACATTCAGAACACACATTTATTGTCTGAATAAGACAGAAGAAATACGTCGCCGAAGTAACCACCAGTTACAAAGACTCGTGCTATCGAAACTTCTTCACCAAAGCGTGCAAGATTCGAACCGAGTAGGTACAAGTAGCATGTGGTGCCACTATCACAATAGTTTATCCGGAACACTGTTCTTGTCCTCATACACCGACACTCCAAATGCTTCTTCAAATCACCGTACAAGTTAATGGAATAGTCATGCCGCATAGACAACACCAATCCGAAAATGTGCAAGTGCAGGAAGCATGGTGGTACCAAGAGGCGAGCCCTTTTACTCCATTGTTTGACTCCCCCCACCACCTTGTGTCTCCGCACTCGTAACCAACTATTCGCCCAGGAATTTCTGAGAACACATCCGAGAACTCTTCCAAAACATCATCCACTCCAGATATTTGCAAGAACCCGCACCATCAAAACATTTATAGACCGACACTACCCCACACAAAATCCCTACACCTATCTGATCTAGTGACACTTATTCTAGACATCCCTTTATAATGTAACTCAAAACGTTTATTGCTTAACCTATACCAAGTATCCTCGTGATCTATCTCAACCAAAGGAAAACACCTAGCAAGAAATACTAAACTAAGCAAGCTTATAAGATACAATACTTTTAAGAAAGAAATCAAGATTTGTACTGAACACCTATATTGAAAGTGTGCTTCAAACTTAAACCTATGAAAATCAATTTTCTTTTCCCAACCTAAATTATCTACAAGGAAAAAAACTAAAAATGTAGTGCATAATAATATAAATCCCTAATGCTAAAATAAAAATGGTTGTATTTGAATTTCAGTCTGTTGAGACCCTCGTGAAACAAGTCCAGTTTACTTTTGGACCAGAATGAGATTATTTCTTTTTTCTTAACATACACTCCCGGTTCTTCCCTCCTAACCTTCCTTTTCTTTCTACGTTTCCTTTTTTTCATTGTGGCATTACACTTTCCAAAAGGCTCAAGTGAATGTTGGAGAATGAAATCTTTCATTAAAATATTTGAAAACATTGCAGTATAACCATCTGTGTTAGCACTAAAGAACTGTTCAACATGTACAAATTGCTTTCCACCAATGGTAACTTCATTTCCCCCTGCTTTAGTAATGTGGTGTGAAGAGAAAATGAGGTCCGCACCACAAGGAAACATCAAATTATGTATGTGATTTGCCAACTTAGTGACAAAAGTGAGTTTACGATGTTCAAAGATAGCTTTGGCCATAGGCAGTTTGCTTTTCGCACTACAAATTGTTGTAATATTACCTACATGAACACCTGTGTCGGGGCAATGACCTCCTGAAATTAATTGAACACTATCGGGCTTAACTTGAGCACCAGGATGGGAGTTAACAGGCAAGATATCATGCGAAACAGGAATTGTTTCCTGGGCCAAAACAATGTTCTTATCGGTTACTGGTACTAGAAGTTCCATTTGTGAATCATCAGAGGATTGCAAATTATTCTGAAGATCAAGGTTACCTAATTTCAAGTTATTCTGAGACTCAAGCTTATCTGGATGCAATTCAGTCACAAAATTGAGATTATTTGACGTCATTTTCTTAAGCTCCCCAAACTTTAGCTGCAATTGGTTACGAACATCAGACCGCAGGTCATTGATACTTGATTGCAAATTATTAAAACTTGAATCCATTTTGGCTCCCAAATCAGACCGCAAACTATGCAGCCCCCTTCGTAAATCAGACCGCAGGCTATTAAAACTTGAATCCATACTTGATTTCAAAGAATTAATACTTGAATGCAAAGAATTATAACTTGATTTCATGGACTTTAAGTATTCAAACACAGTGGCCAGTGACACCTCTGGTTCCACAGAAGCGGATGTCAACTGATTGGTTTGCCCATCACAAGTATCCTCCAAAGTCTCACGGTTCGGTACCACCAGCCCCCCATCATTCACATCACTCTCAGACGCCATGGCACAACTCAACATTAATTAAAATTTACCAAGTTATCCTTGAAAGAAACTAGGATCACAAAATACTTCAGTCACTAATACTTCCCTCTTGGACAAGACAAGATACACTACACGTCGTAGCATCAAAGTTCCAGAAATTACTTTGCTCAAAAAAATAAAAAAACACTCGGAACTAGTTGACACTTTATAATCAAAGCATTACCAAATAATTAGTTGATGACGGTCTCATCAACATTTTAAATTTCCCACTCATGTGATTTCTTAAAATTTAATAGAAGTCGGAAAAACATTACTCCAGTGAGTCCACAGAAAAATTATAAAAAAATCCCGTTAACACGAAAACTAACTACTGGCTCAAACTGACAAGTTGCTATTTTAAACAAATCGCTTGGGGATTTTCCCACTCATTTAACTATTAAAAATTGAATATAGGTCGAAAGAAATTTATTTCGACCGGTTCACATGAAATTAACAAATTCTGTTTGAAAACGAAAAACTACTCCTGTCAGTTTGTGAACCTTACATAACAAATTGAAATTTGCACTTCCCTTTCGTCGACTCACAGCTGCCGTCTGCTATTCTGCCGACCGCTGCGTGCCCGCGTCGTACCGCGCCGCCGTGTTGTCCGCGACGTTCCACTACCGCCGCGCTAAGAAGTACCGCGCCGCCTCGGTGTCGAGTTGTTGTTGTTGCTTGGTCCGCGTCTGCCGAAGTACTGCTCAGCTCGGCTATTGTCGTGTATGCTCGGGTTCCGTCGTTACTACAATGTCGTGCTCACGTCTCGTTGAAATCAGTCCATTATCGCCGATTGTTGTTCAAACTACTCACATTTTCCTACTCGGTTTTTACAGCATAAAATCCACTTCGGTGTTGACTAATGTCATTTACTACCTCCGTCACGGGAAAGCCATGTAAGGCAGTTAGTTACTTTGTGATAAATTATGTCCTGGTGGTACTACTCAACACGACGTGTATTTCCGTTCTTAATTAGATGTTCGTAAGATTACAGGTTTGATACCGTCAGGTCGCCAGTGGGGATTCCACAACTAATACTAATAATTCATAGTCACTCACAAAATCAATCACGTAAACAGTTTGCAGTAGCAGTTAGCGGGAATTGCCAACACATAAATCACATAAAAGTTTACATTCAGAACACACATTTATTGTCTGAATAAGCAGAAGAAATACGTCGCCGAAGTAACCACCAGTTACAAAGACTCGTGCTATCGAAACTTCTTCACCAAAGCGTGCAAGATTCGAACCGAGTAGGTACAAGTAGCATGTGGTGCCACTATCACAATAGTTTATCCGGAACACTGTTCTTGTCCTCATACACCGACACTCTAAATGCTTCTTCAAATCACCGTACAAGTTAATGGAATAGTTATAAGCACTTTTTATAATATTCGTTCTCACAGCATCGTTCTCAACAGTCGTCCACTTTCAACATTCGCTTTCCGCGTTCCCGCCGCAAACTATACTTCCCTGCCATCTTGCTCTCACTGTCCAAAGATAATCTCTCACCGATACTACTCTCGATTCGCGTCAGTTCGATTGCATCGTTACAAGGTGTTAGTGACTTAGTCGGAGATCGTCGAAATGGCATTTTTTTGGGGTATCTTAGAGTTTTTGGCGAAGTTTGATAGCATTATGAAAGAGCATTTAAGAAAAATTTAAGCGTCGCAACTAGGAGGAATCGTATGGTTCATTATCTGTGACATGATATTCAGAACAAAGTTTTTGAAACAGCTGGAGACTGTAAAACTACATGGTGTTTTACTTGGTTAATTAATAACAGTTAGTCCAGTCACGGCTTGCAATGTAAAACTACCGAGGTGTTTCGTTTTACTAGTTTTAATTTAATAGTTCACTTATGTTTATATCTTGACCAACCTAATGGATAGTTTCAGACTTCGTTCTTGATTTAATTCTTTTGTTGATAAGGCCGCCACAGCTGATAGCCGACGTAACGTAAGACAGTTCATCAACTCTGTAAATAACTTGAATATTTAAAACAGTGCCAGGTACTATATCACTGAATACAAGTACACCAAGTTTTTGAAGTTGACGCAAGTTTATTTAATCAGTATTAAGTTTGGAAACACGTATACGGCAACCACCAACTGAAAAATAATATTTATCCGAAGATACAGGTTCGCTAGAGTGAAACAGTATTCTCACTTAGCATAAAATACAGTTACTACCAACTCCACTGTTAATAGAACAATCACTGTAGATGAAGCACTTTTCTAACACACTTATTAACGGAAAGTTAATGTCGTTGTTTCAACGTGGCCAGTCCAATCGAGTCGTAAACGACAGTCACTCTTTTAGTGCCGACGCGGATGCGCGAAATTCGGAGTCCGTTTACACTCTGTAGAACATGTCTGCTTCATGGAGGAAGGAATAATATGGAGACGACGCAAGAGACCTTTACCACGCATGGGAGTGAAGCAGGCCGGCGGAGGAGTGGGGGGGCATGGCCGGAGTGGTGGGGGCTTGACCGCTTCCCAACAAACACGGGGAATATGTACAAACACCTCAAGGGGACTGTAGGATAAACGTGACGCCGCAATCTGGTGATGGATTTTTATGTAACTCGATGAGACAAATAAAAAATGAAGAATAAAATTTTTTGATATCCTGCTTAGTTTTCGAGATATTCTGTCTCAAATGTGAAATGGTTTTGGTTGAAATTCAGAAGAAAAAATTATTCAAAGTCAAATTTTATGATGAATTTTTATTTAAAAAGACGAGACAAATAAAAAATAAAGAGTAAAATTTTTCGATAT
Source organism: Vandiemenella viatica (assembly GCA_031002005.1). NCBI lineage: Eukaryota > Metazoa > Arthropoda > Insecta > Orthoptera > Morabidae > Vandiemenella > Vandiemenella viatica. The sequence goes on along the minus strand of CM061921.1, from coordinate 134,318,585 downwards.
TTCACCTAGTTCTCGAGATATACTGTCTCAAAAGTGAGGTGTCTTGAGTTGAAATGCAGAAGAAAAATTTCGCAAAAGTCAAATTTAATGATGGATTCTTATGTAACACGACGAAAAAACTCGATAATAAGGAATAAATGTTTTCGATATCTTGCTTAGTTTGGGGGATATACAACATCCAAATTGAGGGGTTTAGGTTTGGATGCAGGCTGGACCAAAAATTAATTCTGTCAAAGCCACAATGATTACATGGTTGACATGCAGAATGGATATTTCAGTTTTATTACTACCACTTGTGGTTAGTCTGAAATGTGTCCTAGACCAGAAAAAAAGTAAGAGGACCCACTCTAGGGATGAGCAACCCAGACATTTTGTAGGCTGGTACCAGAAATAAAATGTTTATTCAGTCACCTTAATGAACATTCTCTTGATCAAGATGTGATGTCTAATTTCACAGCCCTACTTATTAGGACAATTGTAAAAAAATTATCTCTCAGTTAGATTTAGATACGGGTGGGGGGGGGGGGGGGAGGGAAATGTTGTACAAAAAAAAAAAGAGACTAAATTAGAAACACATTCCCCAAATTGATTTTGTTCAAAGGCCAATAACTTCTTTATTTATGAAGCCCATTTTTATTTCTGCATGAACCTGTTTCGACATAAATAGATGAGAAAGATTTCAAAATCGGTAAAAATAGGTATAGACGTATTTACAAACAGAAACAAGTCTTATATGAAGCTTTAAAAATAACCTAAGTCAATGGCCTGAAATAGCTATTTAAAAAATTAATAAAACTCACAGCTTCTCACATAACAGTTAATTTCATCATCCATTGTCAGTATAATCAGCAACGTGACGAAAGAAATCGTAATAGTAAATTCACTGAATCGCGAAGTAAAACACGCCCCTTTAAATCTAATTTTAAACACTCGTTAAAAAATAATGCTAGTCTATTATGTGCAAAATAGCAAGTTTGCTGATTTTCTACACTACACCAAGAAAAATTTGAGAACAAAGTCATCCCATTGAGAGCTATGACTAAATATTTATAGACGTGCTGCAAAGTTTGCGGTGTCTACCGCTCACTTCAACAACGATAATTACAATTCAACTTACTTATGAAATGATATTCCAGGTTCTTTCCTGTCTGGCCTATTTGTGCAACCGTACGCAACACAAGCTGGCATTTTTAAACACTTATACACAATACTAAATGAAATAATCACTGCATCTACCACAATGTGAACACCTTAATTGTTGGGAAGCGCCATATGGTCGCTGCCGGTGCTGCCACCATGCGGGAGAGTTTAGTGCTTGCTTCACCGATTTAACGTCACTTCTCCTCCATATAATTCCTTCCTCCATGGTCTGCTTCCCGCGAACACAACACAACACGTTGCCGCGCGCGCTACCTCACTCAGCGACATTCAAACACAGACTGCTTCTACTCTCAAAGAGTTTACTGCTACGAAGTATTTGTAATGGATATCGACTATCGACACCATAGACTTAGATGAGATTTGACAGTTAGCATATCGCTTTGTAATGTGACAAGACTTAGTTCATCAAACTATTTTAAGGGAGCTAAAACATCATAAATCGACCTTGATGAAGAAAACAAATACAAAATTAGCGTTTTCTTGACATTGTTTACTGTGAAGCGAAGACTGGTCAGTCAATGGCTAGAATGATTTGCGATGAGCTGAAACGCTATGGCTTACAGCTTTCAGACTGACGTGGGTAGCGTTATGTCAACGGAAGCAATATGGGTGGCACCTATCATGGAGCTCAAGCACATAGAGTGTATTAAAAAGAAAAACCCTGGCAATTTTTTCTCTTTGCGGTGCTCATTCATCAAATGTTTGTGTCGTCTATGCTGTGGAGGATTACGCAGATGCACTCACTTTTTTGGATTTGTTTCGAAAACGTATAAGCATTTATTGGCTCTTCCCTTCTCGGGCTATCGGAAACGAGATGGTGTTGCGCATAGATGCCTTGCGTCTATTTGCTAAGCATTTGCCAGGATTAAAAAGGATGGTTGAACTTGCTTTCAACTTTAATTTGACTGCAGAGGCACGTACTGAACTAAAGGGCATTCAGAAGTATTTTAAATCATGTCTAAGTATCGTCATGTCCACAATTTGGTACAAAGTATTAAGTGCAAATAAACATAGTTAGCGTTGTGCTTCGAGCAAGGGAAGCTATAGTTGATGTTGAAAGTGCCAACATTAAGAGTCTAGTGGAAGAATTGAGTAAGATGAGAGACTATTTGTTGCAAGGTAGCAGAATACGTATATCGACATTAGCATCAACGTGAATGGACTTCAAAATACGGGACGTAAACACATACTACTCCAACCAGATAAATTACTACTGTGATAACGTCAAGGTGTCAGTATATTGTCTCTGGTCAGTATAGCTGATGGGCAGATTAGAAACCCCTACCGAGCTCTAACTTTTAAAATGGGTTCGTGATATCAGTCCCACCAAGACTGAAATGTCATTCATACACTATACATCTCTGAATAAATATTCACCGGGAAAAAGTCCGAGGACGTAGGAAGAGGGGGAGCATTCTATGACTTTTCCAAGCTCATAGTAGTTCCCGCACATGCATAGGTCGGAAAGAACATTGAATAATACCTCCTCTATCTGTCGATAGTTTTTAAGAGGGTTGTTGTGATAACGGCAAGTCCTGTCGGATGTTCTTCTAATTAAGACTTCCACTGCAACAAAATCAAAATTGTTGATCATGTTAGAATCAGCAGATTTAAGGAATTGTTTAACAATTTGTGCCTGTCAGAATAATCAACAGATATATTTACTAACGAAAATCTTCTCGGGTCCCTAGCTAAGTGTTGCATTGTCAGTCGACGTTTCCAGAGCGTGCACTGATTCCATTGTCAAGTCTGCTGCTTAACATCAATTGAAATTGCCACTCAGTTTATTCATTTCCCGGCAAGGAGGGTTAGACGGGGTGAGGCTTGTAGTGTTGGGCGTCGCACATCCTGGTGACGCCATGTTTGAATTAGAATATTCCCTTACATAGTACGGCTCCGCATGATTTGAAAGAATTTTATTGCTGCTTGTACTACATCGTCAACGAGGTTTGATAAAGTAGTAAGACTGAAATGGTTGTCATACCCGAACAAAATGTGGTTAAATATGTGTATGTAACTTTCATATTTGTGTCACAAATTGATGTCGTTGTATGCAACACTCTAAATGCAGATGAGATATTGCAATGGACATTAATAGTACCCAGTTCAATGCTTTTCTCACACATGTGGCAGATTGTAGCACAAGTTAACAGTGTTTCTGTTCAGCTGTCAATAGAAAAATCAATACGTTTTATAAGTTGTTATATCTCTGGAATACCGTGGAAACATGTAACGCACGAATGTGTGTATTTAAATTAGAAATAAACATAGTTAATAGTTAGTTTTTCTTGTAATAGTAATTCGAAACTCCAAATTCTAATACATTTTACTACTGTGAGCGTTAGTGAGTGTTTTTATTCGTGCAAAAAATATATATATATATATATATTTGTGATTTAGTGCTTTGGTCTGTTCCATGTTTATTTTCTTTTTTGAACGCTAGGCCTAAGTTCGGATTTTTGTTATAGAGCGTAAATATATTTAGATAAAGCTTACTTGTGAATTAATTTAGCAGTTTTTTTTGTAAGATTAAGTTCAACAAATTTTCTCTCTCGCATTGTGTACTTTGTTGTTGTTAGTTTCTTGTAATCATGAGTGAAAAGTGTGGACATTGCCGTAGATTTTTGAGGGTTGGAAATTTTTGCGAAGAGTGTGAGAAATGGTTTCATTGGGGACCTATTTGTAGAGGCGTCGAAAGTGGGAAAATTGAGGAGGCTCTGCCATGGTTCTGTAAAGATTGTTTCAAAAGTAGGAAGATATTGGAGCAGGAGGTAAGGATTACTGCCCTTGAAGCTGAACTGATAGAGTCTAGAAAGGAGTTGGATAAGCTGCGCAGGGAGGGAAACGGAAATGTTTGGGGACTGGTGACATGGAAAAGGGTAATTAGAACAAGAATGGCTTCTGATTCTTTTGTTGTTGGGGTGCAAAATAGGTTTGGCCTGTTGCCAGAGTTAGACAGGGATGAGCCTTCTGTAGTTTTAGGCGTAGGTAATAAGCAGCAGACTTGTAGGAAACGCTGTGTAGTTAAGTCTGGTATGCAGGGATTAGGGAAAAAGAAAGTCTTGCTGCTAGGTAGTAAACACGGACGTGGTGTCGGGCCATTGGTTCAGGAAAAATTAGTATCAGATTTCCAGGTCATGAGTTTCTTCAAACCTAGTGCTAGTCTAGATCAGGTGGTAGAAGATATAGGTTCTTTGTGTAAGGATTTCACAGATAGGATCATGTAGTGATAGTGAGAGGAGCGGGAAATAGTTTTGGCAGGAATGATAGGTATACTATCAGAGATGACCTGGAGAAAATAGCAGAACTAACATGCCACACTCGGGTCAGTGTGATGGCAGTCTTGAGACGCTATGATCGGCCACAGATGAACTCTGCTGTGTGTGAGGCGAGTGAATCTGGAATTGGAACGGTATCTTATGTCTGATATTGGCTCTGGCATGGGCTTGGTACCTGTAGATGCTATTGATAGGTGGGGTTATACTAGGCATGGCCTACACCTCAATAGTAGAGGGAAGGGGGGTTCTTTCAGATCTCATAGCAAAACAAGTAATTGGGGCCACAAAATCACATAAAAAGATTCCTGTTGTTAATGGTGTTAGGGCAGCTCCTTTTTTAGATTAGGATCATGCATTAGGCAGAGAGTTTTAAAATAAATTAGTTTAAACAATAATGAGTTTTCAGATACCAAAATTAATAATTGTGTAGGGATTGATTTATTACATCAGAATATCAAAGGGTTGACAAACAAAGTGGATGAATTGCTAGTCCACATAAATGAATTAAATGATATCAATAGAACTGATGTTTTATGCTAGTCTGAACATCACATAACTACAGGAATAGGTAAGTCAAATGTAACTGACTTTAATTTAGCGTTTCATTATTGTAGAACTAACTTGGAGAAAGGAGGAGTTGTTACTTATGTTAGAAATGGTTATAGTTTTGATGATATAAGTATTAGCAAGTATTGTGTTGATCAACATTTTGAAGCTTGTGCTACACGGCTAAATTTCAATAATGAAATTTTCATAATAGTAACAGTATACAGAGCACCATCGGGAAACTTTTCTATTTTTATGAACCAGTTTGAACTCTTATTAACATTTTTAATCAGAAAAGAAGTCAACATAGTCGTATGTGGTGATTTTAATGTAGATTTTCTAAATAACTTACCCTGTAAAGTCATGTTAGAATAATTAGTCAGTTCATTCAATTTAACTCAGGTAGTTAATTTTCCAACTAGAATAATGAATAATAGTCACTCAGCTATAGGCAATGTTTTCCTAGATACCTCAAAATTCAGTTATACCATCAAGCCATCCATCAATGGACTTCAGGATCACGATGCCCAGTTATTAACCATCAACACTTCAATAGGAACTAGTTCTAAGAGTAAAGTTTTCAAACTTCAACGTGTAATAAATGATTCGACAGTTACTTGTTTTAGAAAGTGCCTCAATACCACAAACTGGGGACACGTTTACAGTGCACAAGGTATGGATGAAAAATACAACTTTTTTAGTAGCATTGTATTAAATTACTTTGAAAGTTGCTTCCCCTTGAAGAGAAAAATAACGTTGGATAACTATGAGCATTAGAACATAATGCATTTATAAAGGGAAGTTGTATATTGCCTCTAGGAACACTGAGAATGCTAATGATAAAACATACTACAAACAGTACTGCCAAATACTAAAAAAGGTTATTAAAGAATCTAAAAGAATGTAACACAAACATAAAATTCATTTTTTTATTACATTCATTTATAACATAAAATTCATGATTCTGAAAATAAAATTAAGACAATATGGGATATTGTAAAAAAGGAATTAGGAAAAAGTAGTCAAACAAGTAATCATATTTTTATCAAAGAAAATTCGGTAGAATATATATTTTCAATTGCTGATATATTTAATAAACTTTTTTATCTGTTGCTGATAAATTGACTGCTAATAACTCAGTGGCACACAGTATGGATTTTGTCAGAACAGGCTTCCAAGAAAAATTTAACTCTATGTCTGTAAAATTAGCTACTCCAGAAGAACGAAGACTTTCCCGGCGTATGACTGCAATGTAGTCTTCACGGGTGTTCCTCCGGATAGTGTTGTGGAAACACAATATTTCGACGGCTGGCTCTGCCGTCTTCTTCAGGTGATGAGACATGTGTAATGGTCGGCTGACCCACAGATACTGTATCTGTGGGTCAGCCGACCATTACACATGTCTCATCACCTGAAGAAGACGGCAGAGCCAGCCGTCGAAATATTGTGTTTCCACAACACTATCCGGCGGTACACCCGTAAAGACTACATTGTACTCCAGAAGAAATAAGAAAAATTATCAGATCCCTCAAGGGCATATACTCAAGAGGTTATGATGGGATTTCCAGCAGATTAATTAAATTGTGCTCCACAGAATTAAGTAATATACTAAGTTATCTATTTAATATATCTTTACTTGAGGGTACTTTTCCAGAAAGGCTTAAGTATGCTGTAGTTAAATCACTCTATAAAAAGGGAGATAAGGCAGCCGTTTCTAATTAGGGACCAATTTTATTACTAATAGCCTTCTCGAAAGTTTTTGAGAAACCAATTTACAATATAGTTTACGAACACCTTAAAAATAATAATATTCTAACTAAATCACAGTTTGGTTTTCAAAAGGGTCATTCAACAGTACAAGCTATATTTGCATTCACTGACAATATTTTAGAAGGAATAAATAATAAATTAATTCCTTTGGGAGTTTTTTGTGACTTATCTAAGGCATTTGATTGTGTAGATCATAAAATTCTGATACAGAAACTAAAGTATTATGGTATAGATGGCATTGTTAATAAATGGCCTAGTTTTTACCTTCTAAAAAGAAACAGAAAGCATCAATGGGGAATTTTAAGGCTGCCTTAAGAGGTCCACTGCTTTCTGAGTGGAAATTAATCAGATATGGAGTACCTCAGGGTTCTATATTGGGGCCACTATGGTTTTTAATATATATAAATGATTTACCATGTGTTTCATCTAAAAATTCAAAATTTTTCCAATTTGCAGATGACATGCAGAAACATAGAAATTAAAAATACTCTAGATTTATCTGCAGAATGTATTTCAAATCATGTTTTTGAACTGATTAATAAATGGTTTACAGCTAATGGCTTGTCTTTAAACTTTGATAAAACTCAGTATATGCAATTCAGTACATCACACAGATTAACACCAGATATAGACATAAAATTTGCAGGCCAGTCCATTCAAGAGGTAGAGAGTGTGAAATTTCTAGGTTTGTATATTGATCACAATTTAAATTGGAAAGTACATGCTTCTGACTTATTAAAGCTATTGGGTGCAGCCACATTTGCAATTCGTACAATTTCAGCTATAGTTGATCTCCGTATGAGACAGCTAGTTTATTTTTCTTATTTTCACTCCTTATTGTCACATGTAATAATATTCTGAGGCAATTCTACCCATAGAGACAAAGTGTTCAGACCCCAAAAGCGTGTATTAAGAATTATGTGTGGGGTTAGCAATAGAACTTCATGTAGAGAGCTGTTCAAGAAGTTATGGATTTTAACATGAGCGTTTGGGTATATATACACATTAATGTCCTTTGTAGTCACAAATTATGCTTTGTTTGAAAACAAATAGTAAAATACACAATCATGGCACTAGAAGTAAAAATGATCTTCACAAGGATTACAAGTCGTTGTCATTAGTTCAAAAAGGGGTCCGATATTCAGGGATACATATCTTCAATAAGTTCCCGACACATATTAAATGTCTAGCAGATGAATAAATTGACAACTCCTTCTACTCTGTCGAAGAATTTATTTCTAAGGTATTTAAAAATTACTGCCAGTAGGTTGTATAACTGTAGTTTACATAATTAATTTAGCATGTATGCTATGACTGTACATCTCCTAGTGTATGTATTATTTTGTTATGCGATTGTTTACGGTACTATGTATGCTATGACTGTAGATCTTGTGGTGTATGTATTATTTCGTTATGGAATTGTTTAATGTACCATGTATGCTATGACTGTACATCTACTGGTGTACTTATTATTTTGTTATGCAACTGTTTATCTGTAAATTTACCACTTTCCACATCCCTCAGAGCCAGTGTCTTATATTGGGATCAATGGATAATGAATGATTGTATTGTGTTTTATTGTCATTTTTTTAGGATAAATAAAATAGATTTATTAAGATGTCTAAAGGAAATTAATGTCTCTGATGATCATAATTTGTTGAAATTAAAAATTCCAACTGATATACCAGTATGTAATAATAAAATAAACAATTCAAAGTCATTGCGTCAAAGTGTTCAGAACAGTATTTTCCACCAGAATATGAGGATTATTTAGTAAAACTGATGACATTACCTTAAGCCTAGAAGAGATTCAAAATTCCAGAAATTTTAATGTAGACGTTTCGTGTATATCTGAGCATCATTTGTCTGATACAGGAATATCTCAGCTGTCCATCCCAAATTATAAATTAAGCTCTCATTTCTGCAGATGTAAAATGGAGAAAGGGGGAGTTGCCATTTTTGTTAAAAATAATATTGAATGCAGTAGTGCAGTTGTAAGTAAGTATTGTATAGAACAACACTTTGAATGTTGTGTTACTAAACTAGAATATGATAAGGAAGAGCTGATAGTGATAGTAATTTACAGGGCCCCCTCAGGTAATTTCAGACTGTTTTTATCTCATTTAGAGTCATTGCTACTAAGTTTTACAAACAGCAAACAAATAGTATTATGTGGAGATTTCAATGTTGACTTTCTGAATCACAGCAATGACAGATTAGATATGGACCCTTGATGTTGTCTTTTAACTTAACAGCACTTGTAAATTTTCCTACAAGAATACAAAATAATAGCAGGACTGCAATTGATAATTTTTTATGGATATTTCTCAGTGCAGTAATTACAGCATACTTCCAGTAATAAATGGTATCTCAGATCATGATGCCCAGCTATTATGTATCGAGTCCAGGAACACTGTTAAACAGATAAAGAAAAGCTGGGTTTATAGAAGAAATATTAGTGAAAATAATATAAAACACTTCATAGATACCTTAAACAATGAAAACTGGTTAGAAGTATATAATGCGCAGGGTGTTAATGCGAAATTTGATTCCTTTCTGAATATATTTCTAACACTTTTTGAAGGTAGTTTCAAAAAAAGGAAAATTCTCAACACTCCAAACAATGAACTGGGCATGGGATGGATAACAAAGGGTATTAGAATCTCTAGTAAAACAAAAGGGACCTTTATTTAAAAATGAGAGAATCAGATAACTATTCGCTGAAAGTTCACTATAAACTTTATTCTAAAATACTAAGAAATGTAATAAGGAAGGCCAAGAACAGGTATATATCGGCGAAAATGGAAAATTCAGACAATAAAATGAGAACAATATGGAATATAATAAAGACTGATACAGGAAAAACTGTAAATCACTCTAAAGACATAAAAATAGAACAAAATGGATATGTGTATAGCGAAGTAGGGGAAGTTTGTGAAATATTTAACAAACATTTTACGTCAGTAGTAGATAAATTAGGCATAGAAAAGCAATCCCCACATAGTGCTCTAAGGCTTCTTGAGACTGCTTTCCCAAATAGCTTTGTGGAGATGAAATTGCCACCAGTAACATTCTCAGAAATAAATAAACTCATTAAACAATTAAAACCTAAAAATTCTTCCAGCTATGACAATATTTCAAGTAAATTACTGAAAAGATGTTCAGACTGTATCAGTCATGTACTTGCTCACATTTGTAATGAATCCTTAATACAAGGTGTTTTTCCCGATAGACTAAAATATGCTGTTATATAACCATTATTTAAAAAAGGAGAAGTAACATGTGTATACAACTATCGTACCATTTCATTACTTTCAACATTCTCAAAGGATTTTGAAAAAGTCATGTAGAGTAGAGTAATAAAACATGTTACACACTATAATATCCTCACTAATTCACAATTTGGGTTCAAAATAGGATCATCCATAGAAATGGCTATATATTCATTTTTAAATAACACATTTGAGGAACTGAATAATAAAATGAATCCTGTAGGAATATTTTGTGATCTTGCAAAAGCATTTGACTGTGTAAACCATGAATTACTTTTGAAAAAAATGGAATACTATGGTATTTTTGGGATCGCAGGTAAATGGTTTAAATCATACATTAAAAGCCGAATTCAAAAAGTTTCAATTTTTGATTCTAAAATAAGTAAAGATGCTTCATCAGACTGGGAGAAAATAAAACTTGGATTTCCACAAGGCTCTGTCTTAGGTCCCCTACTCTTTCTGTTATACATCAATGACGTTCCTGGAAATTTATCCGACAAAGTTAAGAGTGTTTTATTTGCAGATGAAACTAACCTGAATGTGCGTAAAACAGCAAATAGTACTATAGAATTTAATGTAAATGAAGTTCTTAATGAAGTAGCAAATTGGTTTAAGGCAAATTCATTAAAATTAAATTTTGAAAAACACATTATATTAGATTGAAAAAAAAATTATGCACAGCCAGATTTACAAGTAAGCTACAAAACTAACGCAATATTAGAAACAAAGAATATAAAATTCCTTGGAATTAAAATAGATGAGAAACTCTGTTGGCATGATCATATCACTACACTACTGACAAAATTAAGTAGTGCCACCTTCGCAATACGAACACTTTCTCTAACAGCAGATCTAGAATTAATGAAACAGGTGTACTCCTCATATTTTCATTTAGTAATGTCATATGGCATAATTTTTTGGGGAAACTCTTCACAAAGTAAAAAAGTTTTCATAGCACAGAAAAGAGCTATTAGGTTTCTGTGTAGGGTAAAACCAAGAACTTCTTGCAGACAACTCTTTAAGAAACTCAATATTCTTACAATGTATTCTCAGTTTATATATTCTCTCATGAGCTTTGTCATAGAAAATTTTAACCTGTTTACACCTAATCCACAGGTACACAGTTTCAATACAAGAAACAGACATAACTTGCATAAAACACAAACATCTCTGTCATTAGTACAAAGAGGAGTTAATTATTCTGATATACATCTGTTTAATAAACTACCTAATCGTATAAAACAGCTTTCAGATAATAAAGATGTATTTAAAAAAAACTTAGAGATTATCTTATTGGCAACTCCTTCTACTCCATTCAAGAATTTGAAGAAAATAATTAATTGCACTCATTATGACGTTTGCAAAACTCAGTTGCAAAAATGTATGTTTATTATTATTTCTTGTATTTGTAAAATATGTATATATATATATATATTTACTATGATATGACTCATATTATGTGTATATGTATCAACAATGACATGTTTCGTATCCTAGAGATACTTCCTCAGCAGGGATCCATGGAACAAGATTGATAAATAAAAAATAAAATAAAATAAAACAGCAATATTAGTGAAAGTTGTAACATGTTCTTTACGAGCTTGGGATAGCGTCGTGCTACACGACTTCACTTGCGGCCAGAGATATTCTTGAATGGATATGCTTTTTGTGCAGGAGACTTTTTAATTTTAAATTGATTTAAGCGGAGATTGTGATTAGACTATTATATATTCTGAATAAGAACGACAGCTGTTATTCCTTGGTTCACACTAGAATATATTACGTATTATGTCTTAGGCGAAATATTATGTCACATTCTGTAAATAATTCCAGCCGTATCGTTAGCGTACAATTCCCTGGTTGTTGGTAAATTGTATTATATGTTGGACCAAAATGATAACTGATATTCCGTGGCACAGAGTAAAATAAAATGTAAGTTACGTCATCGACATTATGTTGTAACGTCACTACATGAAAGATGCTCGAGAGTTTAAGAAAGAAGACTTTCTCGGCGATTGGTTGCAATGATATCTTCACGGATTTACCTCCCGATTTTTTTTTGTAAAAAAAAGATATTTTGACGGCAAGCTCCGCCCATGGCTCCGCCGTCTTCTTCATGTGTGAAACCATCTTTACCGCTTCAACTGTGGTCCTGCTGATCAGTACAGATGGTTGTGTTTTATAATACAATTTGACTGTACACCCGTGAATATTATACTGCAATTTGAGGGCTATCATACAATCGGATGCAACCATTTGATGTCACATTGCCCTATTATTTTTGCTTTTACAAAAGGTGATTAAGTTTCCTATATCTATGGTGTATTGTTTTGTGGTGTTATGTTGGCAGTGACACGACAAAATTCATGGTTGGTATCGTTCAAGCTTTGACGCCATTTTGTGAATTGTGTATGTATTCTGTTGTCAGTGGTGTAAGCAGATTTGAATAGTGTTGTGCAAATAAGGGTAGGAAAAATGCCGATAGAAAACTTAGAAGAAGAAGGGTTGGACAAGAACCCTAATTTGATGCTAGCGCAATGGCGATTTCTTTTAAGTTTACCTGAACATTCTAATGATGCTGACGTTAAAGTACAACTGTTGGAGGCTATTTCACATGATAGTGAGTATGATACTAGCTTTGCAAGACATTATTTTTTACAACTTATTAGGGCGGAATTTTTTCACAAGTTTATATTTCACTGTTGCGTGAATAGCATGAAAATAATTGTTTATGATGTCAATTGAAACGTTGTTCAGTATAACTGATTTTAAATTTTATGAGGTTTGAATCTGAAAACTTACTCTAAGAGTGTTAAGTTCATTTAGGAATTGATCTAGATGATGATATGAATTGTAATACGGAAATGTCTGGGGAGGGGGGGGGGGGGCAATAAAGAGGCTTACACTTATGTTTATATGAATGGCACTGACCAACTTGTATTCCTGTTTTGATCCCACTAATCTTACCAATATTTTCCTTTACCCTCGTATTTTATTGTCATGTTTTATACCTCTTTCAGTTTACTAGTTTCTTCTATCAGTGTGAAGGAAGCTGTGTTGTATTTAATTACCCCTTTGAAGGGCAGGCGATATTGTTAATGTATTAATGCGTGTTTGATTGAAGCTTTGACTTTCTATCGGCAATATTAGATGAGTTAGTAGTTCGATTCAAATGCAGTCTTGGCTGGAACGATAACGAAACTTCTTGTTATAGTCAAACAAGAAGAATTTAGTTTTTGTTAGTAATTTAAGCTACTTTCATCAGTGTCATGTTTGTGATGTCATTTATGGAGATCTGAACTACTATCCAAAATACCGTTATGTGCTATTTTATGACAACAACTCTACTTATCAAAAATGGGAGTTTATTGGAGATTGCGAATCTGTGAGGAATTGGAGTCTTGATACTGCTGTAGTCAAATGTAGGACACCACTAGAAATAGTTCTAGCTGGGTTGTGCAGTTTCAGGATGTATTACAACGTAAGTACTGCTTGAATGTAATGCTCCAGGCTGTATTACTGATAGAAAATATTTTTTGATCATAAGATTGAGATAACCAGCGTGAAAGAATGTTGTGGAATCTTGATCACTGGTAGACCCAAAAATGAGACTAAACTCTTGGAATTTGAATTACTGCTGAAGTAGATTGTTATCTTCATCTTCCCCACTTCCCTAATATGTAAAGGGGTTCCACAAATTAAGACTGCCAAAATGTGAGTATATCATGCAGCTATCAGTTGCTGTCATTGCTGCAAAAATGTTAGTTTCTTACTTCATTGTAATGTGTTTGATGTTTCAGGTTCTCTCAGTTGTAAAATGTCACATTAAATTTATGAATACAAATTACTCGTCAGTGCTTTGTATCAGTTCTGCCAGCCATGTTATATCAATAGAGGGCAATCTATTACTTTTCTTGTAAACAAATATGGCATCTTGGAATTAAAGCCACAGAAGGACATTTAAGTGTGGCTTTGACAACAAAAAAAAAAAAAATTCTTCTGGTCCAGGCCACATTTCAACTTGACCACAACTGCTAGAATAAAAGTGGCTCTGAATCACCTGGGAATCTAGAAGGAATTATGATTTTGATCTGAAAATTTTTATACATGTTCCTTGGACACAATGTTTAAAAATATGTATATTGGAACCATCAAATATCCATCTACAGCACAAACTTCACTCAAACACTGAGATCGCGATTGTGTGAGGAATTCTTGTCATAATACTGTAGTAGTCAAATGCAAGATTCTTCTAGAAACACGTTCTGAAGTAGTTTTAGTGGTATCATGCTGGTTCAGTGTATATTATAACATAATTACTACATGAAAATAATAGTCTACGATTAACTGAGAACCTAAATTACTGTTTCAAAATAATAGGCTATGTCTTGCAGTTGACAAAAACATCGAAATAGAATACTTCATAAACTACATAAGAATCAAATTACTATAATAAAAGTAGAGAACAATGAGAGACATGCATGATTGAAAAAGGGTCTTACACAAGTTTTTAGTCTATCCCCATTAATACTCAATTTGTATATAGAGCTAGCAATAAAGGCCATAAATGAATTTGAATTTTGCATAAGTGTTCAAGGAGAAAAAAATCAGCATGCTATGATTTGCAGATGACATTGTCCTGTTAGGAGAACAGACTGAGGAAATTTAGAAATTACTGAACGGCATGAAAAAAATTGAGGAAAATTTTGGACTAAATTTATTCCAAAGCAAGATGAAGGAAAATTACAGATAAAGTAGATGACTGGTTAATTTGTTAGTGGGGGAGATGGTTGAAGGTAAGGATTGTAGATGAATACAAAGGTTAGATACATGAAACAGATAATTAAGGATGTGATTTGTAAGGTATATGTTGAGATGAAGAGGTTAGTGCAAGAAAGGAAGAGATGATGGTTTGCACGAAACAATTTGAGAGACTGATAACTAGGGTTCGGATCTTTATGACTAAATAAATAGAGAAATATGCAGGCAAATATGACCAAACATTTAAATTTACTATACATCAAAACAGGTTCTATTATACATCATATATTTTATCTAGTAGTGTCGTTTTCATGTAGACAGCATAATTTGTTTCCATGCACTCCCTGCATCATAGGGAAATTAAATTTTAAGTCATTTTGTTGAAGTCACTTTAATTTCAGATAATTTACAGAATAGAACTTTTTCATCCCTACTAAAATACTGTCTCTAAATTCCCTTACATAACTTCGCACTTTCAGAAAATTTTACTTTCGTCATGGCGGTACGTCTACTCACTGATCCATTACAGATTTAACGATGATTGAGGATATTTCATTGGGACATTGATTGACGCGGATCGACACAGGCATGCTTCTGCTGCATTGTACAGGTTAAAAGGCGGGCAGAACATTAACGTTTAGAGAGTAACAATAATGTTTAACTTTAATTCTTGGCTGCCGAATTCTGGCCACGGTGAAAATTAGTTGTTTTTTTTCCTCCCACCTGTATAGCAGAAGTACAGTTCTGTGAATAATTAGTTTAATTTCTTCTCGTCTATATCTGGTGAACTCCCAGTACTATTAAAAAAAATAACAGATTTTTCCTCAAAATATGGCCAAATGACCATAAATATTACAGAAATATGACTGAAGCTAGGAAAATGATCTGAATATGCATTTATATACTATATAAAATACATTTAAATACAATCAGAAATGTTGAATCAGTGTATAATTCATCAGTTCAGTTCAAAAAGTAGGCAGGAAAAAACTGTCTCGTCCTAAAGATCCGAATCCTACTGATAACGAAGCAAAAAGAAAAAACACTTTAAAACAAACTACATCAATAAACCAAATTCGTAGTACAAGAGTATCATTTGCCATTCTGGTCCAGGCTGCATTTCAACTTATCCACAGCTGATAATGCTGCTCAAAAATGGAGGCAGCTTAAATTTGTAATGAAATTAAAGTTTCTAGTGAATTGTGCTTTTGCAAAAAAAGTTAGTCATTTTGGTCCAGGCACAACCTTTGCTGTCAACGTTTCTTGAAAATCAAACCATCTTAAATTATTTATAAAAACTAATTTTACTCAGCCCTGTGCTGAAACCAGGATATTGAACTCTTTCAACTTAATCGCAACCTATGTTAATATTGTCACAGTCACACTTAACCGATACTGTAGAATTTTAAGTTTTGTATACTACAGCATGGGATATTTATTTAATTGTATATAGCATGTAGGTAATACCTATTATCTTTGGATTTCGGGATATGTCTGCTGGAGATAATTTCGATAATACGTTACAGCAGATTTTATGTGAAGTTTGTGCACTAAGTGTATATTTTATGCCTACAACACACACAACAATATTGTCCAAGGAACACGTGTAAACATTTTCATACCAGTTGGCATATAGGAGCTTAAACAAAAACAGTTTAGGTTGATATAATTCCTCTACCGATAATGCATTGGGTATTTTGAACTGCTGACACATTTTGCAGTTATGTAGCCATCTCATATTTTGGCATTTTTAATTTAACTTGTTTCAAATTTTCTGTAAAATATGAGTGGGGAATGTTTAAAAGACATCATATTGAATTAGTTAATGTGAATTATGAAAAACTAGTACCATTTTTTGATAGGCAGAGAAAGTGGTGCAGCCACCCATAACCTTCTTTAACTTTCCCCGATTTGTCAGTAATTCACATTTAATTGATACGTATCAGCTCATCAACACATTTTGACTTTATCAACATTTAAACTGGCCAGATTCGAGGTAATCTTTTTCCTATTTTGTGTAACACAGTATCTTGTGGCCAAGCTTCTTTTGGTTTAACTTGAATTATCTATAACAATAAGCTACTCTTCACTGTACAAGTATTTCTTTTGGTCCAAGCAGCACGTAAACTCGATCACAACCCACTAAACTAAATAAAGCTGACCAATTTTCAACTAATGCTTCAGTATTACTTTGATATTGTACCAGGGGGGGGGGGGGCTAGGGGGCTGAAGTCCCCCCCTTCCCCCCAAAAAGTATCTAGATCCACATTGTAATTTTGGAGACTTTTTTTTTTAGCTCTACGGAATTGAGACCCGAGGAAATTATAAATACTAAATTTTGCCCGACACAAGCCCCCTCCCCCTCCCAAAGCCAAAATACAGTGAAGGCAAGCCCCCTCCAACAAAAGTCCACTCAAGCCAAGCCCTCCTCCCCAAACCAAAGTCCGCTCAAGCCCCTTCCAAAGCAAAATCCTGGATCCGCCCCTTTATTGTACTAATAATGTTGTGTTTGTAGTGCTCAATACTAGTGGTATATTACTCTCGAGTAGATCCTTGTGTTCATAGCTAATTCACTGTTCAACAGTATGATGATAATGTGAGGGTATTAGTTGCATAGTGTCGTAAACATGTAATTTATTTTTGTACACATGAACAGATTTGTGATTTATGGAGTGCATGTTTCATTTTACAATTATTTTTATTTATTGTTTGTACAGCATGCAGCAGTTAGTCTAATTTTGCATGCATCTGCAAATTTGAACATTTTATCTGTTCGTTATAATTATATTTGAATATTTTTACATTTTTAGAATTTATCACAGCTTGTAGTAATTGATTCTATAGGCCTATATTAACTATAGCTCTGGCCAAATCTTTTGGCGGGTGGCGTCAAATGCGCCGTTGCCAAGCCGTGCGCGTAACAGTTGTATTCACCTCTTTACTTGTAGTAATAGTTTGTAACGTGTTTTAAGTAATTTATGATCACTATTCTGTCATAAAATATTGATGCATGTAATTTCGTTAAGAAAGATATACATTGCAGATGCGTTTAATATAATTGGAGGTTTCAAAAGACCTGTTATTTATTATTCTATTATCTGTGCAGAAAAATAAGACTTTCCCGACAGACTAAGGAAACTTATGGAAATACTCTTCTTTTATTTGTGGCTAAAAGTCCACGTGTTAAATTTTATTTTCAGTTTGTATATTTATAACTAAAATCAAAATTTTATTTTGTTATCCTCTGCACTGAAAAACCTGCATAATTAACGACAAAATTATCTGTTTATATATTACCACTCATCATTATCGTAAAATTCGTGTACAAAAAATTGTCAAAGTCGCTAAGCTTTGTTAGAGTGCTGTATTGTTTCATATTTTTCTTTCGAGAAACAAACATAGGTTATTTTCCCTCATGACACACGCGCTGGACAGTTCTCAAACCGACATCACAAGCTTCAGCGCAAATAGCGTGTCCATTCTTTAATTTTTTCGCAATAGGGTTGTTTTTGGCGGTAACAAATCACTACAGTTTTTTATTTCATCAATATCAAGTACGTCCATATTTTTCAAGTCTTTTCCTACCAGCGTATGTGTAGAAGAAAAAATTTCACGATAATTGTCTACAAGAAGTTTGAAATATTTATACACATTGTGAATGATAGATTTACTCTGTTGTCTGCTTCAGCCGCGGTGGTCATGCTGTCGATGACTTGCGTCTTGTTGGGAGTCGTTAGTTTGGGAACACCTGGAATAGGAGAATAAGTCTCTTCCTAAGTATCCATTTTTAGTAGCAAGATTCTGTTGCTAAATTTCCCTAATTATAAGTAACTGCACTTTTTGCTCGGTAAAATCATTACACTAAATTACTATAATTAATAAATAACCAAAAGGAATTATTTAAATCGCTCGTAAAAATCGTAAATCGCTAAAAATCAAAATATCCTCTCTCGAGCAAGGTCACACTCACACTGACACTTTCTAATTCCGATTCTCAGGTTAACACATTTTTTGTGAAAGGGAGGTGGAAGGTTTGGGGGTGGGTAGCGAGCTGTTGCCGCTTGGACTAGGCAACACAGGCCGCACAGCGTTGCAATTTTCAGGTGATAGAAAGAGAGCGCATCGCGAGATTGTCCCCAAGTACGGCAACAGCGCGTTCACACTGACCCGCCAATTAATCTGGCCACAGCTACAATATATTTGCTAAGAAATACATTTAGTCTAGTCAACATTCTTTCTTCTCAAGTGGGAATTTCTGGATTGTAAGGAGGGCTTAGTTAGCTATGATATAATATGCATAGGGGATCTTTTAAGTTTTGATTGCATCTCCTCTTTCTCTTCTTTTTCTAGAGTTGTTACATCTAGTCTTTGAACTTTTTCAGTCCTCGTGGCCCACATACTCATTCAATTCACTGATTATGTGTTCTGCAATAAAGATTCCAGATGTTTGTACTGTAAAGGAGAGGAGGGATGCTTGAGATGGTTACAAATTTTCTGGAAAGTTTTAATTTTTTGTGGTCTCACCGTAAATATTTATGTATGTGAACTAACAATTATTTTTTGTCACTAACCCAATGTATGAAGCCTACTATAGTAGCTGTTATTTAGTACTAACAGACTTTAAAGAAAGCCTCACATAACGTAAAGGCTGACTCAAAAACATTAGTGGTGCAAGTGGGGATATTTGAGACAGACAACCTAGGGATAGATCATGTCTCAAGAAAACAACAGGAAATATAGTCCATTACTTATATCATTATGAAAGATAGGCCTACTTGTAAAAATAATAATATAATATTTATAAATATTTGCTGTACAATCAAATTGTTTTCAAAGTACATAGTAAAATATAAATCATGGCCAGAAGATGAAAATTTATTATGATTTATGATTTAAAAAAGAGAGAAATTTTAAAAAATCGGGAAGAAAACGTGCTTAAAGACTTTTTTGAAAGTTACCAAATTTCACTATGGGTTGTCCACAAAGATGAATTAAATTAGCTGATGAATTTGCTGCTGCAAGTAATAAAAATGTTCCAACTAGGTGGTATATTAACTTTTCTGTTGATTTAGATTAGTTTAGGGTTGTTTGTGAGGAAGATTTACAAATTAGGCAGCCCCAAAGTAATGACTGGTTATTAGTTAAATATGAAGCGAAGAAATGTGTAATAATATGTGTTGGCCAGATATAGGAAAAATCTGAGGATTGGTTGTTGATGTTCACAAGACGAATTGATTGGTCTAAGTTCAAGAGGCCTACAGTAGACTACGTTGCAACTATTGATGAACGGCGATAGAAATGTTGCTGAAGACACTTTTTATAGTGTTAAAAAATTATCATGTTACCAGTTTTATTTTTAAAATTGGATCTGGCAAATGTTGAATAATCTTTGACCCTGAAATTATTGTAATTGTTGTTACATCAAGTTAGATTATAGGTTAGGCTATTTTTAATAACTTTGGTGACGAACATGGTGGGTTAGCGGTTAGTGCTCTGGCCTCGTATTCGGGAGGATGCCTGTTCGAATCCCTATC
Organism: Vandiemenella viatica; assembly: GCA_031002005.1. Classification (NCBI taxonomy): domain Eukaryota; kingdom Metazoa; phylum Arthropoda; class Insecta; order Orthoptera; family Morabidae; genus Vandiemenella; species Vandiemenella viatica. The sequence continues at coordinate 134,298,263 of CM061921.1, read as the reverse complement.
CGGGCATCCCGATTTAGGTTTTCCATATTTTCCCCAAATCACTCCAGGTGAATGCCTGGATGCTTCCTTCAAAATGCCATGGCTGAATTCCTTCCGGTTCTTTGTCCCCAGTCCCATCCCACCTCTAATGACTTCAATGTCGACTAGGCATAAAGCCATAAGTTAAAAAAAAAAAACACTTTTGTAACTCATTGATATTTGGTGATAATACTAAATATTCAACAAGGGTTAATTTTCTACCTAAATGTAACTGTGTATGTGTACATCTAGGGCTTTGTTATTGAACGTAACAGTAAGTTACTATTTCATTTATGTAAGCACTTGGTATTAGGGCAATTTTTTTAAACGTATTTTATAAAATTCCAACTTCTGTCTCAAGTATCCTCAGCATGGGAATACTTTAACCATGTTGCAAGGGTTTAAAGAAGTATTTTTTACACCATAATATAATACAAAATTTGCAGTTTTATATTTTTGAATTAAGGAAACATTGTTCCTCCAAACACAATATACAAAAAATTCAAAAGCAGCTAGATAAAAGCTACAAAAATGTTTATCTGAATAGTGGCTAATGTATTCCTACTGTCCCCTATTCAAGAATTGCTTAAATATACCTAGTATCAAAGATGAGAAAGCCTTCTGAAGTCTGTGGCCTTTTTTTATTTTTCCAGCATGTGCATACCATTTGATTCTCCGAGGACATTTTTTGATTTTGCCTTTTCCAGCACTTGACCTCTTAAGTTTATACTGCAACCATGTGTTTTTCTTTCTGATTTGTAATATTGAGCATTTTGTGGAAGTAAGTGGTATAAGCCATTGTTCTGTCCATTACTCAATTTTTAGGAAGGTACCCCTGGGAGATCTGTGTAGCATATAGTGGGCTTAGCAAATGTCATGTCACCTGACTAGGCTATATATTCTGAGGTATCTCTTTGTTGAAAGTCACTCGTATACAGGATTTAAAGCAAAGATTCTAAAACAGATCCTTGTTTGACTCCTATGGCGAGGTCTGTCTGGAAAAGATTGGCCTACTCTGAAATGAATTTTTTTTTCAAGAATGATTTAATTCAGTTCTTTAGATTTCCTCATATGCCCTCATATTCCAGTTTGTGGATCAATCGCGTAATGGGTTCTCTATCAGAAGCCACGGCAAAGTCAAGATATCCCACATGAACTCCAGTTCCCGCATAAGATATATCCTTCTCATTGTTCTCCTAAGGCTGATTTGGTCCTGCCCAATCGGTGGAAACAGTCCAAAAGTTTGTTCTGTGTAGTAATCCTGGAATTCATTAGAAAATAATTCTAGTATTTTCGATGCTTCAGAGATTAGGTCACCTGTGATTTTGATGGAGAGCTGACCTCATATATATAGGTGTAAAACCATTTATTTCCATCAGTGGCTACTTTTTTTGTAGGACTGTCTTTCTTCACATATTATTTTGGTAAGGTTATTACTGATTGTTCTATCTCTTGTATAATTTTGTGAATCTTGAATTCTGTTTAAAGATTCTCATGACTTTGTATGGAAAGTAAATTTGATTTGTCAAAGGCATGATTCACAGATATGTAGATGTTGTTGGCTTGGAATTTTGCAATACTTTAAAAGTGATACTTTTCATTTTTGTATCTCAGTAATCACTTATTGTCACATACCAGAAGCTGGATGTAACAACTTTAAAATTTGTGACACATGGTTTACACTGATATCTTTGTATTAACACTATACTGATAAGAAATTAAGTGAAATAGATTTTAATTTCTGGCGTTGGTAAAGAAACTGATGAGGGGTGTCGACTCAGTGGGTGCTCGGGGGCTCTGTAAAAATATAGATTCATCAAGTGAACTGAACCGATTTTCCTTGCCATCTGACTGATATAAAAAATATATTTTGCAGTTTTTGATAAAGTCATTAGCCGTAGTGACCAGCATTTTACCAAAAATACTGTAACACAATTGAGTAATGTGGAACTATTTCTTACTGATCAACGTCTTACAAGCAGCAGTTACGTCAAAGACCCGACTTGGTTATTCATCGTGCATTTAGATATTGTATGAACAAAAGATGTCAGACTGAACAATGTGAAAAACACACATATATAAAAATCTGGTATTGCGAGTATATCCAAGATATGATACCTGAAGTCATCAGATTGTTAAAAATCGTTTCAAACTATTCCAGTATCGGCATGCACCACAGAACGGTCATTTTCAGCATTACGGATAACAAACTTATTTGAGGAGTACTGCGACGTAAATCAAGAAATAGCAGATGATTTGGACCTACAAGATCTTATTGATACATTTATAAATAAAGCTGTAGTTCGAAAAAATACGTTTGCACTGAAAAAAATTGGTATCAGTATACAAATTATAAATGTATGTTCTTAAAAAGGGTTATTAATGTTGCTTCTTAGTAAAGTTGTGTACATTAAGTAGATACCAATGCATATGTTACACAATGTTAATATAATTATTTTATTTTTATTGTTATGATAGGTATCCGTTCTTTATTATTCAATATGGTATTTTTACGCTTCTTTTTTTCCTTCTCTGTAGGGTCTGATACAAAAAATCAAACTTTTTAACCTTACCTCTTAAACTAACATTGATTTACTGTTGTAAAATATGCAATAATATGTAATTTTATGTGATTTGTTCATTTATGCATTAAAAATGGTCTAAGAATGTGCCTAAGATAGAAAAAAAATAAAAACTCTGTATCATATTAGCCCCAGCCTGTGGGGCTAATATGATACAGGTATGGGGCTATTGTGATACAGTGTGTTAATACAGTTGCTATTAGCTGCACAGAAATAAAAGGGCTTGAGTGATACACCCTAGAGGCTAATGTATCACCCCTATTTTTTTCAATTTTTTATCTTTACTAGAAATCAAGTTATGGATTTTTTTATTATTTTCAACGCTAATTCCTAAAAACGTCGCACTATTTATAATGGTAAAAATATAAAAAATACTTACTATGGGGGAAAATAATGACCAACAAAATTATTTAGAACTACTTTATGAACTTTCCAAAGCAAAAAACAATAGAGAAGTGAAAAATATAACACAGAATAAATGTTTTAATTTTAACCTTAGTTATTGCACAACTTTTCAACTGTGTCAAATTAATTGTATTTAACTCCTATAGGAACAGGAAATAAATAGGTTATTTTTCTTTTATAAATCACTCTTTGAAAAGGCAAAACTGTAATCATGTCCATGAAATCTATAAAGAAAATGTCATTTTCCTTACAATAAAAGTCAGAGTGTACGTCATTGCAGCTTCGAAGTCCTTGTACTGTAATGTCAACTTCTTCGTCATCTATATTATTTATTTGGCAGTAAATTTTAAAATGTGTTGAGTTTGTAGGTCCTCCTTTAATATCAACTAGAACAAAGCAGTCTTTTTTATGTTTTCTTGATAGATTGGAGTTATGTATACAACAGGTTCTACTGCTTCTTGTTCATTCAAGAAATTTTTAATGACTTGTCTGAGAGTTCAGTAATTGATATATGGCTGTCACTACTTTTATCACAGCAATCATCTTCAAAAGAACACTTTGTAGTTTTAAAACTCATAATTTCTTTTTCCAATTTGACACAATTAGAGTTTATATTATCATTTGCTTATCAACTTCGATACTGTCAATATTATTTCCTCTTTCATGAATCTTTTGCTTTAGGCCCACATATTTCTTAACATCAGGGATTCCCTTCATTCATTTTACAGCTTCAGCACCATCATAAATTTATATTTAAAGGGCAGGCTACACAATAGGAATACTTACAACTGTATCACAATAGCCCCACTATGCGTATCACAATAGCCCCACAATGTGTATCACATTAGCCCCACAAGTTTTAAAGGTGATATTTTAAAAAAAGAAGGTAGAAAAGGTCTTAAAGTGTCAAACAATAGCCCATTTCATTCTGAATGTGGTAAATTAATAAACATAAGCTTATCACAACACACAGACGTATGGCAGTAAAAGTTTCCAATTCGCGTAGAAAAGTTTTTCAGGGGGAAAAAAGGTTAGTTTAAAGTTTTATTTTTTTTACGCTTCTATTTCAAATAAAATTTATATTTGTTATGTAGGTTAATAGAGTAATAAATAAAGTATGGAAAAATTATTTTTTCAAGAGTTTAGGCATCAAGGAAATTTCTTTTATTCAACCGTATCACATTAGCCTCACTTTTTTGAGTGTATCATATTAGCCCCGGATGACCCTATATTAATTACCAGCTGTACCTGCGACTTTGTTCACAACAGCAATCCTTGCAGACACAAATCAAATGCAATAATAAAAACCTGATTTTTAATAGGTATACACAAATCATTGGATATCTATTACTACTATATACTTTAGTAACAATAAAAAGGCCGAAACCATTTTAATGCCTGGCCTGTAACAGAATTTAGAAAATGCAAAATCTTTCTTTACTACTCTGCCTGTCTGTTCGCTCATAACTTGAAATCTACTGGATGGATTTAGAAGCGATTTTCACTATTCTGTAAGACTACTTGGTGTCTGCGACTTCGTTTATGTCTATCAAGAATTTTGAAGGTTTTTATTTCATTTGTATGGAATCCTAAATATTTCCGGGATCAAATGCTACTCTCTGCTGAATCAGCAAACTGCCAGTGAAAGTCTCATCAAAACTGGTTCATACCTTCGCCGATTTTTTTAAAAAAATGAGTCATTAAATGAGCATGAGCACTCGCAAGGTTTTCTAAAAGTCGGCGCCCCTGAAACTGACTAACAAGTTCATTAACTTGAATCCCAACATTGACATGCCAGGATTTTTAATAAAACTGATCTATACAATTCCATTAGAACTACTTTCAGATGTTTTAGACTAGGGGTTTCCAAAGTTTTTCGTACCACACCTCCCCCTTCCATCAAAAGAAAAATTCCCTCGTCCCCCTCCCACCACAGTTTTATTAATAAGGTAAATGTCTACTTTTCAGTGCTAACAATGACATCTCAGAGGAAACTCGCTAAATATGTGAGTAAAGGTGGTGAAAGAGACATAGTACTTGCGACATTGTAGAACTATTGTATCATCCACATGGGCAGCAAAGGTAATTCGCACCCTGCACCCCTCCTTCCTCTCCCTGAAATTTTTCATCCCCCCCCCACCCCCAGTGGGGGGGGGGCACTCCTCCTGGTTGTGAACCTTTATTTTAGACAGATAGTGTCAGTTCACATATGGTGTTGTTATTTTCCAATGTTGCTGTACGAATATTACTTGGTCCATGGATCACATCCTTTATGTAATTGAATGTTTATAATTTGGAAGAAAGTGCTACTGTTGGTATTGTAAATCACAATGGACATTTATTCTCCCTCTGCAACAGCTCACAAGCCCTATTCAGTATATTGCCAACTGTGTATGAAGGGGAGAATTATGGTGCTGGGTGTATTACCTCCATTCTAGTGCAGAGGTCATGAAGGAATTGCCATCAGTCAAATCATTTGGGGGGGGGGGGATGTTGAGTAAGGATAACCTTTATCAGTTTTTCATTTTAAATTGTTTCGTGATTTCCTGAAAGGATTATATTACTCTTACAACCAATCTTTCAAATAGGCTATACCAGTAAGTGGTGCCATAATTCCAGAGATACTACACAGCCTTGTGTAAGACACCATTATATTGGCAATATTTATATAAAAACTGGAAGGGATGGTTAAGAGTTAAAAGTATCCTCAATAAAAACATAAAAACCATTATGGTTTTCAAGAACCCACCAGTGTGGCTGCATATGTTAAGGAACCACCACACTGGACTGGGAGGGTACAGTGGAACCACAATGTAGTCCTGATCCCCACTTACTGGCCATCCTGACTGTGCTTTTTAGGCAGTTTTCCGCAATCACCATGGTGAATACTAGGACAGTCCCCAATCCACATTTCGTAAAATACAAGTTTCACAAACAAAACATAGGTACATGTTTCACAGACAGATGGCAACACAATATTCCTACAATAATATAAATGCTCCGGATCTGACAAATCCGGTTCAATCACGGATAGGGCATGTCCCCTCCCACTCATAATTACACACCTGACAGCTGTGCTCGGGTGCCAGTGTCTTGTGGTTTGCCAGGTCCTGTACGGGAGGGAGGGGAATAGTGTCCCAAGATTGTTACGCCATTGACAATGTGTTGCTACTTATCCATTTTCAGTAACATATTTACTTGTGAGATGAATGTTCCTGCCTCAAGCCTTGTGTATTATATATCCATATACCATTCTCTTGGATGTTTAATTTTTTTTTAAAAAATAACTTTTAATATTTAATATGACTGAGGAAATCATCAAGCTTATGAATGAATGAAAGAAGGAAATATAAAACCAAGGATCCCATAAAATACAAAAACCTGCACAAACACATACGCAGAAAATGCAGAGAAGCAAGGAAAATATGGATGTCTGGCAAATGTAAGGAGATTGAGATACTCCAGGAGAAACACTTATCACTTCAACTTATACAAAAAGGTAAAAGAGCTGAGTAGTGTACAAAGGAAGCGGCGCGGACAAATACTGAGAAACGCAAGCAGTAAAATCAATGAAGTCGGTCCAGAAATCACAAAGAGTGATGTAGTACATGCCATTAAACTTCAGAAAAATGGTAAAGCTGCAGGTCCTGATGTAGTTTACTCTGAAGTTATTAAAGTTATAGCTGAGCAGCAGTGCTAGAAATTCGTTTATAAATCCAGGCGTATTTGTTACTCCTAACTTTCAGACTCAGGCGTAAAATGAAAACGTTAGGCGTAATTATATTACAATTATGAAAATACAGATTTTATAGCTTACAACCTACTCCAACACAGTTGAAACTGTAAATAGATCTAAATTTGCCAATATATTATTTACCAAAATTGTGAAATATGTTAGCATAATTCTGGATTTTGTTGTAATTACTACAATAACTTTTGAATTTTATTACAATAACTTTAGAATGATCTTTCAGCTTCAGTAGACACAGTAGCTGATGAGTTACGAAGTGTTTTTGATCGTTTACCTGCTTGTTGACCCCCTGGATTGAGTGAAGTCGGACCAGGCCTATTGGTAATAGATAATGTTTCTTCATTATCTGGCATTCCTCTTTTACCGGTGCTTGTAACACTTTTATCACCCCTACTTCTCTTTACAACTGGTATCAAGTTAAACTCAGTAATTTTACGAGACATCTTCAGTTCCTTTACTAAACTAAAATCGTACAAACTAGAATTGTCTTTTATTTCGCGGTACTTCACCTAGACTGTTGCCACATCTTCTGAACGTAGCTATTAATTGAAACTCTGAAATAGATCAACGATGCGACAGGAATTATAATTGAAATTAGTTATTAGAATTAAACCTAGACATGAAAAACTGAAAATTTTGAGGCTTAGGCGTATTTTCTACGCCTTTGACGGAGATTGCAGGCGTAAAACGAAAAGATTCAGGCGTAATTACGCCTAACGCCCGGTCAATTTCGAGCACTGCTGAGCAGGACTCGAATGGTCTCAACCTCCTAACATCATTGTTCAATGTTATTTATGCATCAGTCTGATGTTGCATGTACTGAAAATATTTCTGCGAATCATACACACACGTATTTATAAGTAGTGCGAGTCTCATATGGGAGAGACCCAATTTGGCTTCTGAAATGGGCTTGGCACGCATGAAGCACTCTTTTCTTTAACTGTACTAGTGCAAAGGTGCAGGGACGAGAATGTTGATGTGTATGCATGTCTCGTCAACTATAAAAAAGCCTTCGACTGCATGAGACATGAAAAGATGATAAAGATTCTGAGATCAACTGGTATTGAACAAAATGATTTACGCATTATCAGCATGCTGTATTGGAATCAGACTGCAGATGTCAAAATTGACCAAGGAACATCAGAAGCAACTGCAGTCAGGAACGTCTCTAAAGACCTCGCTGTTGAGAGACGTAAAGCAATTAAAAAAAAAAAAGAGCAGTCAGGAAAGGTGTCCACCAGGGCTGTGTACTATCACTTCTCTTGTTCAACATTTATTCCAAGGTAATTTTCAGGGAAGTGTTGGAGAACAAAAACAGTGGGATCACTATAAATGGAAAAGTGATCAATAATATCAGGTACGTAGATGACACTGTTGTCATAGCTGGTGATCTATCTGCACTCCAGCACATAATAGACAATTTAGCCCAGCACAGTGAAGAGTTTGGCCTACTTGTCAACCCTACCAAGACCAACATTGTAGTCTTCTCTAAAAGAAAAATCCAAGCAACCCTTTCAATAAAAGGCAATAAGATCTCCTTCAAATACTTAGGCACTGTGATGGATGAGCAACGTGATTGCAAGAAAGAAATTAAATCAAGAATAGAACAGGCAAGAGACAATTTATTAGCATGAATTTTTTTTTTTTCATAAGATCGGATCTCGATCTGAAATTGAGAATGCGAATGATTCGCTGCTACGTGTTCTCCATTTTTCTTTATGGGTGTGAAAGCTGGACCTTAGACCAAACTGTAGAGAACAAAAATTGAAGTTTTTGAAATGTATTTGTATTGTCGTCTCCTACGCCTATCTTGGGTGCTTGAAAATCTCAAACAAAGAAGTACTTAATTGGATAGAGAAACTAAAAGAACTGCTGCTCACTATAAAACAAAGGAAAACGCAATATCTAGGACACATTATGAGAGGCGAGCAGTACCAGATACTGCAATTCATCATTGAAGGGAAGATACAGGGGAAAAGATCTATTGGAAAGAGAAGGAATTCATGGCTGAAGGACATTCGGAGATGTTACAACTGCACATCAGAAGAGGCTTTCCAAACTGCAGTTTCACACCCATACCTAACTATGTGGACCGCGAACATCCAATAGAAGAAGGCGATTTAAGGAGATTATTTCAAGTAAACATGGCACAGGGGTGATGTTTCATCACTTTTTCAATTTATAGCCAAACAGTCCAGATTTTCTACAATTTATTGATCTGGCCTCTGCTTGAATATGGTGGAGTGCTGTGGTACCCACATTTTGGGTATTAAATTCAGGATATGGACGGGAGCAGTTAGAGTTGTTTGTGGAAATTACCGCGAAAAGCATGCAGTAACCTTAAATGATGGAGTTGGGTTGGGAGTTATGGGAAGATAGGAGGTGTGTGAACAGTGTTTGGATTGTAGAAGGCTTAAAATCATGATGAAGCGAGGGGAAATATTGGTAGAATGATTAGAAGTACATGGAAGGGGAAAGATGATCCATGACCATAACTTGGCACTTGATTTCATACCTAAGGGGGTGAGTACATTTTATTTTGTATGCAAGGGAGAATGCGATTGGAATAAATTATATGGGGAAATGAACAGTTTACCAGAAATACTGAAGGAGTTTAAAATCAAAATTTGCAAAGGCGAAATTACACTGAAGAGCCAAAGAAACTTGTATAGGCATGTTTATACAAACAGAGAGATATGTAAAAACTCGGAGTTTTGTGCTGCGGTCGGCAACGCCTATATAAGACAACAGGGGTCTGGCGCAGGCGTTTGATTGGTTACTGCTGCTACAATTGCAGGTTATCACGATTTCAGCGAGTTTGAACTTGGTGTTATAGTCGGCGCACGAGAGATGGGACACTGGATCTCCGAGGTAGCGATGAGGTAGGGATTTTCCCGTATGACCATTTCACGAGTGCACTGTGAATATCTGGAATCTGGTAAAACATCAAATCTCCGACACCGCTGCGGCCGGAAAAAGATCGTGCAAGAATGGGAACGACGACAACTGAAGAGAATCGTTCAACGTGACAGAAGTTCAACCCTTCTGCAAATTGCTGAGGATTTCAATGCTTGGCCATCAACAAGTGTCAGCGTGTGAAACATTCAACGAAACATCATCGAAATGTTCTTTTGGAGCCGAAGGCCCACTCATGTACCCTTGCTGAGGGCGCGACACAAAGCTTTACACCTCGCCTGGGCCCGTCAACACCATCATTGGACTGTTGATGATTTGAAACATGTTGCCTGGTCTGACAAGTTTCCAATTGTATCGAGTGGATGGACATGTATGGGTATGGCGACAACCTCACGAATTCATGGACCCTGCATGTCAGCAGGGGGCTATTCAAGCTGATGGAATCTCTGTAATGGTGTGGGGTGTGTGAAGTTGGAGTTACATGGGACCCCTGCTACGTCTACATACGACTCTGACAGGTGACACGTACGTACACATCCTGACTGATCACCTGCATCCATTCATGTCCCCTGCACATTCCGATGGACTCGGGCAATTCCAGGAGGACAATGTGACATCCCACACATCCAGAATTGCTACAGAGTGGCTCCAGGAACACTCTTCTGAGTTTTAACACCTCCGCTTACCACCAAACTCCCCAGTCATGAACATTATTGAGCATATCTGGGATGCCTTGCAACGTGCCATTCAAAACAGATCTCCATCCCCTTGTACTCATACGGATTTATGGACAGCCCTTCAAGATTAATTGTCAATTCCCTCCAGTACTACTTCAGACATTAGTCAATTCCATGCCACATCGTGTTGCGGCACTTCTGTGTGCTCGCGGGGGTCCTACACGATATTAGACAGGTGTACCAGTTTCTTTGGCTCTTCAGTGTAGGTGGCTGGTAAAAATATCATGAGAAGGTAAGGATGTAGGGATGTTGTCACCAGAGCATGTGATTCATCACATTTGAAATTAAATTTTATAACTCAATCATTGCACTTTATGAAATACATCCCAGAATGATACACATTTTCAAGCCCATAACGAAATACACACACACACACACACACACATTGTTGAGGTGCTGAAAATTTCCTTTCTGTAACTGAGTAAAATTGAAATAGAATAATCCATTGATGAACTTGATGTAGACAAGCATGTGAAAGCACCAGGAAACTAGATATTGGCAGGTATACATGCTGGCTATCATCTTGGCACTGATGATTCTGGTAATGGGTTTGTGCAGTTTCCCGTAAGTACATAGCCAAATAATGGGATGGTTCTCATGTTCCACCCTAATATCGCATAAAACACACAGGTATGAATGCTCAGGCCTATAATTTGGGAGGACGTGATTCAAATCCCACCTGGCCATCCACATTTTAATTTTCCATGGTTTCCTGAAACCACTCCAGGCAAAAGCTGCAATTGTTCCTTCAAAAGGCAATGGTTGAATTCCTACCTGTTTCTTGTCTTTAATGACCTGTCTGAAGCGTAAAGCCAATAAAAAAATCGGTGCAAAGCTCATACAGTTTTCATACAGATGAAAACACATTTCCTGAAACTAATTGTCCATATTGATAATACAATGCTACCAAATTTCAATGGTTATTTTGTAATGGCAACTGCCTAATCTAAAAATGTATCACTTTCCTTCTGTAACTAATGGGAGTCTAGGTTTTTATTTTAATTTTTTTTATATGTATAATAAACAGCACGGATGCTTGTAAGGGAGTGTTCATAAACCACGTAGCTCCATTTTGGCCTCCTGTGAAACCCCCCTCCCTGCCCCCCATGTAGCCTGATGTGACTTTTGCCTCTCCCCTCCCACCTCCATGTAGCACTTAGCTTTTTTCCCCTTTTGATTCCAGAAGATTTTTTGTACTGTTTTCTCTCTTCAGACTGTGGTAAATTTCATACGCAGATAATTAAATTAAGGAAATAAATATTCACATCCTGTTGTGTGTTCTGTACCTCACTATAACTGTGAAAAATAATATGAATGAAAGGTATATGGCCTCACCCTTCAAGGAGCTCAGCGTTGCCTTCTAGCCAACCTCTCCCCCCCCCTCGTACCAAGTTAACCTTGCAGCTGTGTTTAACATGGATTGATCATGGTGTTGAAAAACCTCCCCCCATGTGTGTATGTGCATATTTATACCAAATCGGTGCACATGCCTTCCACAGATCACTTTCTGCCTGCTTATTTTAGAGTTAACTATAACAGAGTTACTCTCATTAAAATCATTTTCAGTGTTAATACATTATAAAAATGGAAAGTTCATAGATCAAAGGTTAGATAGATCCTTGCTCAGCAGTCACACTTATATATATATATATATATATATATATATATATAAGGAAGGATAGGGAAATATGACCCAACACTTACCACAGATAAGGGCGGCTGAGAAGAACGAACACAAGAAATGCGTGATATTTTGGCGTATGGCCTTATTCTTGCAAGAGTGATACATCAGGTGGAGCCCTACGTGTACACGATGACGGCCGTCTGGTGAATGGAATGGCCAGCACAGATGGTAGTATAGGATAGGGGGGAGGGAGTGCAAATACTAGATTGATAATGCAGAAGGTATATTATCATTGAAAGTGGTAGATTAACATAACTGAGTGATGATACACATATCAATCATATTCCCCGCAGGGGCCTGGTTCGCAAGTGCCAGGTACGGGTTTGGCGAACCCACGGTGCCCGAGCTGGAAACTTGTGAGCGCCGCAAGTTTCCCACACCGTAAACTCCTACCATGCTTCAACGACCACCGTAGGGCGTGGCGGTGGAACGTTGTGTGCCTAGGAGAACGGGGATCTTGGCTTCATCGCCCGGATCGCGAGGACGGTACAAACCTCTATAAAAAAAACCTCAACCTCAAGGTCGGACACGTGCTGAGGAGGTGGATGAGTGGTGAGGCAAGCCACCCGCTAACGTGCGACCTCAGGGGCACCTGCACACCCCTGTTGTATCAGCATTCCTATATAAAATGTTTTTGCTCGTGGGACCAAAACGAAGTCACACACAAAAACTACAAAACCCTGCGGTACGGGTGTGCCGCAGGCTAAACCCAATACACCCAGTACTAAGAAGCGGGCCAGGGTTGATAGCTCTCCCGCTTCAGAAAGCCATAGTCACGGGAAAGTCTGTTCGATACCGAACGCTTTCGTTGTAATGGAAAGGGTAGAGGGGACATTTGAAAAGGTGTCCCCTTTTTATATTAATAAAGGGTTGGAAGGACGGGTTGGAACCTTGAGATCAGTTAAAAAGCTGAGGAACGGGACGCTGCTGCTGGAAACAACCACCAGTAGGCAGGCATCCCAGCTCCTTAGCTGTGAGAAGCTCGGGGAGTTCGCTGTTAAATGCGAAATCCACAAATCCCTGAATTCTTCAAAAGGTGTCGTCACCTGCCGTGACATCATGGATTTAGGAACCGAGGAACTCGTTAAGGAGTGGGAGGATCAGCAAGTGGTCGAGGTGCGTAAGATTACACGGAGGGTAAATGGCAGTCTTGAAAAGACTGCCACTTTCGTCCTGACGTTTGACACTCCAGTGTTGCCCAAGTGTTTTAAAGCTGGTTACATTAACTTGAACGTCCGTCCGTATGTTCCGGACCCAATGCGCTGCTTCCAGTGCCAGAGGTTCGGACATACGACGGCGTCATGCAAGGGCAACCCCACCTGTGGTAGATGCGGCAAGGGGTGCACATGAGCCTGGTGCCAATTGCACGCTCCCACAGGTGTGTGTCAACTGCTCCGGGTCGCACCCGGCCTGGAGCAGGGAGTGTCAAGTGTATCTTTAAGAGCGCAAGATACAGGAGTTGAAGACCAAAGAGCGGATACCTTATATAGAGGCAAAGAAGAAGTCAATCATATTATGAAAGACTAAGTATGAAAAATAAAATATAAGCAATATAAATAATTGTGATAATAAGTGCTGGGTCTGGTAGGATGGATTTATTGGAGATTGAGACCTGGAATATGTCTGGTGTCCAGGATATTCAGATAGGCTAGTTCCCATCAGAATAAATATATAATGGGTTCCGTGAACCGTTCAAAGTGTTTGATAACACAAAGCAAGTTTAGAAAGAGATAAAAGGTATCCAGCATCATGGATTATTTTTTTTTTACTGTAACTGCTGAACTGGGAACATTTAGGTTTTAAATTCTGGAACATTAGCACTGAGCTACTGTATAGATTATTAAACTAAAGGTATAATGTAGAATCTTTGCCAGATGCCAGACTGGAATAGTCAGCCTTTTTGAAAAGCGCTAAATCCTTATACACCCACAAATCAACTTTAACACAATGTGGATTGAGAAATTTTTTGCAGCCTTTTCAAAATCATAAATTATTATAACAGCTGAGTAATGAGACATCATGAGTGTTTCTTCAGAGCTTAAATCCCCAATATGGATAAATGTCTTATGACTGAAAGTAGGTTGATGGTTGTTTGTAAAGAAAGGGTTAATGATTTCTAGCTGTCATATTAATTATAAATTTAGGTCTATACTTTTATTATTTTCATTCACTCTCAGATGTAGACATAGCTTCAATTCATTTAAGGGTGGTAAAATAATTATTTGTGTGTTAATTATATAAATTGTGTAGTGGCTTAAGAAAGAGAATTACCAGCTGCTTCTAGTAGTGTCTGGCAATTGTGTTTGTTTATAGCTAGGGTTTTATATATATTGTCTTCTGATCTGACATTCAAATAAGATGGCAATTAGAAATCGTATATAACAAAAAATTATTGCCAGCTTGTATTACTTTTATTACTAGGTTGTCCAAGTTTGGGAGCTTACATTTTTCCAAAGAAGTATGTTTAATTTTATAAGCAAGGTAGTTTCTTAAAGCTGTTCATAAAAAATAGCTCCCAGTCATTATCAAAAATGAACTCCTGTACTGTGAGCCCAAAACCAACTAATAACCATTGTTTTGTTTTAAAATTCCAGCATTTGGTCCCATTTCATTTTAAAACTACAATTTTTGTCTTCTGAAATTAAGCCATTTGATTCATATGACAACTATAGGTCACAATATTGAGTTGCCCCATATAAAAAGCATGTAGCTTAGTTTCTAGCTTAGAGATGTCAATTGTATTTATTCTGAGATAAAGTGCTAATGTGCAGTGTTTGTAATTCCCCTATTGTGACCCTACCCACTGCTTCTTGTAGATAAAAATTTTCTTTGATCTTATTTTCACTGATCTCTGCAGCCATCACGCTGGCGAAAAGATTTTGTGGTGGTACTGACGAGGAAGCTAAAAAGTTTATAGGAATTGTTTTAGGCAGTTTTAGTTGTGATTTTTGTAATGATGAAACAGTCTGAATATACTTCTACTGATAGTTATAGTGAATCTAGCAATAGGGTATATGCCTGTATTATTTTTATGTTTTAAATCAATTATTTACCCTGTTATATAACCATAAAAAATATAATTTTGATGAAAATATTAAAATTTAACATTAAAAAAAACTATTTTAAAACTGCAATCCAGTTCCGACGATTTAAACGCCACCAGTTTGGCACGCTGCACTGTGACATTGTACAACACTACATTGAAATTTGGTTAGGAGGTGAATCTGTTTTCATCATGTACCTACATTATTTTATTTTCAACCATTTACACCCAACCACTTCCAAGAATTAAACATATCGGTTGTAGAAAAAAGAAAAAATCGATCTTCTTGATATTGTGTATTACGTTTAAAATACTTCTTGACGACATACAAGTATAGAAAAGACGAAAATGAAATAAAGTAAAAACTAATACCTATTTCAATTGGAAAAAAAAAAAAAAAAAATTAACTTATTAACAAAACATTAAAAAAATATAGACTTTCCTGGTGTATGTCTACAGTGAAGTCCTTAAGTGAGTACCTCCGGATTGTGTTATGAAAACAGAATCTGGTGGTATACCTGTGAGGACTTCAATTCGAATCAACGATTTTTTGGAAAAAATGCTTTTCTGCGACTTGATTAGGTTACTAGCTTCAATGCTCGTCAAAAGTAACGGGCTGAACAATATGCTCTGGCGAGTCATTTCTTTGGTATTGATTAACTTCGTAAAATTGTTATAAAACAACGTGCAATGTAATTCCTTGTGTCTTACCTGTAACAAAAACTATCAGTTGTCTCTCTGGTCTGGGGTACATTTAAACTTTATTACAAACACCGCTAAGATACCAGACCTATATTTCATTGTCAGTCACACCATTGTGTCCCTTGATTCTAATTGGATGTATCTAATACATAGCTCTAAAAGGGAAAGAAAATTATTAATTCAAATATCTAATACTTAATTACCTTGCAGCTTTCACTACTCCGACGTCAGAGACTGTAGAATCTGGATTTGATGCAAAATACATTGTCATCGTGGAAACACTGTTTTTTGTGAGATTATTTTACAAAACCGCTCTCATTCACTTTTTATTGTTTGAGTATTCATGAGAGAGTGCAATATTTCACCAATTATGCTGATAAATTACCATAAAACTTAAACACAATCATAAAATTATAAGAAACGCCCAGCAACTACGCCTTCGTTTACAATATGAATGTATACTTCGACGTCACAATTCCATTTGACAAAAAATGTTGCGTTTCTGCAAAGTTACATTTCCCTTGATTTTGATTAATTAAAATCAATAAATAAAAAGCGAATAAATAGGATAAACATTGTAGCGGTAATTCTACAGTAATAAAGCTTCCAAATAAAAATATTAGATGTATATTTGAATTTCATGCATATTCCCTATTAGGAAAGTGATAATAATTGACACACCTGGCTCTTCTATATGTGCTCGTAACAGGGAACTGAAGGAATGGAGTTAGATAAATCTGCAAGCAGATTTTCAATAAAAAAATTCTGTTGGTTGATTTTTTTATAAGATTTTTTTTAGGTGTTACTGTGTGGACAATCATGCTGACAGGGGATTATTATCCGATTTCGCTGTCAGCTTTGTAGGCATTTAAATGTGATATCATTGTGTTAAATATCTTTAAAATTTCTAACTGATGTAATAGTAGAAATTTGTTTGACAACCAGTAATTGCAGCACCTTTTGCAGCAATTGTTTTCTCAGGTTTAATTTGGATGCAAACTACATCTTTCTTCAAAATCAAAGGTCCTGCCCATGTTTTGAAATCACTTCATGAAATTGACAGTTTTAACCATTTATTTTTTCCTTTTTCTTTCAGATTGTTTCAGGATGGTAAGCTAAAAACAAGGCTAATACTGAGGCATTTTTAAAAAATTTGGTGAAAGATGTAACAACTTCATAAAAGAAATATGACCTTCCTCAAATTTGCTTTCCCTTTTTAGATATGGCTCCCTTTTACGAAGAATGCTGCAGCTCTCTAGGCTGGCAGCTTGATGAAGAACTTATGTCAAAAATGCAGGCAGCTAATACACAAAAATTAAAGGAATTAGATGAAGCTATTGAAGATGCCGAGAAGAATCTTGGTGAAATGGAAGTCCGGGAAGCAAACTTGAAGAAGTCTGAATATCTGTGCCGGATTGGAGCAAAGGTATTTATTGCATCAGGTTCACAATATAGTAGTGTTTATTGTTGCATTCTAAAACTTGATTTGTCATTTCCATTTCAGGATTTATCATTGCAGTCTTTTAGGAAGACCTACGAGAAGACTGTTTCTCTTGGGAATCGTTTGGACATCGTGTTCCATATTATTAGGATAGGACTATTTTACTTGGATCATGACCTAATTACCAAAAACATTGATAAAGCAAAAAGGTGAGACATTTGGTATTGACCTTGGCAAATGTAGTTTTATATTTCCTGACATATACATAGAAAACAGCTTGAGAAAATGTATGTTAGTGTTATAACTGAAGTATACACTTAAGTCATTTTTGTTATGAAATGGCTGTGCTTGTTCTATTTTCTTTCTTCAAATTAGAAGTATGAATCATTCTATATACGGAACAAAGAAAAATGTACTATATTTCATAAAATGATTCTGCAATCTTGGACACTGATACAAAAACAGCTTTGTATAGGTGTTCCTACTCTACTAGAAAGTTTTTTTTTTCTTGATTGCACTTAGGCAAGTGTTTTTAATTATTCCTCGTTTATCTTGGTAATGACATATTTTCTTTCACAAGATGTATGAAATATTTTGTATTTCTCACATGGTTTCTTATGGCTGCTTACCTTGATAAATTTAAAAGAATATGCCACTCATAGATACTTACTGTGTTCCATTAAATTGGAATTCACACCAGTTCACAAAGGAAATAGAGCAGTGAACATTCTCTTTCCCTCTCCCCTGCCTTCCCTCAGACTCCAAGTTGGTGCAGCACAAAATTTGAACCCTCCTTGCAATATGGGACACAAACCATTCTCTTGTAAGGGTATCTTTCATTTGGGTAATTTGTCTTCATCCTTCTGCAACATAATGGTCTGCATCCGGAGCAGTTGTTAGCTGGAGATTATCTTGTAGAATTGTATTTTTTCCCCATTTCTGATATTATATACAAAACCTTTAAGTATAAAGGATGTTTCAATCTATTTTGCTGCAGACCACGTGAGATAATTTGCAGTGACCACAAAATTTGAGCTCACAATTGGTGAACCTTGTAATGTTATGAATGGCTCCTCTTACCATACCAGGATGAGACAGGAATCATTTCCTATTCAGTCTGTCTTGGTAAAAAATATGTAAAAGTAGGATAAACAATATGTCAAGTAGGGTAAATAGTTACACAAGATGTTGATCCAACAGTTTATTTCAGATGTTGCTAGAATTTACAGGTTATGTTTTATGATTGTTGCGGATACAATATGATTCAATAGATTGATGTTACAAATAATTATTACATTTTAGAGTAAATGATTAGTTTGATCTTTCTCACTTTCATCTCTACCTCCCACCACCCAAAAAAAACTTATGGAGGTAGCAGCAGTGGGTGACAGTTGTTAAAGAAAAACTGTTCTGCTATTGGCACATAATTATAGTAAGGTTCATTTAGTTCAACAATACAGATTTGCAAGTAAGTCTGAAAATATTCTATACTGTGTATTAAGTTCTTAAATGCAGATAAAAAATGACTCATTTAGTTGTTCATGGAAAGACTTTATCATAGTACCCTTTAGTTTAATAAGATTGTGATAAATGATGTATTCATATTTATATAACTGTTGCTTTATGTTAACCGAGTGTAGTGAAACATTTGTTTCATTGGTGTCCACAATTCATGCGTAGGTTTTTATCAGTTTGTCACCTGTAAATTAGTGCTTCATTTTTAGTGTTAAAAAATATTTGATTTTGGTTTTTGAGAAGCAGATTTTGATGTTTTCTGATTCTTATTCCACAAAAACTAAGAATATGTAAGAAGTTGTGGCAACTTTACTTCTTAAATTATGAATACCATGTGAATGTTTTGAATTGTCTTATTTTATGTGTGAAAGGTTTGTTTTGCTTCAAAAAATTGTCACTTATATTTTTCTATTAGTTTAATTGAGGAAGGTGGTGACTGGGACAGGAGAAACAGATTAAAAGTTTATCAAGGAACTTACTGTATGATAATTAGAGATTTCAAGAATGCAGCAACTTTTTTCCTTGATACAATCTCAACATTCACGTCTTATGAGTTGATGGACTATAATACATTTGTACGATACACAGTCTACATTAGCATGATATCACTACCACGAAATGAACTAAGAGATAAGGTAAGATGATTTTGAATAAATCATTGGTTTAAATTTTAAGAATGATTGTATTTCCATAGAATTTGTTTTTGTTAAAACTAGCTACTTTCTTACAGATTGTAAGGGGTTCAGAAATTCTGGAAGTTCTTCACTCAAACGCTGATGTAAAGGACTATCTTTTTTCCCTGTACAATTGTCTCTATGCTGATTTCTTCAGGAATCTAGGTAATAGATTTGAGTAAATAGTTGTAATAGTGGTTATAGACCATAAATCAGAAAATCTTGTAAATGTTGTAGGACAGTGGACCAATTTTTCCTAGTCGTTATGTATGCCTTTATTAATATTTTCGTCATATCCAATATGAATTTTGTTTTCAGCTAATGTGGAAGGACTTCTTAAAAGGGATTACTTTTTAAATCCCCACTATCGTTACTATGTGCGTGAAATGAGGATCATGGCATATTCCCAGCTTTTGGAATCTTACCGCAGTCTGACTCTTCAGTATATGGCAGATGCTTTTGGAGTTACTGTTGAGTACATCGATCAGTAAGTAAATTTTAGAGTAAATTCATGATTTTTCTCTGTTACTTGCTTTATTTGTAGATTTTACTTGCTGAGATGAATCTCGGGTATGAGTTTGCTGTAGGTATGTTAATTGTCAAAGTTCTGTTTTGTAATAACTGGGTATTTCTTTCAGCTGTGTAAAAGAATATTGGACTGGCTTGCATATAATTTCATACTGGCAAAATTATTTCCACCTCTTAACTTATTTCAATTCTTTCTTCTTACAGAGAATTGTCAAGATTCATTTCTGCTGGAAGACTGCATTGCAAAATTGATAAAGTTGGTGGAATTGTGGAGACGAACAGGCCTGATTCAAAGAATTGGCAGTATCAAGCTACAATTAAGCAGGGTGATATCTTGTTGAACAGAGTGCAGAAGCTGTCAAGAGTGATAAATATTTAACCCTATTAGTGTTAATGTTTTATTTTTCAAAACAAGGTTTGGTATAACACTGACGTGTAAGAGTTTCATAAGAAAAGTTTTTGTTTTGATGCGAGTGTGAACATTGTTTTATTGTATTAAGTGCAACATTTTTAAATTAATTTCTTTAGGTCAATAAAATTTGTGATAACATTTTTGTATCATGTGTACATGACACCGGTTGCCTTTAAAAATAACATTGTATGTGACATTCACATACAAAGTCTTTAAAGAAATTCTGATGACTTACTTCAAACTTAACATGTTTCGCAGTTGTACGCTGATAGTATATTGAAATAAAATGTTTTGTGTTTGACATTGTTAATATTTGAAACATTTTTTTAATTTGTATTTATTTATTTGATTGAATCTGAGTTTTAGTATTTCTTATAAGCTGGTCGTGAGAACTGCTTAAAGAGATCTGTAAACCGATTCAGCTTTGTTTTGTCAACTGTATGAGAGAGTGATTCTAAAATATAATTATGGAATTTTGAACTATGAATTTGATCAACAAAGCTGTGAACTATAATCTTCAGTTTAGAGATGTACATTTGAAGGCATCATAATTTGTGATTTCAATTTTTCAGGTTCTTCATGAATTATTAATTTTATGTTGCATGGTTTAGTAGAACTGCAGTTACAGTAGTTTCAAACAAATTAATATTTTGATCAAGTTTGATCACACACATGAATTTCAGGCCCATCTCATTGCATTCTGTATATATGTAATTGTGAAGTTTTAAGAGTTCTTGCTATTTAATATTGCATTCAATCAACGTGCATGGTTATAAGCATTTTATTCAGTTTTTACTATTCTTGCAGCTGTGTAAATTTTGTCAGTTTCCATTTGTATCTATATTTTTACTTGTTACCACCCACTCTACAGGATCACTTTGGCATCTCGTATCAGTTAGTAAAAGTGCTCTTAGATCAAAACGTGTGTATGCGTGCACACTGTGTGTTTGTTTCCCTCTTGAATTAATTTAGTTTAGTGAAAATAAATGCAAATGACATTTTAAAAAAAAAAAAAAAAAAAAAAAAAAAAAGTCGATAAATTAAAGCTTCCATTGTGTGTATGCTAAGACTGGTAGACAACTGTATAATATATTAGAGGGGCTTAAACGATATTGATTACATAGTACTGTTTGATGTAAAGCAGAACCAGATGAAATGGTGAGTCAGTGTTTATAAGAAATCAAAAAATAAATTTGTTTTATTCTACAGTATTTGTAAGCTCCTTTTCTGCTAATGCTGAAGGATGTAAATTTCATTAAATTACAAGCAAAACTGATTGAACTTCTGTTAAAAAAAAAGTTTTTTTTTTGTCTGTATTATTTTAGGTATAGTGAAACTTGTTTGACAGGTACGGGTAGTTCAGGAAAGATTTAAAATTAGAAATAAATTTATGGTTGGTAGCATCATCAGTATTATAAAATGTAGTGCCTTTTCCATTCAGGTCAAATATATTTTCATGAAGAGAGAATATTAAAATTTCGGTTACTCACATTTGGTACCAATTTCTGAGGTAGGAGGTGAATTTATTTAAGTCGGGTAAACATTATTGATTGTTTAATCAAACTGAACACCACAGTAATGACAGGTTTGATTTTTTTTAAAATCCTTTTTTATTCTAAAATATAAGAAGTTAATTTCTTTCATCTTATCCCCCCCCCCCCCAAACACACCTGATTGAAGTTAACAAAGCTATAGCCAAAAGGGAAAAGAACCATGTTCTGTCTGCAACAAATGGTAGACATTATTCATTTTGCTAAATTTTATTGTTGTATTATGGTAGCTGTAGTTCCGTTCAATTTTTTACTTTGCAAGGTTTTCAGTCAGAAATATTCTCAAAATATGTTTAAGCTATATCAGTAAAAATTATTGATGTCATGATAATCTGCACTGAATTCACCAAGAAGTCTATTTGGGCCATTCTGATATGTAATGTTGGACATTATGGCCACAAAAATTAAATTATATGAAAGCCGTGTTTGTAATCAAAATAGAATGTGTGCAAAAATTGAAGAAAAAGTCTGTGCAGGGAAGGTATGATTAATAAAATGTACATCTAGATGGAAGCATTTTATTTGCTAAGGTTTTAGTCACGGGAAAGAAAATTCCAATTTTAATCAACAAAAATATATGGCTTCTAATTAAATTATAAATTTTTGTACCATAGGAAATTATGCTTGGTAGCACCTTTTCTCTCCATACATCTATTGCCACAATTGAAACATGCCGTTTCGTCCTTTGGTATGATCAATTCCCACTGTTAGATTGCATGGCTTATTTCAGTTGGCTAATGGCTTCTTTCACTGACATTAACCACATGCACACCAAAACCACCATTTTGGGTACCAATGTACTTGTTCCTGCTCACAGTTGGTGCCAAAAATTCTGTGCCATATTAAGCATTTTCTTTCCTGCTGATGGTCATTATATGAAACTGTTACATTTTTAAAAACTGTCAGTATCACTGGTATAGTGTCTTCGGCTGTGGTTATTTTTCTCTTGTTATCACAATATTAATAAGACTGCAAAATCAATTGTACAATCAAAGGAAAGCATGTAAAATCAGTAAACATTTGTTGCTAATATAACAGATTTTTGTGTTATGAATGTTTGATAAGAATTTAGAATCTATAACTTGAAACAGTTAACAAAACTTTGAACAAACAAATGCACACATCATAACAAATTTGAATTAATTTACTCTTTCTCTTATTGCCCTCGGCTACTGTTTCCACTCGCAGATCTTCAGCCTTAACCCAGCAAAATTATGATGGATTGTAAAAAGTATTTACTGGTACAGCAATTTTACATTAAATGGACTATATTTTGATGTTGGTAGTGGTATTTGTGTATCAGTTTGTTTTCGTAAAAATTGAATTTAGTAAACCAAGCATGGTGGGTGAGTGGTAATGCTCTGGGGTTTTGCATTTGGGAGGACGTGCAGTTGAATCTCTGTCTGGCCATCCAGATTTGGGATGGTTGCTTGAAAAGGCCATAGCCAAATTCCTTCCTGTTCCTTTCTCACAGTCCTTTGACATCTTCTAATGACCTCGTGGTCGATGAGACGTAAAGCAAAACAGTCATCCCATCAAATATAAAGCAGTAAACCAAATCAATGAAACTGAAAACTTTTAGCGATCATTGGCTGAAAATAAACATTGAGGCTTTTGTATAGTTTTACTTTACAAAGTGATACACCAAAGGAAAGAACTGAAAATAATTTAATCATTCACTTTTTTTTACAGCTAAAGGTATGTTTTCATCTGAAGAATTCTATCATGATCTTAATTAATGGTATAACATCTAATAGTGTCAAGTAGAGAAATGATTATGCATAAACTTACAAATGCACACATGAAACACCATGCAAGAATCTGTTTACAAATCCACTACAGAGGAAAACCTAATTTTTACGAAGCACAGTTACATCGTAATTAGATAATCTTTTTATTGTTGTTATTACCAATAACTGTTATTTTTTAATACAATTTCTTAATACAGACACCTTTTGAAGTCTGCGCAAAACAAAAAAATCTCCTACCCTAATATTTAAATTCTAACTATGGACTGGACAAGTTAACATAAATCTTAATGATTACTAGATTTTCGAGATCTGCCGCATTGTTTATTTGATAATCTAAGCTTTTGGCTGCTGTTCTACAGCATACAGATACTATTTATGTTTACATAGCAACGAGTACCAGACATCAGTGATAGGCCGCTGCCTACATTGAAGTTGTTGGTATTTTTTTTAAATTTCTGCTGCCTGTTTCACTCGTTAAGGCAACCACTGATCTCTCCATAGCAGCCTCGTGTTTTCAAATTCCATTTCTTGCCCTATGTTAATGGCATGGCGAGTGGATTTGTCGGTGTTATGTTTATAGTGGCAGATATGTTCCTTAAGTCTCTCAACCACAGTGTGGCCTGTTTCAGAAATGTAAACACAGCCACAGCTGCAGGAGATTTCATAAACACCCGTAAGCTGGTGTGAGTGTAAATGGTCTTTCACCCTGGCTAATGATTGGCCAAGTTTGCAACGAGCCTTATACCCTGTTCACACCTCCACCTGCTTTAACAATTTCCCAATCTGATCAGTGATACCATGTACGTATGGGAGACAGGCGAATTTCCTTGGCACATTGGTATCATAGAATAACTCGGAATATTCTTGCAAGTGTGTTGATTTCTTCCTTCAGATATTCCAAGCTACATACTGTCCTCACTCTTAAGTTCATTGATGTTAATACACCCCTCTTTGTTGCCGGGTGATGGTGCAACATGGCATGCGGATATCTATTAGTTTGGGTCACCTTGCGGCACACAGTATAACCCAAAAATCCATAGTCACACTTGCAAACCAAGACATCGCGATATGACAGTTGTCCATTTTCTTCCTCTTCCATGGTTAATTGGATTCTTGGGTGAGCATTATTCAGGTGGTGTAAGAACTCCTGCAAATTTTCTTTACCGTGAGGCCAGATGACAAAGGTATCGTCAACATACCAGATTCACTTTGCAGGTTTTAGGCGCGCATTGTTAAGCATCTCTGTTTTAAATGCATCCATGAATAGGTTCGAAGCTACTGGTGAAAGAGTTGAGTCCATATCTGCGCCTTCGACTTGAGCATAAACTTGACCCCCGTATTAGAAAAGAGATTGAGGCAGAACTCCATGAAGTCTTCCCACTCAGTAGAAATTCCATGTGCAAAAAGTTTAGCACACATTACCAACACAGCTTCGTCTACCGGCATATTATTAAATAGTGATGCCACATCCAAACTTACCATAACATCAGTCTTCTCTAGCGTGAGATCATCAATAATTTTTATAAAGTGAGCTAAATTCTTTACAGCTTATCTGATATTTTCTGTAAGAATATTCCAAGCCAATGCCTATAGAAAATCCAACATCAGTAGGGTTTTAAGGACTAAAAACCCCATGCAAGATTTTAACTTTCCTACGATACCTATGTGACAAGGAAATATGCTTATCTCCCATACATACATTGTATCACTGATCGGATTGGAAAAGGTTAAAACGGGAGGAGGTACAAACAATGTATTAGGCTCACTGCAAACTTGGCCAGTTGTCAACCAGCTGAAAGATCATTTTACACCCACAGCGGCTTATGGGTGTTTGTGACATTCCCTGCAGCAGTGGCAGCGTTTGTATCAGTGAAAAGGGCCACGCTGTGGTGTGAAGACTTGGGAACATATCTGTAAACATAACAACAGCGACAAATTACATTAATACCAAGCATGAAATAAAATTTCAAAACGCGAGGCTACTGTGGAGAGAAGATCAGTGGTGGCCTCGACGAGTGAAAGAGGCAGCAGAAATCTAAAAAATTACCAACAGCCTCAACAAAGACAGCGGCCTATTACTCTGAAATGCTTGGCGCTCATTGCTATGTCAACATAAATAGTATTTCTGACGAGGTTGTAGAATGGCAGCCGAAAGCTTAGATTATCAAATAAACAGTGTGGTTTACTCCCAAAATCTAGTTATCATTTACAAAGACGGCCCTAGAAACTTGAGAAATTATAAATCGTAATATTTGTTTAGTGAAAGGAATATGGTGTTGCACTTGTACACTTTATCTGAATCTTGGGGAGTAAACTACTATTGCAAGAGGTCAATTCTGCGTTTGTCTTTTTGCAGTTACAGTTTCTCAACATTGTGTTTGTCATTTGTGATTTTAATCAGGAATGTTCGTCGTCGTAAATAACCACACTAGTGCTGTTTTTGTCTAGTCATTTTTTAGATTGAGGTTAACATAAATTTCTGATATTTAGTACATATGTATATTTATTGATGAGAATTCTCAAAGATTCAAAAATATTATAGATATATATTTTGTTTGACACTGTTTAGTTCAAACTAACATTTATTCCTGTAAAATGAACCTGCCCTTTTAGCTTAGGTCATTGTAGAAACATAGTCGCGACCAGATCTTACAGCAGGGTTAATTGGTTTTTAGTGTCGGAGGTGGAAAGAATTTTCACAATCGGGGAATTTCCCAGCAGGATAGGAGAAGTGGTGGTGCACAAGTCCTAATCACCAAATAAAGTATGAAAGTTCCAGGTGAAATTTCAAACCTCTGCTGTGCTTATGGATTGGTGCAGACTTCAAAAGACGACTTAAGATGTTTTAAGAAATTGTAATAAATAGTGAGAGGTATTAGTATTAATTATGTTAATAACAGCATAACATTGAACATAGTTAGAATTTGGATAAAATAGTTAGTAAAATCTATTGATAGGAGTGTTTCATAAGTTATTTTTATTTTGTAAATAGGTTCTTGAGAAGTGCTTCCTTGGTTGGTTCTTTTTTGTGTCAATTATTCTGTAATTAATTATCTCATTGATTTTTGCATTACAAAACACTCCTATCATTGTAAAATACTAGTTTTCAGTTGATTTAAAAACAGGTATCAGACTAGGGTGAAATTTGACTGAGACCATTTTAAGAATATCAACTAAAAAACAAATTCATGTATAAAAGTAAAACTTGTTTTTCTTTTAATTTTTGTCGAATTTATAAAAAAAAGGTAATAAACTTGGTCCACAATCCGGATGTTAGTTTGATCCTTCCTAAGGAGGCATACTAATAAATTGTCTGGTATGGCAGTCAGTTCCTTTCCTCTGGGACCTATGGTTTAACATGGAATTCGAATCGTGGAGTGTCTCGACGTATTTCATACGGTTAAACGCCACTCCTAAAAATTCGTGGCCCCCATCGGGATTTGAACCTGGGACCAGACTCCAAACTTTATAAAGAAAGTGCCTTAACCACTGAGCTACCAGACTGCTCTAGAAGATGGAATTGGATCAAATGTGGTATAATTTTAATCAGACCATTTTTACCTAAAAGAAAATTAACAAAAATCAAGTTTTGGAGTAATTAGCGTATAAATCTCAACTCTTCAAGATGGCATTTATTGACTCATGAGAGAAATGACACTGGTTTTTAAAGACATTGTACGTTTTCAGTGTCAGTCTGTCACAATAGATATAATTGTTACATTTCATATTAATTTTGCTATTTCATAGATCAAAACAATGGAATTGGAGAATGCTGCTAAATATTGTAGCATTATTATAAAGTGTGAAACATTACCAAAAGTTCTAGAATTATTTTTATGAAAAAAGAGTCCTCAGTGGTCCATATTGGATATTGCACAATTATGCAAGAATTTTGTCCCATCCCCAAGAGACTTCTAAAATGCAGTTATTAGTACAATTATATAGCTTATCAACTTTGCCTTCATAGTAACTAAATATTGCTGTTTCATGATTCTGTTGGGCATATCATGTGGCATAGGCATTGGGATCAGGTAATAATTCTAGTCTCTTTTGTGGGATTAATTTAAAATAAAATGATCATTTTATACTTCATGTAGTCAGTCAAGAGTATTATTTTTTAATAATTGCTATAATGATAAAGGAAAAGCTCAAACTCTTATCTTTGATGTTATGGAATCTTCAATTTATAAATGGCCTCCGCTTCCATAGCATAACCATATACTCGTACTTTGCCATCTATTATGATATATTGGATTAATTCTAGTTTGTCAGTGACTTCATTTTTGTTTTCTGCCACTGGTTTCATTACTAAAAATTCAGTAAAAATTATTTCACAGTCTCTCGAGACTTGGGTGTATTACCAACACTGCATTAATGTGTGTGTAAAAAAAAAAAAAAAAAAAAAAAAAAAAAACTTGAACATCAATACCCCAAAAATGGGGAGAGCAGTATCGTTAATGGGGACTGATGAAGGGGTAGGGTATAATTATGTAACAATTTTTGGAGGTTATTCCAGTCAGTGGCTGGAAGGTGAAAATTGGTATTCAATGTGCAATCATCTATAAAGATGTTATTTATATCAGTGGAGATGTATTGGTTTTGGAAAATTTTATGGAGGATAGTATGCTACAATATTGAAGATTGTGGTGTCCATCATTATGTAAACTGGAGCAAAGAATTTTATGGAAAAATACTTTGTAATTGACATACATTAAAAAAAAGGACCATGGTTGAATTCCTTCCCGTTCCTTGCTCCCTGCCCTTTCCCACCTCTAATGACCTCTATGTCGACGAAGTGTAAAACCATACGCTGGCATAAGCAAGCAAAAGCTCAATATGCATTTTGTAATGCTGCTAGCGCTGCCTAAAATGTACTTTCATTTGCCCAGTGGTGGTTAAATAAATGTCTGTTTTATTCCTCACAT
This sequence comes from Vandiemenella viatica, assembly GCA_031002005.1. Classification (NCBI taxonomy): domain Eukaryota; kingdom Metazoa; phylum Arthropoda; class Insecta; order Orthoptera; family Morabidae; genus Vandiemenella; species Vandiemenella viatica. Next base: position 134,269,629 of record CM061921.1, on the reverse strand, counting down.
AATTACATAAGAATAAGCTTTTAAAGAACTTTGCAAGTTTTAATAGTGTGTAGTGTAAGGTTGTGGGAGAGACTATTTGTCTTCAAACCAAATGTATACCTAGCTTTTACGTGGTACATCTTTTATGAATGGACGAGGCATTTTCACCTTTTGCAAAGATTTTCTTTGTTAATGTGAAGATGCTACAACGAACTGGTTCGGGCTTATTGCAAACTGTAACTCCTGTTCCCTATTAGAATTACCAGGTTACATTAGGCTACCACATTAGAGGAGGAAAAAACACAAAATTGTCATTATTGTATAAGGTGTCCCTTATTTTTCGAAGTCAAATTTTCGTAACGCATAGGTACTATTTTTTTCCATTTTACCCTAAAACAATCGCAAATAAATTTTTACACCATTAGGAGAACTGTAACCCGTGCCGACTTACACCGATTCATCTTTATATATGTCACGCGAGAATAGTGGCATGCGCCCACGATAATAGTTACTGTCATTACAGTTCTTGAATAGGTATCACTTATTGTTGTATTCTAAAAGGTGGTTTCAGGATAACGAAGTGCTAGAAAGAGCATATTTTTATTAGGAGAGGCAAACTACCAAATTGCAGGATTTTTATCAGTTTTTTTTTTAAATATCCGCGAAGGCAAACTTACTGAGTGAAAGCCTTAATGTCGCTGTACACAAGTGCATTATACACTCCTGGAAATTGTAATAAGAACACATTGACGCCGGTGTGTAAGACCCACCATACTTGCTCCGGACACTACGAGAGGGCTGTACAAGCAATGATCAAACACACGGCACAGCGGACACACCAGGAACAGCAGTGTTGGCCGTCGATGGGCGCTAGCTGCGCAGCGGTTGGGCACCGCCGCAGTCAGTGTCAGCCAGTTTGCCGTGGCATACGGAGCTCCATCTCAGTCTTTAACACTGGTAGCATGCCGCGACAGCGTGTACGTGAACCATATGTGCAGTTGACGGACTTTAAGCGAGGGCGTATAGTGGGCATGCGGGAGGCCGGTTGGACGTACCGCCGAATTGCTCAACATGTGGGGCGCGAGGTCTCCACAGTACATCGATGTTGTCGCCAGTGGTCGGCGGAAGGTGCACGTGCCCGCCGACCTGGGTCCGGACAGCAGCGACGCACGCTAAGACCGTCGCATCCTACGCAGTGCCGTAGGGGACCGCACCGCCACTTCCCGGCAAATTAGGGACACTGTTGCTCCTGGGGTATCAGAGAGGACCATTCGCAACCGTCTCCATGAAGCTGGGCTACGGTCCCGCGCACCGTTAGGTCGTCTTCCGCTCACGCCCCAACATCGTGCAGCCCGCCTCCAGTGGTGTCGCGACAGGCGTGTATGGAGGGACGAATGGAAACGTGTCGTCTTCAGTGATGAGAGTCGCTTCTGCCTTGGTGCCAATGATGGTCGTATGCGTGTTTGGCGCCGTGCAGTTGAGCGCCACAATCAGGACTGCATACGACCGAGGCACACAGGGCCAACACCCGGCATCATGGTGTGGGAGCGATCTCCTACACTGGCCGTACACCTCTGGTGATCGTCGAGGGGACACTGAACAGTGCACGGTACATTCAAACCGTCATCGAACTCATCGTTCTACCATTCCTAGACCGCCAAGGGAACATGCTGTTCCAACAGGACAATGCACGTCCACATGTATCCCGTGCCACCCAATGTGCTCTAGAAGGTGTAAGTTAACTACCCTGGCCAGCGAGATCTCCGGATCTGTCCCCCATTGAGCATGTTTGGGACTGGATGAAACGTCGTCTCACGCGGTCTGCACGTCCAGCACGAACGCTGGTCCAGCTGAGGCGCCAGGGGGAAATGGCTTGGCATGCCGTTCCACAGGACTACATCCAGCACCTCTACGATCGTCTCCATGGGAGAATTGCAGCCTGCATTGCTGCGAAAGGAGGATATACACGGTACTAGTGCCGACATTGTGCATGCTCTGTTGCCTGTGGCTATGTGCCTATGGTTCTGTCTGTGTGATCATGTGTTGTATCTGACCCCAGGAATGTGTATATAAAGTTTCCCATTCCTGGGACAATGAATTTACGGTGTTCTTATTTCAATTTCCAGGAGTGTATTTTGGAGAATATTAGGGAAACGGTTGAAAAAGAATGCAAACACATCTCTGGATGTTTATAAGCGAAGGGAAGATGATTTGCAACGTGAATTGGATAATGTTTATGGTATTGCACGCGTTTACGCCCTCGAAAGGATGTAAACAAAGTAGGATAAAATCTTCATGCAGCCACAGAGGGGGCCAGGGAGACCAGGTTGCTTGATGTGTGTGTATGTAAAACTAGCTGAAAAATAAGAAATGGTAAGACAAATGGAAAATAAATGAAGAGAAAAATACTTAAATATATGTGGTCCAGCGGATAGTCAAGCTCGTCAGCGTCCTATGATTTGTTCCGGTTATCTAAAGAACTCGGCGACACATCTAGTTCTGGAGAACATCAGGAAGAGCATTTAACAAACCCACCTAACATAATTCAATCAGAAAGTGCAGAAGAAAAAAAAAATAATTACTCCTAAATTAATAGATGTCAGTTAAGTGTAAGAGATTCAGTTTACATTCTCCAAGTTATCGCGGAGGCACTTGGACTTAGTATTGATGCTCTGTCTTTTAGACAAGTATTTCATTCAACGAATGTGGACACAGAGGAGGAAGGAATGAGCGGAAGCTATAACTGATTTTAAAATGACGTTTTTGCTGACCCTAGCTGTAGGATCGTGTTATATTAGTGATTGGGTATGCCAGGATGACTGACGCATGGGTTCTTGGGGTTTTCTCTGCGATGCCCTATGACCTGCGCAGACATTCTTCATGTATCTTCTGCTCTTGGATACTTTCTTTTCGGACCTATCCTCTTCTTCTCTTGTACTGCTAAATAAACATGAGCATCGAGGGTAACTTGTATCTTGGAGAGGGTGCGGACTTCTATGAGTCATGTAGTCAGTCAAGAGTATTATTTTTTAATAATTGCTATAATGATAAAGGAAAAGCTCAAACTCTTATCTTTGATGTTATGGAATCTTCAATTTATAAATGGCCTCCGCTTCCATAGCATAACCATATACTCGTACTTTGCCATCTATTATGATATATTGGATTAATTCTAGTTTGTCAGTGACTTCATTTTTGTTTTCTGCCACTGGTTTCATTACTAAAAATTCAGTAAAAATTATTTCACAGTCTCTCGAGACTTGGGTGTATTACCAACACTGCATTAATGTGTGTGTAAAAAAAAAAAAAAAAAAAAAAAAAACTTGAACATCAATACCCCAAAAAGGGGAGAGCAGTATCGTTAATGGGGACTGATGAAGGGGTAGGGTATAATTATGTAACAATTTTTGGAGGTTATTCCAGTCAGTGGCTGGAAGGTGAAAATTGGTATTCAATGTGCAATCATCTATAAAGATGTTATTTATATCAGTGGAGATGTATTGGTTTTGGAAAATTTTATGGAGGATAGTATGCTACAATATTGAAGATTGTGGTGTCCATCATTATGTAAACTGGAGCAAAGAATTTTATGGAAAAATACTTTGTAATTGACATACATTAAAAAAAAGGACCATGGTTGAATTCCTTCCCGTTCCTTGCTCCCTGCCCTTTCCCACCTCTAATGACCTCTATGTCGACGAAGTGTAAAACCATACGCTGGCATAAGCAAGCAAAAGCTCAATATGCATTTTGTAATGCTGCTAGCGCTGCCTAAAATGTACTTTCATTTGCCCAGTGGTGGTTAAATAAATGTCTGTTTTATTCCTCACATAATTACATAAGAATAAGCTTTTAAAGAACTTTGCAAGTTTTAATAGTGTGTAGTGTAAGGTTGTGGGAGAGACTATTTGTCTTCAAACCAAATGTATACCTAGCTTTTACGTGGTACATCTTTTATGAATGGACGAGGCATTTTCACCTTTTGCAAAGATTTTCTTTGTTAATGTGAAGATGCTACAACGAACTGGTTCGGGCTTATTGCAAACTGTAACTCCTGTTCCCTATTAGAATTACCAGGTTACATTAGGCTACCACATTAGAGGAGGAAAAAACACAAAATTGTCATTATTGTATAAGGTGTCCCTTATTTTTCGAAGTCAAATTTTCGTAACGCATAGGTACTATTTTTTTCCATTTTACCCTAAAACAATCGCAAATAAATTTTTACACCATTAGGAGAACTGTAACCCGTGCCGACTTACACCGATTCATCTTTATATATGTCACGCGAGAATAGTGGCATGCGCCCACGATAATAGTTACTGTCATTACAGTTCTTGAATAGGTATCACTTATTGTTGTATTCTAAAAGGTGGTTTCAGGATAACGAAGTGCTAGAAAGAGCATATTTTTATTAGGAGAGGCAAACTACCAAATTGCAGGATTTTTATCAGTTTTTTTTTTTAAATATCCGCGAAGGCAAACTTACTGAGTGAAAGCCTTAATGTCGCTGTACACAAGTGCATTATACACTCCTGGAAATTGTAATAAGAACACATTGACGCCGGTGTGTAAGACCCACCATACTTGCTCCGGACACTACGAGAGGGCTGTACAAGCAATGATCAAACACACGGCACAGCGGACACACCAGGAACAGCAGTGTTGGCCGTCGATGGGCGCTAGCTGCGCAGCGGTTGGGCACCGCCGCAGTCAGTGTCAGCCAGTTTGCCGTGGCATACGGAGCTCCATCTCAGTCTTTAACACTGGTAGCATGCCGCGACAGCGTGTACGTGAACCATATGTGCAGTTGACGGACTTTAAGCGAGGGCGTATAGTGGGCATGCGGGAGGCCGGTTGGACGTACCGCCGAATTGCTCAACATGTGGGGCGCGAGGTCTCCACAGTACATCGATGTTGTCGCCAGTGGTCGGCGGAAGGTGCACGTGCCCGCCGACCTGGGTCCGGACAGCAGCGACGCACGCTAAGACCGTCGCATCCTACGCAGTGCCGTAGGGGACCGCACCGCCACTTCCCGGCAAATTAGGGACACTGTTGCTCCTGGGGTATCAGAGAGGACCATTCGCAACCGTCTCCATGAAGCTGGGCTACGGTCCCGCGCACCGTTAGGGTCGTCTTCCGCTCACGCCCCAACATCGTGCAGCCCGCCTCCAGTGGTGTCGCGACAGGCGTGTATGGAGGGACGAATGGAAACGTGTCGTCTTCAGTGATGAGAGTCGCTTCTGCCTTGGTGCCAATGATGGTCGTATGCGTGTTTGGCGCCGTGCAGTTGAGCGCCACAATCAGGACTGCATACGACCGAGGCACACAGGGCCAACACCCGGCATCATGGTGTGGGAGCGATCTCCTACACTGGCCGTACACCTCTGGTGATCGTCGAGGGGACACTGAACAGTGCACGGTACATTCAAACCGTCATCGAACTCATCGTTCTACCATTCCTAGACCGCCAAGGGAACATGCTGTTCCAACAGGACAATGCACGTCCACATGTATCCCGTGCCACCCAATGTGCTCTAGAAGGTGTAAGTTAACTACCCTGGCCAGCGAGATCTCCGGATCTGTCCCCCATTGAGCATGTTTGGGACTGGATGAAACGTCGTCTCACGCGGTCTGCACGTCCAGCACGAACGCTGGTCCAGCTGAGGCGCCAGGGGGAAATGGCTTGGCATGCCGTTCCACAGGACTACATCCAGCACCTCTACGATCGTCTCCATGGGAGAATTGCAGCCTGCATTGCTGCGAAAGGAGGATATACACGGTACTAGTGCCGACATTGTGCATGCTCTGTTGCCTGTGGCTATGTGCCTATGGTTCTGTCTGTGTGATCATGTGTTGTATCTGACCCCAGGAATGTGTATATAAAGTTTCCCATTCCTGGGACAATGAATTTACGGTGTTCTTATTTCAATTTCCAGGAGTGTATTTTGGAGAATATTAGGGAAACGGTTGAAAAAGAATGCAAACACATCTCTGGATGTTTATAAGCGAAGGGAAGATGATTTGCAACGTGAATTGGATAATGTTTATGGTATTGCACGCGTTTACGCCCTCGAAAGGATGTAAACAAAGTAGGATAAAATCTTCATGCAGCCACAGAGGGGGCCAGGGAGACCAGGTTGCTTGATGTGTGTGTATGTAAAACTAGCTGAAAAATAAGAAATGGTAAGACAAATGGAAAATAAATGAAGAGAAAAATACTTAAATATATGTGGTCCAGCGGATAGTCAAGCTCGTCAGCGTCCTATGATTTGTTCCGGTTATCTAAAGAACTCGGCGACACATCTAGTTCTGGAGAACATCAGGAAGAGCATTTAACAAACCCACCTAACATAATTCAATCAGAAAGTGCAGAAGAAAAAAAAAAATCATTACTCCTAAATTAATAGATGTCAGTTAAGTGTAAGAGATTCAGTTTACATTCTCCAAGTTATCGCGGAGGCACTTGGACTTAGTATTGATGCTCTGTCTTTTAGACAAGTATTTCATTCAACGAATGTGGACACAGAGGAGGAAGGAATGAGCGGAAGCTATAACTGATTTTAAAATGACGTTTTTGCTGACCCTAGCTGTAGGATCGTGTTATATTAGTGATTGGGTATGCCAGGATGACTGACGCATGGGTTCTTGGGGTTTTCTCTGCGATGCCCTATGACCTGCGCAGACATTCTTCATGTATCTTCTGCTCTTGGATACTTTCTTTTCGGACCTATCCTCTTCTTCTCTTGTACTGCTAAATAAACATGAGCATCGAGGGTAACTTGTATCTTGGAGAGGGTGCGGACTTCTATGAGTCATGTAGTCAGTCAAGAGTATTATTTTTTAATAATTGCTATAATGATAAAGGAAAAGCTCAAACTCTTATCTTTGATGTTATGGAATCTTCAATTTATAAATGGCCTCCGCTTCCATAGCATAACCATATACTCGTACTTTGCCATCTATTATGATATATTGGATTAATTCTAGTTTGTCAGTGACTTCATTTTTGTTTTCTGCCACTGGTTTCATTACTAAAAATTCAGTAAAAATTATTTCACAGTCTCTCGAGACTTGGGTGTATTACCAACACTGCATTAATGTGTGTAAAAAAAAAAAACTTGAACATCAATACCCCAAAAATGGGGAGAGCAGTATCGTTAATGGGGACTGATGAAGGGGTAGGGTATAATTATGTAACAATTTTTGGAGGTTATTCCAGTCAGTGGCTGGAAGGTGAAAATTGGTATTCAATGTGCAATCATCTATAAAGATGTTATTTATATCAGTGGAGATGTATTGGTTTTGGAAAATTTTATGGAGGATAGTATGCTACAATATTGAAGATTGTGGTGTCCATCATTATGTAAACTGGAGCAAAGAATTTTATGGAAAAATACTTTGTAATTGACATACATTAAAAAAAAGGACCATGGTTGAATTCCTTCCCGTTCCTTGCTCCCTGCCCTTTCCCACCTCTAATGACCTCTATGTCGACGAAGTGTAAAACCATACGCTGGCATAAGCAAGCAAAAGCTCAATATGCATTTTGTAATGCTGCTAGCGCTGCCTAAAATGTACTTTCATTTGCCCAGTGGTGGTTAAATAAATGTCTGTTTTATTCCTCACATAATTACATAAGAATAAGCTTTTAAAGAACTTTGCAAGTTTTAATAGTGTGTAGTGTAAGGTTGTGGGAGAGACTATTTGTCTTCAAACCAAATGTATACCTAGCTTTTACGTGGTACATCTTTTATGAATGGACGAGGCATTTTCACCTTTTGCAAAGATTTTCTTTGTTAATGTGAAGATGCTACAACGAACTGGTTCGGGCTTATTGCAAACTGTAACTCCTGTTCCCTATTAGAATTACCAGGTTACATTAGGCTACCACATTAGAGGAGGAAAAAACACAAAATTGTCATTATTGTATAAGGTGTCCCTTATTTTTCGAAGTCAAATTTTCGTAACGCATAGGTACTATTTTTTTCCATTTTACCCTAAAACAATCGCAAATAAATTTTTACACCATTAGGAGAACTGTAACCCGTGCCGACTTACACCGATTCATCTTTATATATGTCACGCGAGAATAGTGGCATGCGCCCACGATAATAGTTACTGTCATTACAGTTCTTGAATAGGTATCACTTATTGTTGTATTCTAAAAGGTGGTTTCAGGATAACGAAGTGCTAGAAAGAGCATATTTTTATTAGGAGAGGCAAACTACCAAATTGCAGGATTTTTATCAGTTTTTTTTTTAAATATCCGCGAAGGCAAACTTACTGAGTGAAAGCCTTAATGTCGCTGTACACAAGTGCATTATACACTCCTGGAAATTGTAATAAGAACACATTGACGCCGGTGTGTAAGACCCACCATACTTGCTCCGGACACTACGAGAGGGCTGTACAAGCAATGATCAAACACACGGCACAGCGGACACACCAGGAACAGCAGTGTTGGCCGTCGATGGGCGCTAGCTGCGCAGCGGTTGGGCACCGCCGCAGTCAGTGTCAGCCAGTTTGCCGTGGCATACGGAGCTCCATCTCAGTCTTTAACACTGGTAGCATGCCGCGACAGCGTGTACGTGAACCATATGTGCAGTTGACGGACTTTAAGCGAGGGCGTATAGTGGGCATGCGGGAGGCCGGTTGGACGTACCGCCGAATTGCTCAACATGTGGGGCGCGAGGTCTCCACAGTACATCGATGTTGTCGCCAGTGGTCGGCGGAAGGTGCACGTGCCCGCCGACCTGGGTCCGGACAGCAGCGACGCACGCTAAGACCGTCGCATCCTACGCAGTGCCGTAGGGGACCGCACCGCCACTTCCCGGCAAATTAGGGACACTGTTGCTCCTGGGGTATCAGAGAGGACCATTCGCAACCGTCTCCATGAAGCTGGGCTACGGTCCCGCGCACCGTTAGGTCGTCTTCCGCTCACGCCCCAACATCGTGCAGCCCGCCTCCAGTGGTGTCGCGACAGGCGTGTATGGAGGGACGAATGGAAACGTGTCGTCTTCAGTGATGAGAGTCGCTTCTGCCTTGGTGCCAATGATGGTCGTATGCGTGTTTGGCGCCGTGCAGTTGAGCGCCACAATCAGGACTGCATACGACCGAGGCACACAGGGCCAACACCCGGCATCATGGTGTGGGAGCGATCTCCTACACTGGCCGTACACCTCTGGTGATCGTCGAGGGGACACTGAACAGTGCACGGTACATTCAAACCGTCATCGAACTCATCGTTCTACCATTCCTAGACCGCCAAGGGAACATGCTGTTCCAACAGGACAATGCACGTCCACATGTATCCCGTGCCACCCAATGTGCTCTAGAAGGTGTAAGTTAACTACCCTGGCCAGCGAGATCTCCGGATCTGTCCCCCATTGAGCATGTTTGGGACTGGATGAAACGTCGTCTCACGCGGTCTGCACGTCCAGCACGAACGCTGGTCCAGCTGAGGCGCCAGGGGGAAATGGCTTGGCATGCCGTTCCACAGGACTACATCCAGCACCTCTACGATCGTCTCCATGGGAGAATTGCAGCCTGCATTGCTGCGAAAGGAGGATATACACGGTACTAGTGCCGACATTGTGCATGCTCTGTTGCCTGTGGCTATGTGCCTATGGTTCTGTCTGTGTGATCATGTGTTGTATCTGACCCCAGGAATGTGTATATAAAGTTTCCCATTCCTGGGACAATGAATTTACGGTGTTCTTATTTCAATTTCCAGGAGTGTATTTTGGAGAATATTAGGGAAACGGTTGAAAAAGAATGCAAACACATCTCTGGATGTTTATAAGCGAAGGGAAGATGATTTGCAACGTGAATTGGATAATGTTTATGGTATTGCACGCGTTTACGCCCTCGAAAGGATGTAAACAAAGTAGGATAAAATCTTCATGCAGCCACAGAGGGGGCCAGGGAGACCAGGTTGCTTGATGTGTGTGTATGTAAAACTAGCTGAAAAATAAGAAATGGTAAGACAAATGGAAAATAAATGAAGAGAAAAATACTTAAATATATGTGGTCCAGCGGATAGTCAAGCTCGTCAGCGTCCTATGATTTGTTCCGGTTATCTAAAGAACTCGGCGACACATCTAGTTCTGGAGAACATCAGGAAGAGCATTTAACAAACCCACCTAACATAATTCAATCAGAAAGTGCAGAAGAAAAAAAAAATCATTACTCCTAAATTAATAGATGTCAGTTAAGTGTAAGAGATTCAGTTTACATTCTCCAAGTTATCGCGGAGGCACTTGGACTTAGTATTGATGCTCTGTCTTTTAGACAAGTATTTCATTCAACGAATGTGGACACAGAGGAGGAAGGAATGAGCGGAAGCTATAACTGATTTTAAAATGACGTTTTTGCTGACCCTAGCTGTAGGATCGTGTTATATTAGTGATTGATTCATTGGGTATGCCAGGATGACTGACGCATGGGTTCTTGAGGGTTTCTCTGCGATGCCCTATGACCTGCGCAGACTCTTCATGTATCTTCTGCTCTTGGATACTTTCTTTTCGGACCTATCCTCTTCTTCTCTTGTACTGCTAAATAAACATGAGCATCGAGGGTAACTTGTATCTTGGAGAGGGTGCGGACTTCTATGAGTTACTTGAAATGAAACAACGTTTCTGGAAACCTCATTTAATCTGTACTGAACCCTAAATCATCTACAGTCGATGTTGTACAAGATAGGGAGGTATTCCGTAACCCGTGATACTGATCCTAGGGATGAAACTTAGCCCTACAGTTCACAATTAACAGAGAATGGCAAGGTTGGTGTAGCGAGTATCTGTTCCGAGGCCTAGATGTTAACTAGTCGCTCGTCAGTGAAGAAGTGGACCTGATCAATGTATTCTGGCTTGCGTGCTCAATACCACACGTGTAGCTTGGAACCTGATCTGTCGATCGGCAGAAACTCTAACAGCAGGACGTGCTAACTCGACGTCTGGTTGAAGTGAAGCAGAAAACTTACATGATTTCGATACTAAATTATTATACTAAATGACGTCCCGTCACAAAGTGACCATTCAGCCGAATGGCAAGTTGTTGCCTAGTCTGGGCGTAAGAAGTTCCAAAGAGGATAAACTGCGAATCTGTCTCATAATTACATTTCGTAATAGGGAACTACTTCTTGCTATAAAGTCCAAGGTGAACGCTCTAAGTGGTAAAGTGCAGATAATGAGCTGCGAAACAATAGCATCTAACAGAAGTCATCTCAATGGTGCCAGGGCACTTCTAGAGCAAACGATCGAAAGAAAATGGTTGCTTTTTGCATGATGGCATCAAATTGATATAAATACTCAGAAAAAAACATTTCAATGACACATAAATTGAGTAGTTCTTACATTTCTATTTTGCTGAATTAAAAAAAAAATCCTTAGTGAGAGACGACTACAGAGAACTAATTGAGATACGAGTTGCATTTTGTGATGGAGGTAGTGGCAAATAACTGAAAATAAGGCATTTTTGAGCAGTTCATCAAGTGTGATATTTTTCAAGAGCAATTTATTGACTCGAGATACGTTTCCTGTTTTCAACTTACATTGAGCAAGAAACGCAAAATGGTACGTAATTTATAAAGGGAGAGTAGCCTACATCCGTCTTAGTAGAAAGGTAGACTCCTTTGATGGTAGGAATATCCGGCTATATTTTGTAAGGTATGTAAAATTAGCTGCCTTGTTTGTACATTATTTTGTATATTTTACAATTTGATTAATGCTTATCTGCATTTTATCTTGGGAAAAACCACGATGAATTTTTATCCGCGACGAGCAAACATTTGTTTTCTCGGTTAAAATTTAAAGTAGTTTTCTTCAGGAAAGCATTTCTTTGTTGGTAGAAACTGTAGGTTTATTATAGGCTAAAAGAATTTTTTTTCTGAAAGAGCTGTAAAATTAATGTAGGAGTTTCATGGTTTAATTACAGCCGACGAAGAACGGAAACAATTTAATGCAAAAACATCGAAAATGGTACCCGCACCGTAAAAAAAGAGATCCTAAAAAGAAAATACCCCTCATAATTTTAATACTTCTGTTTTACTAAAAAATTAAGTATTATGTTTCGTTGTCTGGATTTCATTGTTAACCAAGAATTATGTAAAATTTTAATGATGTTTAAATTTTCTGGCTGTTGATAAAAAAATAACCTGGAAATGATATGTAAACAAATAGAGCGCATTAAATCTAGCTTTCTCAATAACCGTCACACGAAATAGAAATAAACCCGTTAACCTTCGGTTGTAGGCGTCACTGTTCAAATTTTAATCCCATTGAGCAGTTAACTTAGTGATATGTCACATAGGTCAACAAGACAGGTCTTCATTACAAGTCCAGCCACTGACATAGCTGGTTGATCTCCATTTATGATGTTTTTCTTCGATTAGTGAAAATTTCTGCACTCAGATAAAAGTTACATTTCTGATCGATGGCATTATAAGATTTTTTTATTATTATTACCTGTGTGTGTGCCTTAACGTGACGAATATCATTAAAAAATGCAATTCGTGGATAACAGTAATGTGATTATGATGACAGTACAGTTTTAGCTAATAAATTAATATTTTATTAATGTATTGCAGGTTCCACAGTTTTGCTTCATGCTGGGAATCAAATTCAGAATCGCCATGCACCCTCACCTAACATCATCGCTGGTTCGTAAGGGGAACAGGACAAACTGTTGAATTCAACATTAGCTGTAATGTTCAGAGTGAAATTAGACAAAACCAAACGACAAATAGCAGTATGTTTTTCTACCCATCATACATTCCATCTACGCAACCGTTTTGACCATTTTTCATCAACGGCACTGTCATCATTACCACTCACTGCATAATGCTTGTCAGAGGTTGAATTACTGCACCTGACTTCTTGAAGGCTTCATTCATATGGTGTAACTCACTATTTTTTATCAATAATGTTTATATTAAGGCTTGTATATGAATTTTGTTTGGTCTCTGGTTCTAGTCCACAGAAGTGTAGAATATGAGTTATCTATCAGTTGGTACAGCCCAAGCATGGTGTTTCGAAATCCAAGTCATTATAAGCGCTGTACAAAATTGGTATTAATAATTTTCGAGCCGAATTGTAAACATAAAGGCTTGCCCTTGGAATAGAGTAATGACAGCAAATACAGATAGCCTAGAATTGCCAGGCCCGGCGTTAGGGAAGGGTAAGCGGGGCAAAAGTACCCGGGGCCCGAGCCTCCGAAGGGGGCCCTCCGTCCAGGGTGACTAACTAAATAGAAATAAACTTCAAAAACTTTTAAAAAAAGGTGTTATGTAATTTTCTTGCATTCTGACTTTATCAAAATATCAAAGATTAAAGAAAAAATTTTGTCAGGTGGAGGGGGCCCGAAGAACGTTTATCCGGGACCTGAGGATTCTAGCGCCGGCCCTGAGAATTGCATACATACGGTCTACTTGCAGCTGGATCATGTCATATCGCATTCCTTAGAAGGGAAGTGATTTCTCAAAAAATACATGGACTTCATGTGAAAAACAACAAGCACGATTTCTCTCTGTGCATTATTTGAGATATTAAATCAAAATGTTGCAACACTTTCGTCACTAAATTAAGGAATTTTGGAGGAATTTGGGGAATCTATGGAAAACCGTAATTTGGATGGCCGGATGGGGAATCGAACCCGCGCCCTCCCGAATGCGAGACCAGAGGGTTACCATTCACTCACCACGCTCGGTTTTTGTTTCGTATGAACTATATATATATATATATATGTGTGTGTGTGTGTGTGTGTGTGTGTATGAAATTACTTTCGAAATTTGTTTCACTTTTCCAAGTTGTTCTCTCTTTGTTTCAGTTTTGTCACTTTGTCTCACTCCCGGAATGGCAATTTCGGAGTAACTATCTTCCGTCAGGAGATGGCTCCTGGGTATGTAGGTTTTTTTCCTTCGGCCCATCGGGAATTCCTTCCTCCGGATTTCCCGGAGCGTGCAACTTGACGTTTCTTCTATAATGTCACTTATTGGTTCACTATGTTGTTTTATTACTTGTCCTTCAGGTTGGGGTATTGCTGGACCACTGCCTATAAACTCTATTTTGAAGTGCTAAGAACGTTTCCTTTTCTTTTAATGGCATTTGGCCTTGTAGCCATTCAGCCAACAACTGTGTTTCTTTTATTCCTCAAGTGTGTATATAGAATCTTCTTGTGTTATTATGGAGGATAACAAGTGACAGGACAACATAGGACGGACACAACACTTAATTAAAACCACCCATGCCCTAGGCCGGACTCGAACCGGTCACTTCTGCAACGCGAAGCCAGCTCCGCGCTACCGGGGCCGGCAACGTTTCCTTAGATGCTTGAGATGCCACACAACAAGTTGTCGAATTACAAATAACTCCTGATTTTACATTTCTGTTGGCTACCAGGAGCGCTCCTAGTGAGTGAGCTATTACACATTTTTTTATATGAATAATATTATAAAGAACTTGTATTTCCTCACTGCTGCACGATAGGCAATATTTCAAATCTCTAACGGGAGAACAACAAGGGCTGGAAAAGTAAAAATATCTAATTCGATATAGAAGACCTTAAAAACAAGAAGCACGGAGAGAGGCAATTACCTAGACCAGGGGTGGCCAACACCTTGAACATTTTATCTCTCTTTTACAAAATATTTTTTATATATTTCTTTTCATTATTATTATATTATATATGTTTACATGCAAGAATAATAGTAAACAAAATAATAATAACTCATTATGTTTCAATTTTTCACTCAAAAAACGTCTATAGAGGGTCTAAATCTAATATGGGGATAAATAATTTTATATGCGGCCCGCGGAGTTATAATGCATTTTTAAAGTGGCCCGCAGGGGTGGCCTAGACAAAGAATAAGAGTTTTTTTTTAGAGTGCGTACGCTGTTGCAGATATGTGGATTGACAAATGGTTTAAACATTTAATTTGGAGAAGAGAAGAGTGCGTCATAGGTGTATGTAAACTTGTAATCTTTGAGGAATAATACTCATGTTAATAATTACCGAATAGGTGACAATATCCGATGAAATCTGGCAAGGCGGCATCTAGAAAGTACCATAGTCCTAGTCACGTATCGTGTCGAAAAAGCGTTTGCCTTGTAGTATTTGCTGATTCGGAGCTCTTGGTTCTGCTGTTGAAGCACGTTTCAATACAACCTGTTCCGAAGTGGTCTCGTTTCCATTATCCCACGTTTTTGCAGTTTGCTATTGTAGGGGATGTGAGAAGGTTCGGTACTTTTAGCCTTTCATTAAACTTGGAAACATATCGTAGGATCTTCCTTTTGTGCTAGCGTACCACTTTGCTACCATTCTTGCAATAATGATCTGGTTACCTCTGCAGTTCTTGCCGGTGGTTCCCTGGTTTTCTCTACCAGTTCCAGATTTACCATCCTGAGCTAATTAATATATTCTCGCTTCGGTCTAGTGGCCACACACCAAGTGCCATGATTAAGGGGCCCGTTATGGTTTTGTAAGCACGCCTGAGCCTAAAGAGTTCGTTGCGGTCTCCTCAGAAGTTCGCTTGGTATTGCTTTTCTGTGGCTGAATACTGCAACCTCCTCTCCTATATCATACTTGACGTCGTCTCTATGTTTCGGCAAATCTTCTTCCTTCTCCTAACATACCTTCCCCTTTGTTACCGCGTTTATCGAAATTCGGGCATTTCTCCTAACAGCATACGTTCAGCGGCTATTTCTTCCGGGAAGATGTTGGATTGTGAAGGGGATTTAGTTACATTAAATTCATATTTAGATTCCGAACACCTTTTAACCTATTTACTTCGTAGTGCAAGTAAATTAAAATGCTCATAATCCCCATATTAAAACACGCTTAATCCAAAGAAAAAGACGTTTCCAAAATGTCAGATCACTTTAAAAGTACCCCACAGTTATCAAAGCTGTACTTTCACAATTACAGTTTATCATCAACATTAACTCCGCACATTTCGTCGAAAAAAGGTGAAAATGAGAGATTTGAGGGGGAGATTTATTAAAAACGCTTACTTAATCATTATTCATTCGGCGCGCTGCATCAGCGATGCCCATCGCGCGACCAGGGTTCACTCCCAAACGTCACTGAAGCGACTGGAGAAACGAAGAACTGAAAGCCAGCTTTGTATCCGGCCAGGCTTATATTCCTTTTAGTATAACGATATCGGTAGGTCCTCCGCCAACCTCACGATACCAAACTTGTTCTCTGAACTTATACTTAAATATATCAGATTCACTGGTATATAGGCTAGCGTACAGGATTTTCAGGGGGGTTACATTCCTCCTGCTCTTTACAGGTCTTGTTTTCGTTTTCCACAGGTTCCTTCCTGCCTCTCATTTACGGAGCCACTATGTTGCGATTGGACGACGGGAAAAAGGCAATATGTCTGGGCCACGATGGGTACCCTCCACGGTTTTTCAAAAGATCCATTTCTAAGTCTTATCTTACTTATCTTATGCTACCGCTTTTCTCCTCTCTTCATTAAAATATTAGCTATTTAATTTCAACTACAAAATTAAATCTACACTTACTGTCCCTGAATCTTCACATTTTGTAATGTGTGTACGTAATATCACTTTTGTAGCATTGTCATACTACAATACCGTACAACTGAGGTTATATTATATTGTGGTATGTGCGAAAGAACAGAGGTGGTAGATGGAAATGGTTTTGCCCCTTGCTAATTAATATGTTAATGACTGAGGTTGTTCTCCCAAATGTTTTTCCATATGCATCATAAATTTCACCCCAATGTATTGGCTCTCTTGGTTTCTTCTTATTGTAACTCAATCCGTTTTTGATGGCTGGATTGCTCTGTAATCTGTCTTCCAATAACATGTAACAAGATTTGTCTGGTGCTAATTGGCTGCACCATCGACTGAGTTCATACAAAACATTTGTGCTTTTGGTCTCAATATCAGCTCTGGATTTTCCATTTTTCAGCAGGAACAGATAGTCAGCAAAGACAACAAGTCCCAGAAGTTTCGGAGTTATTTGCAGCCTTATCATACCCGGCTCCACTCCAATGCTCTTAACTATCGGGCCATAAATTGATTCCTGTGGACAACCTTTGGTTATCTTTTTCTCAACGGCTGCTCCAGGCATCTCACAGCAATCTTTAAACGTGTTGTACAAATTAGTTGGACAATTGATTTCCTTAAACTCGCAGGCTACCATAGATTATCAAATGCGACGGATATATCGACGAGAACGCCCACCACGTATTTCTGATTTGAATTCTGTATCCAATACATGGTCCAATTGATTGCAGCATCTGTATTGCTTTCTTCTCTCAACGTTCTTGTAACCTCTTGCACAGAACATTTTATTGTGTTTTTCCCAATATGTTTAGCAAGGAGATAGGCCGGTAGGATTTTGGATTATTGTTGTCTCCCTTTTTGGTGGTTAACATCTCACTCTGTTTTCAGATGTTCGGTGCTCTGCCTTGATGCAGGCATTCATTATAGGAGCTTGCACAAAGTTGGAGCTACTTACTCTATGAGATCTTGAAGTACTTCTGTCGAAATGCCATCTGGACCAGGAGTTTTGTTCCTGGACAAGATACTGATATCTGCAGTATTAGTTTGTCCATCACCAGGCGGAGATTTCGGTACACCATAGTCTTCGTACTCGTCATGTAGAAGTTCTTAGAGTAACATTTCTGTAATAGTCTCCCAATTTGGAGTCATGGAGCGATTGAGTATTCACATAGTGGACAGTGTAGCTGGAGGTTTTACTTTTACTTCTGCAATTTTGTTTGGTATTTCCCAAGAATCTGTACGCAGGATCAATTTCAAAAATAGTTCCCATCTTTTTTGTTCTGTTTTGACTAGCGGTTGTTGGGTTCGAATTTATTTGTCTATTTCTGTGGAGTTGCTGCTCCATAATATCAGCGATGAGGCTAATTTGATGAGTTACGAATCATTTGTCTTAATTTTTGCAATTTGTCGACCCAATAGTTCTCTGTAGGTGTATAGATTTTCTTTTTCAGCTCGATCTATATCATTATTAACTTTTAAAAAATCTGGTTGCTCAATACCATCCCATAATTTGTGCCATACAGGCCGTTGGATGCCATAATGTCTCACTGAAGCCAGTAATTCTGTTGTTTCGAATTCGTTCCGTGTTCTGGCAGCTGAAAAGTAATGGTGTTATGATCACTGATTGTTAAACTATCCAGAACGTTCCAATGCCATGGTAAGTTCTAGAATCGCAAGTTGGTTAGAGTTACATCAATGTTTGACTAAGCTTCTGCTCGGTCGCCGTATGTGAAGGGATTATGTGGATGATTTCTCGCTTCTAAGTTGTTTTTTTGTTTCTGGTCAATCGACCATTTCACCAACCTTTATTATACATTTGGTCTTGTACATTGATTTTCCATATATTGATTCTATTTGATAGTATGTTTACCTTTTTTTTATGAGTTACCAATTTACAATATTGTCACCTCTGTCTTGCTTAACAAACTTGTTTTCACCAGTAGTTTTCTTCGTTGAGAGTTGATCTTCATGTGGTTGTGTATCCGCTTGTAGGTCTCTAGTAGAGTGGTGCTTCTTATATATTTCTTGTTTCTTCTCCCTTTTGTCTTCTCCGGCAGTTGATTTTGACTTCTGTGAGACTGTGGATTGTCCATGCGCTCTGTTGAGTTGTGCGTTATTTGTGCGTCTTGTAAGAATCTTGCTAGTATCTGGTATATCTTAGTTTGGTTTATAGATAGCAGGCATTGTATCGATGTAGGGAAGGGTACTTGCATCGCTGCTAATTTGCGAATTAGGGTGGCGCGTGGGAGATTATGTTTGCTGCGTTTGAAAAAAAAAAATATGGTTCAGGTCTGAGACTTCCTCCCCGTCTCCCGTCTGCTTCGCATCGTGGAGAGTCCAGTACTTTTATCCTGTGTAGGTGGCTGCGGATGGCTCCGTGGCCTAACCTCATTCGTATTAATGATGCTGTGATATGCCTTTTGGATTTAAAGTTCTGGAACCACGTGTTCTTCATGATTGTTGATTGGATTGTGGCCTAGTGAAAGCCCTTGTGTAGTGACGATGTTTTCCAGTAATCTTGTAGATCTTCTTAGGCTTTTTGCTTGACGCGGGGGAGGAAGTCCGTGTAAGGAAGCGGAAGTGCCAGCATCTTCCCCTCCTTGGCTCCCTGTTTGGCTAAGGCGTCCGCTCGTTCGTTATAGAGGAGTCATGTCCTTTGATCAACATGTACCTTATGTCTGGGGTTTGTGTAGACAGTGTCATTTCAATTAAGTCCATTATATATTTGTTAATATTGAGGTTCCATTGCGGGTTTTGTAATCTTTGTAGGGTGCTTCTGGAGTTGGAGAGGATTATTATTTTTTTAAACTTTTGTTCCATTGCGTATTTTAAGGCTTCTTTAATGGCGATGATTTCGGCTGTATAAATCGAGGCTTCACAGGGGAGAGCGAAACAGGCTCCTTAGTGGGTACTGGGGCAGTAGTACGCGCTGCCAACGTGGTGTTTGGTCTTGGACCCGTCAGTGTAGATTTGTTTGTTGCCCGGCTAGTTCATTGTTAGAAGCATGGACGCTGCTTGATGGTTAAGGTGGTCCGGGAGTATATAGGTGCGGAGGGTTGGAATGGATCATTCGAACGGTTTCGTGAATATAGGTAGGGCTGATTCTTTCGTTATGAGAGGTTCTATGAATCTGAGTTTGTAGTGGCTGTAGACTAGAAGCGGGCATCGTGGGGGTCTTTTCCCTTCAAACGGCCCCATTATATTACTTACGGTTTGAAGTTTCGGTCGTAGGATGTGGTGGGAATAAGAGTAACGTTGGAGAAGATATTTGTCTGCCCGGAGCTGGAGTTGAAGATCTAGAGGAAATTCAGCAGTCTCGATCAATAGGGCGTTTGTAGGGGTTGTTCTCATTGCTCCGACGCAGATGCGGAGTGCTCGGAATTGTATCTGGTCTAGCTTACGCAGAGTTTGCTGAGAGGCGTTGCCGTAGACGATGCTGCCATATTCGAGAAGTGGTCTTATTAATGATCTGTAGACCTGTAGACAGGTGGCCGGGTCTGCCCCCCACCAAGTATGTGCAACTGAGCGCAGTATGTTGAGTGCACCGCTAGTTCTAGTTGTTATGTGTTCTACCTGGGGTTTCCAGGAGAGCCTGCTGTCTAATATTACTCCGAGAAATTTGGCTGTTGCGCGGACGGGAAAGGTGCATTGTCTCAGTTGAATTTGTTCTTGCTGGAGAGGATTTTTCCTACGAGTGAATAGTGTTGCCGTTGATTTTTGAGGGGCTAGATGTAGGCCATGTTGGTGTAACCATGTTGTTAGTTTTTCCACAGCTTCTGAGATCCATCTGCGAATCAACTCGAACCATGTGGCGTATATATAGATGCATAAGTCATCAGCGAATTGTAGGGTCTTGATGTGGGGTCCTAAGATGTTCTCCAGATCGCAGGTGTAAATGATGTATCACAAATAAACAAAAAGCAACATATCAATTTAAACAAATGTCGCATTATAATTTTTTTATCTCTGGCCTTTGTACTTTTGTACAATTACCTCTTAGCTGACATAACAGTTATACTTGCTTTCAGGGCCGGCGTTAGGGGGGTTAATCGGGGCAAAAGTACCCGGGGCCCGGGTCACCAAAGGGGGGCCCACCGGCCTGGGTGCCTCAATAAATAGAAATCAAACACAAATTTTAAAATCTGCACCAATAATTTTGAACATTTTTGTATTTGTATTAAGATTTTCTGAATTTATCAAAAAAAGTAAGAATATTTTCGGGGGGGGGGGGGCTAATATCGCTTACTCGGGGCCCGAGAATTCTGGCGCCGGCCCTGCTTGCTTTTAACAATATAAGTGCAAAAACTAGTTATTTATTTGAAATTCTCCAGTTAGCCTAGCAGAGCTGTGGTGTTGGACGGTATAACTAACACTTCGGGCATCATCGCACTTGCCGAAGGTTCCTGCGCTATCAAGGTCACATCCAGTCTCCAGGCTATCACATTATTAAATGGATTTTCAAAAGCATTTTGACAGAGAACAAAGCCTTGTTTACTGGGATGAGGATAGACCTACAAGAATTGGGGTTCATGGCTGAAGATATCCAAGTGTGTGTGATTCTCTTAAGAAGAGACTTGAAATATAGTGGGAGTTCCAAGAGACATTTAAGCTAAGAACTGACAAGACATGGACCAAAGCAAGGGGAAAAAACTAAATGTGGAAATATTGTGCAAAAATGTAAGCCCTAGGATAAAAGCAGTTGCTTTTACATGGTCCATAGCTGGCTGCAACGGGAGAGAGAGAGAGAGAGAGAGAACAGAATTAGTTTTGTTCTTTGGTCCAGTGAGGAGTAGTGTGGTAGCTCAGTACTTAAACTCAAGATTCACGATGAAGGGTCCAGTCCTGGTATAGCCAGCTCTGCTTGATCATATAAGATATGCCAGGATATTTTGGATTCTACATTAAACTGAAGGTCCAGCTAAGGCAGAGGCCAGAGCCACTTCTATGGGAAGGAGTGAGTTGGGGGGAGGGGCAAACCAGGCCACTTCCACTGAGCATCAACTTTAGGAGGACAGCAAACTCATGTTTGAAGGGTGGCAAACGGGGCGGCAACAATGAGGGTGGCAATCTCACAGTTTTTGCCTCGGCTTGGAAAATTCCTAGATCTGCCACTGGCAGAGATGGAATGTGTGATAAATTGAATCTCTGTCAACAGAGTCATAAGATCTCACGATTTTACTTACTTCATGGAGAGTGTAATCTGTAAACTGATAAATACTGAATGAATCCCGCATTCTTAGAAGTGATTTGTTTTGTAACATTCTCCAGCAAAATTTAAATTCAAGAGACCAGAGAGGAAAATTTCTCTTTTACTTCATGATAAATTTTTGACAAATATACAAAATATATTGAAATTTACAGTGAGCTGTATAAAATTTCAGAACTACTATTTTTTTTTATCTAGTTCTAAATGCACTGCACAACATTCAAGGTTTTGTTCTATACAGTATTTATTCAAATCTACAGATATTGTCCTGTATTTTTTCTTATATATATTGTTCCACAGTTCCTGACCTTAAAAAATCTGATGCATTTTATCTTTGTGCATGATCTTATTTAACTTTATGTTGTATTAGAGCCATTTCAATTGCGATTATTACAATAGTTTCCTTTCATTATTGATATCACCTCATGACATTTCTTCTTGCTCCACTGTTGCTGAAATGGTTTTGAAATGAATTTTTGCAGAAAAGGAATAGTGGGAATATTAAATAAACTGGTGAAACAGTGAAAGTGATGATTTATTTAATTATTTTCAGTTTACAATTATACAAGTACAAATATTTAATTTGAGAATAGTACTTTATAATCAACTTTATTATGAAATCATGTTTACAAATTTAAAAAATGCCCTGAACAACTAAGCGTGAAGCGTGCTTCAGATATAGCATCATAAACATTGAAAAACATTTTTCAGGCAAAGATATAGTATTCAATTCATTAGGTGTTTGAGGTAAGGTGGTAGATCTCAAAATAAAGTGAAGAGTGTTGGGCTGTCTAGCAAAAAATGCATTATTTATTTTTCTTTAGCATCATTCAAAAAGTTCACAGCCTAAATCTTAGATGGTGAAGCTGTTGGCTACATTATGAGAAATAAAATTTCATAAAAGAATTAATTTATATTAAGCCTATTGTGCAAACAAACATAAGGTTCTTACAGTACTGTTTTAACTAATTGAAATACAACATAAAATAATTGCCATCACCATCTGTGGCACAGGCCAAGAATTTTTACACTAACCTAAGAGTGTGTAAAAACAAACATTTTTTCTTCAAAAACCACATAATATATATGCTCTTGGCAATAAAAGCAATGCAATAAATGATTTAGTTATGTAATATACTCTAAAAACTTATATGGTAATGTTTGTAATTGTATGTAAAAATATATTTTAAATTACTGATGATAAACATACACAGTGAAATAGTATTTGAAAAAAAATTGGCACCATACTCAATTGGCCTGTTTAAGTTAGTCATGGGGTGCGCATCAAGGTAATATGTCAAATAAGACAAAAATAATTTAATGATGCCACAGTAACCCTATTTAGATGTTTAATTTTTCATAAATGTGGTACTTGTGAATTTGTGGCTCATTAGAATTTGGGTGCAAGGAAGTGCACCTGCCAAGTCGAGTTAACGGCGGCACTGCCTACCCTTTTCTCGAAGCCATTCGGGCCATTTTTGAACCTCAATTTTTTCAGGTAGTATTTATGCTACATGTCTCAAATTTCTGTTATGCATAGATATCAGCAATCTTAGCAAACGTACTAAATTTTAGTTCGTTACTGTTCTTAGTTCGATTGTTATTAGGATGCAAACTACAGCGATTTTGTCACTCACTCACTGATGATCATCAAAATTCTAAGGCACTTCCAGTAGCCGTAGAAAGCTGAAATTTGGTACACAGATAAAATTTACCCACATATTATAAGAAAAGTCTGAAACTCGTAAATTTCCATATACATACCCCCTTACCTACCCCAACATGAAATCGCTTTCTACCCTAATTACTTTATAAACCTCAGATTTTCACTGTAGAGTTAGCTTACTATGTTTAACTAATGTGTTTAATTTTACTTCTTTCCTTTTCTTACTTTGGAAGTTATTGAAATTCAAAATTTTATTTCGGCACAACACCCCGACATCAAAATTCCACTGTACTTCCAGCAATCCTAGAAACAAGTAATTTGGTACACATATATGGTTTCATCCCTAAATCATAAGAAAAATCTGATATTGGAGTTTTTCCCCGTATTTATTTAATTACAATCCCAAACATGAAAAATTCTGGCACATATTTGCGGCTTAATTACTTTGCTCCGGATGAAGCTATAAACCTGAGATTTCTATACTATATAGAGGCAAGCAAGTTTAACAAAGCCTTAAATTTTACTTTGTTCCTATGGTTAGTTTGGAAGTTACTTGTTATTTATTTGAGGTGGTAGTTAAACCAGCGGCAACGTTCATTGCTCGGCTACGACGCACATTAATTGTTTGCAGAGATTGGGGCATTGTTGGTAATGATATTGCTGATTTTCCCTGTATTTATTCAATGGCAACCCAAACGTTCCGGTGCATATTTGCAGGTTAATTGATTTGTTTTGGATGAAGCTATATGCTCAAACCGTCGAACCTGTCTCATGAAGAGAATCAATTTCCAAATATTTAAAAACAGAAAAACAAAAGAAGGTGCGGGGATGTGTGTGTGTTTTGAACGTTGCAGCGATTGTAACACATTGTTCATCTGAGAAATACGATTGCCAATGTAACCTAACAAAACAACTTAGATAACTGGCTTTCTTTTCGTACGAATCGAAACTGCATATTCACCATTGCCATGAATGCATAATTTTACAGCTTGGTTCAGGCCTCATTTCCACGTAAACGCTAACTCGCTTTCTTTTGGTACTAATCGAAAATACATATGCGCCATTGCCATGGATGTATAATTTTACAGCTTGGTCCAGGATGTATTTTCACGTGAACACCTAATGTAGTTGGTGAGCAGAAACATGGCCTCATAACAATCAACTTCGCCATATAGCATATTTCCTTCTTGGGTCCCTAGGGGCGTTGCGTCCTTGCCTAGATCAGCAAGTTTCAACTAATATCTTAAATTTTAATTTGTTCCTGTGCTTAGTTTGGAATTTACTAGTAATTTTGTTTATGGTGGTATTGAAACCAACGGCAATTGCTCGGCTACGGCACACACTTACTGTTTTCAGGGAGTGGGGCATTGTTGGTAACGTATATTGATGTCTTAAATTCTAAATTTTCTTATCCAGTGATTTTCAAATGGAATAATTACATTTGAGAGGCGATTCAGAACAAAGCGATAAACTTACAAAAAAAATGAGATCCCACAAAAACAATTCTTGTAAAAATAGGCCAAGTCTCGTGTTCATGTAGTGACAAAAAGTTATGAGATCTTCTTCTGAGCCAAGTCTACACTTTACAGTGTGTATTCACTTCACTTTGTGAAACAGAATGGTTTCTCTCGGTGTCATAGATCGTTTATTTAGGATAAAAAAATCTGATGACTTGGCCATTATGCAGGACATGTTTTAGTTAACCTATATAAATACCTTAAATGTGTTGCTTTATTAAACTTATAAATACTTAAAAGCCAAGATTTCCCTTGCTCTTTTTCGAATTTGACAAGTATATATTATTCCCTCAATTTCAGTAAAAATTATGACGTGCATAATGGCCAAGTCATCAGATTTTTTTATCCTAACTAAATGATCTATGACACAGAGAGAAACCATTCTGTTTCACAAAGTGAAGACACACTGTAAAGAGTAGACTTGGCTCAGAAGAAGATCTCATAACTATTTGTCACTACATGAACACGAGACTTGGCCTATTTTTACAAGAATTGTTTTTGTGGGATGTAGATGGATATGCCGTAGTTTTTCAGCTATCCTTTTTCAGCTGCCATAAAGCTGCATGTATATGAGTAATAAACTTGTGACACTTATTTCATAATTAATTTGCTTATCTGTTTACACAGAGGCAATAACTGGCATAAGCTATTTCATTTTTTTTTTTTTTTTTTTTTTTTTTTTTAAAATAAAGCCAGCCCAGACGTGACACATTTGTGTAGATGCTACAACCATAGTTTGCTGTTGCTTTGACAGTTTTATTATTTCTGTTGTAGCAATAAAAGAGTAGGAAAAGGAATGTTTGGATAAGAGAGTGATTTTATGAAGTGGTGAGCTGGGTGTTCATGAGACATTTATTTTTGAGTTGAAATTACGGGATATTTGACATCTTTCTGCAAATGAAAACAGCATATTTTGAGTACTCACTGGTAAACCTAAAAAACACCATACTATTGGTAGTTAAAGGTCTAATTGGCTGCATTATATAAACTTTACTACATCAAAAACTCCCATGTATTTTGGTACATATCATCTGTGCCTGCCATCGCAGCCTCCCTTTTTTTTTTAAGGCCAGGGACGATTTCCTTTCTGCTCCTTGTCCCTAGTCTTTTTCTGCCTCTAATGACCTCAACATAAATGAGGCTTAATGCCATAAGCAGAAAGTCTTTTCTGGCTACGATTTTTCTTACTTCCAAATGGAGCTGTCACCTCAAATTGTGAAGTTTCCTGCTTAATTCATTGGTGGTGGTGTTATATTTGGTAACCAATTCCTATAAAACACTTTGGTTTTTAATTTGGTTGCAGTATGATTTACTTTTTACATCCCACAGTTCTGGTATAACATCCCACTCCGAAATTGAAGCAAATACTTCCTCACCACAACTTTTTTTTCTGACATTTTCTCTCTGAAAGTGTCAGACAATGTTTTAGCATGTTGGATACTACAATACACTCTCTAAGAGAAGCGAAGTGTTTACACTGCAGGAAAACCTGGTGTCTGACACATAATGTGCACCAATTCAAAAGTGTTTAGGGTTTGTTCTCAGATGTGTTTTCAAGAATGTTGAGATCAAATCATGCAACAAGTGTCACAAGTTTATTGCTCACATATATGAGCCTTAATGGTGATTTTCAGATTCATCAGTGTCAAAGCAATGAAAGCTGGTGATTAGAAGGAACTTGATTTTGAAAAATTCCTGATATTCTTCTGGCTTGATTTTTTTTTTCAAGCAAATAATACTGAAATCAATGTGCCCCAAAATATTTTAAACCAAACCCATCCCCATGTTATTACTAAAACACTGTCATTGTGACAACAACAAGCATTAATCACCTTTGTGATGGTTTGTCAAGCAGTGCCCTGGATTAAAACCATAATCCTGCAGTGCATATGGAGTGAATACACACAACTCATTGTGTGGGTATGTTTATACTTGACTGCCTACCTTGCGTATTTAAGAACAGTATGCTTGAATGGGCCAGAGCTAGGTTTCACCTTCTCCCTTATTTCATCTCTCACAACATAAACAAGAAGTTATACTTAATTCAAAGTCATCACAATCATTTTCATAGCAATAACATGAACCAAACGGGAATATAACAAGAAATCACCACAGTCAAATTTACCCAAAGAGTTGCTATGATGGGAAAATATCCTCTCCTCAGTGGTAGCCACCTGCTTTATGGAGATGGACAGACAGAACACAAAACTTTGAAACTGCTCTGTTTTTCCAATGAAATGATGGAATATAATTATTGTACATTAAGAGTGAGGAAAAGAATTCAACATTTATCCAATTTCAAGACAGGCAGACAAGGAATTCAAACATAAGACTAAAAAGTTCCATTTTCCATTTTATGTACATGATTTTCTCAATCATATGTATACCGTCTATCTTTTAACACATGGCTTATTAACAGTACACCAAAGTCCTTCCAAAAGTGACTGCTAAAGCAAAGGTTTTTTTTTTGGTTTTACACTGATTAGCCATGTTATTAATAATATTACTATAAGATTAAGCTACTAGTATTCAATATATTTGGAATAACTATCATACTTCTGAATAGAGTTCCTGGCAGTTATTCATGAATGTGACTTGCAGATTTTGTATGTTGAAAAGAAACCTATTTATTGAAAATGTCCAATGAGAAAAAGATGACCAAAACAAAGTGCTGTATATGCAGACAGTTCAGAAAGTTGATGCACAAGAAGTCTCAATGGTGGTGATGAAGCAGTAGTATTGTACTGAGAGAAATAGGAATTAGATGACAGGTGGAAAGAAATGAAGAGAGCACAGTATATGCTATGGTGTGGCAAACTATATCATGATTGAAAATGATGATGAATTTTTCCAAACATGTTTGTTCAACAAAATCTGGCCAGTAGTTATTTGTAGTAGAATTTTTCCCCAACTTCATTTGTGCATTTACTTCTTAACATAACATGTTACCTATAACTAATACAGGAAGTTTATGTTTTGAGTTCTTCATGGATATTTCATACTTGGTTTAAACATCAATCCAGCAATCAGAAAAAAGTTTTGCATGAGATAACTTTAAGTCAACCTGATAGCGAATGGGTTAGTCGTGAGGCCTATATATGAACTGGTACGGTGGAGGAATATGAGTTGATACATGAGGTGTTTTGTGGTACAAATAGTGAGTTCAATGATGGGGTGGTTTTCCCCCACCTTTACTTAGTACCTTAAAGTGTTTTCCTGCTCTTTATTATATTGTTGCCACAGCCTCACGGAGTCATTCCGTATTGTCCTGCTCATGTCTACCTCAATGTCGATACTCCTTTTTCTTTCCATTCGTTCCCCTCCTTGTCATTTTATTACACTTCCCGCTAATTCATTTACGACACCTTGTCCTTCCGCCAAAATGGCTGCCCACTTTGTTTACTGCATCCATGTGACACCAACTAACACCACAAGCAGTCATTCTGTGTTCATAATTTTATGCTTACACAACTGCCTTCTGAATCAGTTTCTGTTTTGCCTGTGTCCTACAAGATTTTTGGAAATATATTCACTTTAGGATTCCATTTCATCCTTCATGCAGGGCCTACTGTACATTTTTACAATGGGACTTTGACCTGATGGTTTAGTTTCTTCCCAGTAAGTAAACTCTATGTAATATCTCCGCTCTTCTTTTGCACAGTCCTTATTATTTATTTTATCCATCACTTTCTATTTAAAGATTACATATTTTAACCTCACTTGCAGTCATTTTTGCTACAAGAATCAATAAAATGTTTTACTCTCACTTTGCATTTATGTAAGTTCTACACCTTTCTGAGTGCTTTTCCACACCTCTTCTGCGCAATGATGAATGTTTATTGTTTCTAATAGTTTTTAGTCAATATTAATTAACTTGTTTGTTTTCAAAATTGGCACTTTTTATCTCACAGTGATTTATGCTGTACAGTGTCTATTCTTATGCAGTTTCAGAGATTCTGTTTGTTGCACTATATGTCTTTCATCCAAATAGTTTTTTTGGACGATTTTTCTGCTCCTTGCCCATAGAGTGCCAAATATTTCTATCACTTTCCTCTAATGTGTCACCCACACCAGACTGCAATCTCACATGCTCTACCATCGATCCTGGTTCTCCTCAGATATAGTTCCAAATGGATTAACCATCAAACTCCCTGTCTCTGGCTGCCATCTGAAAATTCAGCCACCACTCCACTCCTTTTGTTTCACTGAATGCCTAACATTCACCAAGCTAGTCCTTCAACAGCTACTTTATAGGCCTAAGGCTTTCTGCCCGGCTTATCTTACTAAACAAAATACTATGCATGTCTGCCCCTAATTTAATCAATCAGGTACAGCAAATAACAGAATGTAAATAGGTCCAAGCAACACATGCACAGAGACATCTGTGTAAGCTTTCAGCACTAGCAGGAAGCTAACTGGATATAGGTCTGCCTCTACCCCACTGAAATTCCAACCATACTCAGCACACCATTCAGCTCCCTTGATTGCCAAAACCCCATGTCTTGCCCATATTTTAAGCCTCTCCCACCCAACCCTTTTACCACCCACTCAAAAAGCCCCCATCCTACATCCTGCTAAACCATAGCAGTCTGTAGTTAACCTTTCTTCTACCCAAATGCTCTGATCTTTCTAAGGGACTATCATTTTCCCTGACCCCGAAGTTCAACTGTGCCTCTTTGGTCTGGGACTCTTTAGCATTCTGCCACTCTCTCCAGTTGTGGTACCTCTTTGTTTCCATGAAGGAGAATGGCATGATGAGACAGAGTACTGCCTAGAGCAATTCAAATCTCCTTCCCAAGACCCACCTTCCATCCCCAACTCATGATCCAAGAATTCCCCACATCCAACCTGTCCTCAACCTCCTTCCATAACTCTGTTTCCCCAACAATATCAGTTCCACTGTAACTTGAGCAATGAGAGAAATATCTAAGAATCCTTCCAGCCGACAAGTGCTCAACGATCGTAGTCATGGACTGCAGTGACTATGAAGGCTGAGGCTTTAAGACACCAGTATATACTTTCCACATCTACATCTACATATACATCCATAGTCTGCAATTCACAAACATTGTGGGTGGCAAAGGATGCTAAGCACCAATTTAAATTCTGCGCATTCCAAACCCGAATAGCATGAGGAAAGAAAGAATACATAAAAGCATCAGTATGGCATCTTATTTCTCGAATCTTATCCCTCCGGTCATTGCAACCCAAACAGGTTGGCAGAAGAAGTATCTCACTGCACTCGTAGGTCGTAGAATTTTGCATATTCTCCAATAAATTCAAATGCAAATGACATCTTCTGTCTTCCAAACAATCCCAGCCCAATCTATGTATCAATTCTGTGATGCTTTCATAAAGGCTGCAGAAACCAGTCACGAATCGAGCGGCTCTCCTCTGTACCCTCTCCACTGAGTCAATCAGGCCCTTGCGATACAGATCCCAAACTCCACAACAGCAATCCAGATGCAGACGCACTAGTGTTTTATATGCTATTTCCTTTGTATGAGTATTACAATTCCTCAGAATACGACCTATGAATTGTAATTTAGAATTAGCTTTGCCTGCGATTGAAGTTATGTGCAGGTCCCATTTCATGTTGCTTTGTACTATTACACCCAGATACTCCAGGGAATCAACATCATACAGAACCTACTACTTCAATAAGCCAGGAAGTATGACAGCCATCAGAAGTGATACATTGTTTCTAAACAGCCCTGATGAAGGCCCCAGTTTGGGTGCTGAAATGTTGGAAGAAAAACAGCACTCAAAGCAGCACGAATCCCACAAAATTAAGTGGAATATTTTATTAAGTATGCTCTTTCCTTGATCTCCAGGG
This sequence comes from Vandiemenella viatica, assembly GCA_031002005.1. NCBI lineage: Eukaryota > Metazoa > Arthropoda > Insecta > Orthoptera > Morabidae > Vandiemenella > Vandiemenella viatica. The sequence continues at coordinate 134,238,887 of CM061921.1, read as the reverse complement.
CCCCTTACAGGGCCTCTCTCCGAAATCCTTGACCCTCTTTATTCTGCAGATTCCCCGTACTCCCACATTGTACGCTCTTCCCAAGATCCACAAGACTGAAAACCTGGTGCAGCACATTGTTACAGCATCTGGCTCACCTACTGAATGAGTTGCAGCTCGTGTGGATCAATACCTCCACCTTTTGTACAGAATCTTCTTTCATTCATAAAAGATACCTCACACTTCCTTGAATGACTTTCCACAATCCCCACACCTGTATCATCAAACTCCTTCCGTATCTCCACAAATGTCTCTTCCTTGCACACCAACATCCCCCATTGTCAGGTCCACAGTGCCATGGAACACTTCCTGGAAATGCGACTCCTGCCCACAGCACACCCTTCTTCATTTCATAAGCAAACCTCATTATGTCAAATAACTTCTTCTCCTTCAACTCTCAAGTTTACTACCATATATGTGGCACTGCCATTGGTACCCATATGGTCGCATCCTATATAAACATATTCCTGAACCATCTGGAACAATAATTCCTAAACAAAATCTCCATTAAACTGACAGTGCGATTCAGATAAATAGACAATGTTTTTATGATCTGGAGCAACAACAAAAATCCCTTGTTAGAATTCCTTAACTCCATAAACAGCAGACACTCCAACTGTACCTGGATACGGTCCCCCACCCATGTCACCTTTCTTGATGTCGACATTTCCTCACAGAATGGGGACCTACATATCTTCATTCAGATAAAACATACAAATCTACAACAGTTGTCATCCCTCCCACATTAAACATTCCCTTCCATACAGCCTGGCCATCTGTGACAGATGCATCCAGGGGCGGATCCAGGATTTTGTTTTGGGGGGGCTTGGCTTGAGTGAATTTTGGTTCAGAGGGCTTGCGTTCAGTGGATTTTGGTTTTGGGGGGGGGGGGCTTGAGTCGGGAAAAGGTAGTATTTATAGCCTCCTCGGGCCTCAAATCCGTAGAGCTAAAAAAAAAAAAGGTCTCAAAACTACAATGTCAGGGGTGGACCTAGATACGTTTGGGGGGGGGGCTTGAGCCCCCTAGCCCCCCCCTGGATCCGCCCATGGACGCATCTGTTCCGATGAAAAACAAAATCTGTTCCAAGCTATTATCTCCTGCAGCTACCCCTCTGACCTATTACACATACAAATGTCTTGTGCTACAACCAACCCTCTATATATCTACCATAATGCCTCACCTCTTAAAACTAACCATAGCCCCACTTCCATTACCAGTTCTTTCATGGTCTTGAGTCCATTAACTTAATCCTTTGTCATGGGCATGACCTCCTACATCCTTCCCCAGGATGTTCACCATTTTCCACAAAACCATACCCACTGCCTCATGGTTCAGAAATACTCACCCTGGAATTTCCCAAACCATCACATGGATCATTCCCATGTAACAAAGCCCACTGCAAAATGTGCAGCATGCACCTTGCTACCACCACCTACTCCAATCCGACCACAGAAAAAAACCTTCTCCGTCCCTCACTATCAGAATGAATGGCCATGGGCAAACAGTGTACAACATGCTATGTAATCCATCCAGAGACAAAACATACAAGAACAAACAATTCGAACAATTTCAACAACTGCTTTACAGTAAGGACTACCAGAGTTTTCTATGATACCACAACCTTTACTGAACTCCGCAGATGGGAACTAGCTTACCAAAATAACCCCGACCCCAGACATCCACATGCCTTCAAACTCCAATAAGTCCCTTCCAGTACATCCAGCACTTATTACTTTTGTTCACATTTTATAGATCTTATATTGCATCTTTCCTACTTAAAGTTTTTAAATATTTATATCCTTACTCATTAATTATGTAGGTGATTTTCTCTCAGTTCCAACAATAATCTTTCCCCAGCATTACTGATTATAGATTTAGTACTTTATTGCCACCCTCCACCATCACCTATGCTGAACATGCCATGCCATCTAGGTCCTCCATTCACCAAGCGGATGTCATTGTGTGCATATCTGGCCCAATCAAGTGCCTCATCTACTTGCAAGAATAAGGTTTAACGCTGAAATATTGTGTATTTGCATATGTCTTTAATGTTTTCATTGTTCCCAGCTGCCATTATCTGTGGTAAGTCTTGGGTCTTATTTCTTTTTTCTTCCTTAGTTTGATTGCCTTCAACATTTTAATGCTCAATAATGCTATAGATCTATAGTGATAGTTTGTGTACAAGGTTAAATTCAGTTGAAATTCAAGTTTTTTGTTTTTGTTAATTATACTGGAAAGTTAGCATTTTGAAAATCATTAGTTTTACGATCTATCCATAAATAGTATTAATAATTTTGCAGTTACATAAATTTGTTAGTGTATATAACTATTGATAACTTGCATTTTTAATGAGTGCATTGCAAGTTATATAAGGAGGAAGTGAAAAGGGAGCATGCATAAACCACGTAGCTCCATTTTGGCCTACTATGAACCCCCCTCCCTCACAAAGCCGTACGTGGCTTTTGCTTGTAAATTACATGCAGAGATAATTAACTGAGGGAAATAAATATTCACATGCTGTTGTGTGTTCTGTTTCTCATTTTAAATATGAAAAATATTATGAAAGGAAAGCTACGTGGCCTGGCTCGGAACCACCCCTCCCCCCACGTAGCCCAGCATAGCCTCTCAGCCAACCCCTCCCCCCCCCCCCCCCCCCTGGACCGAGCCACATGGTTTGTGCACGCTACCAAAATACATGGAAAGAATGGTGTCAGAACTATTGACTATCACTTGGTACACCTACAGTAAATGAGGAACAGTATGGTAGTCATAAATCTACTCATAAAATGTACTTTAAAATTTTTATGATTTAAGTACTCAAAAGGTCTAAATCTGAAAATTTGGTAATTACAAGCAGAATACAGTTTACTATTTTTTTATTTTTTTTTACTACTTAGAACTAAATTCCAGAACTGATCAGTAAACTTGTATTAAAAATACTTTAAGTGATAAAAATATTGAGTAATGGTTTACATGGTAACATAAACAGGTAAGTATACCTACTATCCTGTGACTAGCACATATTTAATACAGTATCTGTAATTAATCACAGTTACCTTTAAATTATCCAGGGTGAGAGAGAGTTTAGAAAGCAGGCGATATTTTATATGTATGCTTTGGCACAAGGAGATCCACGATTAATCATGTTATCTGTGAATTCTTCCAGTGCCAAGTCACACAAATAAATGTAACCCATCCTCGATGACAGTCATTTGAAGAGTATATATTAGTTCCACGCACAATAAATGTGCCGTTAGTCTTCATTTGATGATCACATGCCATATCTTCAGGATATCCTCTGCAAAAAGAGAAGAGATTTTATATATTACTTCAAAGGAAAGGTAATGTCAGCCATAAAATAAATATTAATGATAAGATTGAAATAAAGTGACTTGTGTGACAATCAGATCTAGGATTCATTTTGAAAAGGAAGGGGAGCACAGTTTTAGAGGATAAGCTTAGGATTTTGTTTCTTTATCAGATTGTTGTTCAATTATCAACCAACAGAATTTTCCCTCTCTATACAATGAATGGTTGAATGTTGTTCTTACTAATAATTAATAAATCTTTATTTCAGTGGCAGATCAAGTTTTCTATGGCTACATACATGTCATTAAAAACTTAATTTGCAGCATGAAGAATTTATTGAAGTACTTATCATCATCATTTTTTTTAATGGAATTTTTTCACTTTTGTGGGAGAGCCCAAGTGTGAATATTATCAGTCAGACTCCCAGATTGCTAGGCCTGTCATAGTCTTATGCTCCGGCTACACACTCCATGTTGTGTGCGCTCTTACCTGAACAAACTAGTTTGCGCATGCAAGACGGAGCATGTGGACGGCTACACGGTAGCGCATTACAGACTTGAAAGAGTGGCTTGTGCAATCGTTGACTTGCTAAAGATTTTTCACTGCGCAGTTTTACCTGCAAATGCATGACGGAGCGTGTAGCCGGGGCATTATGGGGAAGCAGCTATGTTGCCATCTGTCTGCGAAATATGTAACTATGTTCTGTATGTGGAAAGTGTGTTTTTGTTTGTGTAAAATATAGTTTACGATGCGGAGATTTGGCAACCATTCTGGCATTTGCCTTGGTGACTGTGGAAAACCATCTAAAAATCGCAATCAGGATGCCAGTACACAGGGATCCTGTCCAGCTGTACCTCCCCGACCCAGTGTTTGCACTGCGCCTCACTGATGGGTATACTAAGGTACTAATTATGTAAATAAAAACTTATGGATTTTGAAAATATTATTTTGCTATCTTAATTAAAAAATTCTTTTTGATTATTGATGATTGTTTTGGTGGTCTGCAGTCAGAAATAAGGTTAAATGAAATAAATGGCATGTAAGAGCATAGAAGCTAGGTTAAATAGAGATGACACTGTTATATAATAAGATTAAATTGGAAGGGGACTGTGAACAGCTAGAGGTTGGTCAGGAAAGGATATATATGTAAGTAAGTCAGCATGGAATGAAGATTATTATTATTTAATTAAAATTGCAATGGAGTGTACGCTCCTGTGGCAATTTCCCTACACACCCATCTTCCTCGTTTCCTGCACCCACCTACATTTGCCCTCTACAAATTTTAACTTTAAATTCTTTCAATGTTTTTGCTAAATTATTCATCATTTCTCTTGGTAACTCATTCCAATCCCTGACACCCTTACCTAAAAAAGAGAATCTTTCTACACCCTTGTGCCTGAAATCGAATGCCAGCTTGTGTTCATGGTAATCTTTTCCCTTCCATGCATTACTTTTCATTATTACATCAATATCTTTCCATGCCTCATCACCAATATATGCCATCTACAATCCCATGACACTCTTCACCCTCCTCCCGCCTTCCAATGAATCCCATTCCAGCTCTTTTATCATATCTGTTACTGATTGCATTCTGCAACAATTTTCAGAAACAAATCTAGCAGCCCTTTTTCGCACCCTCTCCTACTCCTGTATTTGATACTCGAAATGTGGGTCCCATACTACACTACCATATTCAAGCAATGGTCTGACCAAAGTTTTGTAACCCAATTTCTTTACTTCTCTCGTACATCCCCTCATCAGTTTCTCCAACAAGTGCAGAATTTTTCATACTACCTGTACAATGTGTCTTGCCCAATTAAGCTTGTTATCAAATGTAATGCCTACCTTATAAATGCCAAGACGAGTCAGTTTATTGGTTTATGATTATAGCATAAGGGGAGGAATTTCTTATTGACTGTGTTAAGTGTAAATATCTTTGCCTAACATTTGACAGTAAACTCATTTGGCCACAACACATCGGACAGAACACATTGGGGATGTGGTAAGATGTTTCAATATCCTTCATTTACTGGAGAAGGTGACAAATGTGTATCAAGGAATTGAGTTACAAAACCATGCTCAGATCCCTGCTTGAATATGGTGGTGCAGTATAGAACCCACATTTTGGGAGAATCAAATACTAGAGTTGGACGGAATTCAAAGGATGGTGGCTAGATTTGTTTGCGTAAATTACCACAGAACACAATCAGTATGTGGTTGGGAGTCGCTGGGAGACAGTAGGTGAGTGAAGAGATTTCTGGGAGTGTATGAGGCACATATTGGTGTGAAGCTTCGTTGGCTTTTGGTAGATGAATTAAGAGCAGTATGTGAAAGGGAAGAGATGAGTACAGCCACAGCCACGAGCTTGATGGTTCATTATGTGTACTATGGTGGGATTGTCAGCTCGTGCAAGCATGTTTGCACCTGCTGGGCAATAATGTCATTTAGTTTTTCTTGTCTTGTTTTGAAATTCATCTAGATGCAATAATATGAGAGCTAATTGTGAAATGCATGTTTTGAGGTAAGGAAAATAAATATGTACCTTTTTAATTTCTTCTATCTAGTTATCATTAAATTAAAATCACTGAATGTAATAATTTGCAATACATTCATACTGAAAAATGAATTTATGAAACTGTTAGTTAATATTATGTGGCTAAATTAAAGTGCCAGTGCAACTATTGCTGTTTTTACCGTAGGCTGAAATGTGAAATACATTTTATTTGTGACATTATGTGAAATAATATCTACTGCAGCAACCCTAAGTTCATTCTTTTAAAATTATTTTAATTTTTTTTTTTAATTTTTGTGGTTATACAAGTGTTATTTTACTACTGTATTACATATAAGTAGCTATTAAAAGACAGTAGAAAAGTATTATGAGTACACAAAATCAAATGATAGGATTAACAATGTTAAATGGGAAATTAAAATTGATGTTATGTTCATGATGAGTCACAACACATGAACTTTTTGTCACTTGAATAGAATGATACTAATGTCAAACATATACGAATATTTGGAAGACACATATGCTAACAGTACAAGTGGGAGCATTTTAAAAACTCCATAGAAAAACTAAGAAGTCTAGTGAAATGAGTATAATCATATCTAATCTAATCTAATAATATATAAAAACGAATATTTGTTTGTTTGTTCGTTCGCCTTCTATGCTTTCCTATACCATTCATCCGATTACGATGAAACTTTTGTGATTTATTATGTGCGCACCTGCGAAGGTTTCTGGCCCAAAAAAAACCCACATAAAAACCCACCTTCTCACTCCCTATACACTCCTCAATGGTTTTCATAGTTTCGATACACAAACCCACAGTTTTTATCAGATATCGATGGAAATTCGCACACATAAACTTTAAAATAAACAGAAAAATACTGTCTACATTTGTTTTTCAAAAATCCACCCCTTCCCAACTTACCCCCACACCCTAAATTTTTGACAGCGCTCTTCATACAAACACATAGATTTTATCCTATTTTGATGGAACTCTGCATATGTATCCTTTAAACAAATTAAAAAAAAATATTGTCTGCATTTGGTTTACAACTCCTAACCCCTTTCCTCCTTCACCCATCCTTAATTTATGCTGACCTCGTTCATACAAACCCATAGTTTTATCCGATTTTGATAGTACTCAGCACACATGTGCTTTAAACTAGGTTGGTCTGGTAGCTCAGTGGTTAAAGCACCATCTTGTATATATGGTCCTGTGTTCAAATCCTGGTGGAAGCAGGATTTTTATGAGCTGGATTTTTTAAATTTAATTTTAATGTCAATTTCCCTACACACCCATTTTCCCTCTTTCCTGCACCCACCTACATATGCCCTCTACAAATTTCAACTCTAACATATGACCTATGCCAAAATGTTCAGTAGTTGGGATTCCACGTCAAATAAAAAAAAATAGAGCGTTCTGGAAGCTCACTGGTTGGCTTACTTTTGAAAGTTCCCAGGCTTAGATCACAATGGAAGTTGAAACTTTTAAGCGTGGTATTTGATCACATGAGGTACGTGAGATCTGTGGTTTGATTCCATGTTGTGCTGTACGTCCCAGAGGAAAAGATTTTGACATCCTACCAGTGGCACAATAGCACACCTTTGGGATAATTCAGCCAACCTTCAGGATGTGGACTGAGTGAGAATTTTTAATTTTAAAAAAAAAAAAAAAAACAGAAAAATATTGTCTCACCTTAATTTTTAACAACATTGTTCATACAAACACACAGTTTTTAATCCAACTTTTATAGTATCTACTACATATATGCAACAAAATGGTCTGTAGCTGAATAGTTAACATGATTACTTATGGAGCTTTCTGTATTAGGCTGTGGTTTCAAATCTAGGAGGAAGCAGGAATTTTTAGGAGTTGCATTTGATTATCTTAGCATCATCCGGAAGTTCCGTGTTTTAGATCCCACATTAATCTGTGGGTCCCAGAAGAAAGGAACTGACCGTCCTGCCTCTGACACAACAGGTTAGCACACTTCCTTCCAGAGGATTCAACCAACCTTTGGGTTGTGGGCTAAGTTAGTTTCTTTACTTTAAAGCAAAGAGAAAAATACTGTCTACATTTGGTTTACAGAAAGCTAAACCCTCTTCTCCTTTAGCCTCCTTAATTTTTGCAAATGTTCTTTATACAAACCCACTGTTTGTATCCGATTTCGATGGAACTTCACTCATGTTTACTTTAAAATGATGAGAAAAATATTTCCCACATTTGGTTTACAAAAATCCACCACTTTCCTACACTTGAAACTATTCAGTCTTTTTGCAAATATCTCGAAAATGGTATTGGTAATAACCAAAGTGGATAAGGATATGCATGATATTCTGAGAGCCCTTAACATTTCCTGTCAAAGGGCGTTGGACTGATTCCGGCCGGACAGTTGCCGACCAAGAAATTCAATCTAGAAATTTAAAAATCTATAGTTTTTGTCCAATTCTGAAGGAACTTTGCGCACAGATGTTTTAAAATAAATGAAAACTCATGCTTACATTTAGTTTAAAAAACTGGAATCGCTATTACCCTTATCCCCTCTTAATACTAATTTATATTTTTTCTGTTTTTTGTATCGGTAGGGAAATTTGCCAATGTGGATGGAGGATTTTTACTACAATCCGATCAAAAGGGATTAAACATTAGAACTTTCATAAAAAAAAACCCCACACACACACACACAAACTTAGTCCATATCCCGAAGGATCCTACCAGAGGGAGCATACTAAGCAATTGAATGCACACAACTGTTAAAAATTCCTGCTTCCACCAGAACTTGAAGCTGGGACTTAAAAGGTTTTAAATAAAGAGCTTTAACCACTGAGCTACTACACCACTCTGTTTTTAAATATAGGTGAGCTACTTATTATCAAAATTGAATAAAAACCATGGGTCTGTTTTTGCAGAAAAAAGACAAAGATATTAATTTAATTCATAAAAATCATTGTTTTTGGTTTTATTTTGAACATGTAAATGTGTCTGCTCTGTATATGCGAAGCCACTTAAGAAAGATAAAGAGGCATTGCAATCCATGCCGGGCAAAGCTAGTTGTATATAATAAATATTGATCATGTTTGCAACTTTTATGACAATCACCCCTTGAGTAATTTGATCACCTGTGACAGTGCTGTGAACTCTACAAATGAAATGAGGCTGCTTGCTACTTTTCCTCAACGAGTCAGCTGATCTCATATCCTTAGTAAACTGTTACATCACCTTACTTTGCATATTTCTAAATAATCTTCAGCATTCTATTTTCACCATTTTCATAAACTGTAATATATACCATGTTATGTATTATGTTACCTGTAATGTATCCCATCCCTTTTATCAACTGCCTCACTCCCATTCATATTTCCTAAATTAGTCCTATCAAAATTGAATGAGTTCATTTGAACGAAGCATAATAGGCAGATAGTTGTTGTTTAATATAGTCCATCCAAGGCTTGCTCCCTAATTAATAGAACTAATTTGATCCACTACTTGCTTGCTGGGTCTATCGTAGTTTCATAAGAGCCTCATTAGCCTTAATATTTTCAGGATTCCAGTAGGGTCTTCACAGATACCATAGCAGTAACAAGGGACAGTAGTTGTCCATTTTACTTCACCCCTATCAGCCATTCCTACTTCATAACATTGCCTGTCTTCCACTATGTGGAACAGGAGCTGGAACAGAAGAGGCCTGAAGGAAAACTGCAGGATAGATGGTTGGTTTAAGTGTAGAGGTTCCCAACCTGAGAGGTGCACTTCCCCAGGGAGGTTCAAAGAAATGTTAAGGGGGGCATGAAATGCATTGTAACTTTGCTGCCCTTGTGGACGATACAATATCTCTACACCGTCAGAAAAACTATGTCTCCTTCCCTGCCTCTTATAGTTGAAAACCTTTATTTTACCATCATGTATATAGTAAGTTTTTTCTGAGATGTAATTTTTAATAGACATTTTGCTTTTTAATAATAAAATTGTGGTGGGGGAGGGGAGTGTGGTAACTTTCTTTTGACTGAAAGGGGAGAGGCGTGGGAACTTTTCTTTTGATGGATGGGGGGCATGGTAATAAAAACCTTGGGAACCACTAGTTTAAGGGATCAAAAAATAGTGAGCAGGATAAAAGACTGAAATGGACAGTAGTGGAAAGATGAATGGTGGAAGGAGAAATGAGGCTGGAGAGGACTCTGTTACCAGAAATCTGACGAGTCTGGAAACAGTCTACAATGATAATGATCATAGGCAGATGGTGTCACATATTGTTATATTGTTAACTAAACTAACTTAGTCCACAATCCGAAGGAGGCATAATAAGCCATTGTGTCAGAAGAGGATGGTCAGTTACTTTCCTCTGGGACCTACAGTTTAATGTGGAAAGAGCGTAGCTCTTATGATCAAACACGACTCTTAAAAATTCCTGCAACTTCCGGGAATCGAACCCAGGACCAGAGCAGCAAACTTTCTGAAAGCAAGTGCCTTAACCACTGAGCTACCAGATCACTTGTTATATTGTTATATTACACTTATTTATTTTCAGAGACCCATTGGTCACAACAGTGTAAGTAATTACATTAATTTCTTTTCCTATACAAAAAACAAATTACTTTCTCAGTCACTCCTGTTCTATAGATATCAATATAAAGAAGGGAATCTTCTGGTAACATTTAACAGGACAAATTTCAGAAATCACTCCAAACTTTTATTGTAATCAACTGATGACTTTGATAAAACCCTCTGTCAATCTATGAAGAAAATAAATGTTACTCTCCTTTAAGAATTAACTCTCATTCAGTTCATCAGAACAGTTAACAACAGAAGTCAGTTATCACTGTATCTACAACGATTATTCATTCTTTTAATTTGTTCCTTAAATTGTATTTAAATCTGCGACATCCATGCAAGTGGCATGGATATTTATGTAACAGTACCTCCATGGATCTGATCATAGAGTTTGAGCATTCATTTTGAACTTCAGTGTATTTTTCGGTAGGTTGTTGATGAAGCTTTTGAAATAATTACAGTTCTTCCGTGTCGGCTTTATTATAAATGAGGAAAGGTAATGAATGGATTCTTTATAAATCACTTGGATGAAAAACTCAATTGGGAAGGACACATTGGGCAGGTTGTAGGAGGAGGTTTCAAAATCCTTTATGTATTGGAGAGGGTGATGAATCAGGGAAGTGATCAGGTAACTGGATAACAAAACCTTGGTCAGACCACGGCTAGAGTATGGAGGAGTGATGGGACCCACATTATGCATATCAAATTCAGGAGTTGGAGGGGTTATAAAGAACGGCTGCTAGATTAGTTTGTGGAAATTACCACAGAATGCAATCAGTAACTGACACAATGATCTACATCTACATCTACATATATACTCTGCAATTCACAAAATTGTGGGTGGCAGAGGGTGCTCAGCACCAAAGCTAATCTCTTTGCTGTGCATGATGGAACTGGGCTGTGAGTCACTGGAAGACTAAAGGCAGGTGAAGATAGTGTTTGGATTTTTTTTTACTTATAATCACAATAATGCATGGATATTAATAGAAAGCTTAGGAGTTGTACATGGAAGAGAAGAAATGACGATAATTAGAAGCTGGCACTTGAATTCAGATTATACCCGACCATCTGCTATGGCACAAACCTTTACGTTTGAGTAATAGAAGGGTGGCATCAGAGGTAATACCAATTAAAGAAAGGAAGAAACTCATCACTTGGTATTGTTCAAAAACTATCTCAAAAGGCAGAGGCAATGAATACAGACACACATATATATATCCACAACCAGAAGGTTGGTTGGATCGTCTCGAAGGAGGCATACTAAGCCAGTGTGTCAGAAGTAGGGCAACCAGTTCCTTTCCTCTGTAACATAGAGCTTAATGTGGAAACCAAACCATGGAGCGACATGGCCTACCTCATATAAATAATGCACAACCAGTAAAACTTACTGACCAATATGAACTTCCTTATGAGGGAGGCTAGTGGTAGACTTCAACCCACAGAGGTAATTTTGAATGAATAAAGCCAAGTTACAAAGAAAGTAGAGCATACAGTATAATTTATGTATAACTACTGCCAGTGTTACTGCGCCACCTCACTGGACAGGGGAGTTTCAAGTCCTAGACACCATGTACTCACTGTCCTGTTTAGAAAATGCTGGGATTGTCCTTAATCTCTGCCTCATAAACTAAACATTATACAGAAGTTACAAGTTTCACAGACAGATGGCAAGACAACATTGCACCCTTTAGCATAAATCCACCAGTCCTAACAAAACTGGTTTTCCTCACCCCCCCCTCCCCCTCTTTTCCTCTTGATTCATGCTAGTTTATTGGTTTATAGTGGCTGTAATGAGAGGAAAAAATATCGCGTATTACCACAATAGTTCTTGAGGTCTTTACTGCAAGTTATTTATTCATAATGTAGAATGAAATTGTTACAGACACCCTAAAAATTGTGAGGGGGGCAGCAACCACACAAAAGGCATTATTCCTGATTTCCAAGCTGCTGAGTAATACTCGATCTATAAATGCTCCCATCAATCATTTGGGCCGAAACAGAAGGTAGGATTACATAAGAGAATTAGGATACCACTGCTGACGACTGGAATGGACGATGAGGACTTGAGATTTGTCACTGAGCATGCTGGGTTATCACCAACACTATTGTTTCACATAGGGGAGGACGTAGGTTCGATTCCCTTTCCCGTCATCCAGATTTCAGTTTTCCATGGTTTCCTGAAATCACACCACGAGAATATCGGGATGGTCACTTCAAAAGACCATTGTCGAATTCCTTCTTGTTCCTTGCCCCCAGTCAATTATCCCTCTAATTATCTTGACGTCAACAAGTCGTAAAGCCATAAGGAAGGAAAAAAAAGGGTTTACTTCTGGAAACAGAACTTGCAATTGCAACCTTTTTTTTTTTTTTTTACTTGTGACTTTACGCCTCGTCGACATCGAGATAGAGGTGGGATGGGACGATGGGACTGGGGACAAGGAACGGGAAGGAATTTGGCCCTGGCCTTTTGAAGGAAACATCCCGACATTCGCCTGGAGTGATTTGGGGAAACCATGGAAAACCCAAAGGTGGATGCCCAGACGGGGTTCCCGAATGCGAGGCTAGAGCGTTAACCGCGCACCCACCACACTCGGTGGAACTTGCAACAGTCCATTCTTTTATTTACTGGAGCCTTCTTGCTAACGACAAACGTGCAAGTAAATAGCTAATTTCTAGTGAAATGTGGCTTCTTCTGCTCGGTTGATTCCCGAGGTGATAGCTAGGATGCCGAGTGGCAGAGTCTGGCTTGAACGCTACACCAGTGGAAGAAGTGCAGGGCCGGCGTTAGGGGGGGTTAAGTGGGGCAAAAGTACCCGGGGCCCGGGCCAACAAAGGGAGTCCCCGCTGGTCTGGGTGCCTAAATAAATAGAAATCAAACACAAATTTTAAAATCTGCATTAATAATTTTGAAATTTTTTGTATTAAAATTATCTGAATTTATGAAAACAAAGTGTAAAAATATTTTCGGGAGGGGGGGGGGGAGTAGGGAGCCTAAGATCGCTTAACCGGGGCCCGAGAATCCTAGCGCCGGCCCTGAAGAAGTGAAGTGGTTCCATCTGTCTGTGAAGCGTGTAACTGTGTTCTGTGTGTGATACGTGTAGTTTATGAGGCGGAGATTGTGGACCTCCCAGCATTCGCCTAGATGACCGCGAGAAACCGCCTAAAATCCGCAATAGGACGGTCGGTACGAGTGGGCTGGGATAGCGCCCGGACCGTTGTACTTTCCTGGTCCAATGTGCGGCACCTTATCACACTAAGCCACACTGACGGGTTATATGTAACTCCTTCCACAAGACAGTGGGTTGGCTTTCATTAGAAAAAAAGTGGTTTTGTGATTCAGGTCAAGGAACACCGTGAACAGAGAAGCCTGCTTCATATCATACGAGGTCTGATCCAAAATAACGGGAATTTTTGTTGTCCTTAAACACTATTTATTTATTAATCAGGATCAATTTTGTCCCCTTCAAAGTAATCCACTTTGCGTCAACTCTTTTGCCAATCTTTGAAGCACTTCTGGAATTCACTTTCTGGTATAGCATTCAGCTCCTTCAGCGATTCTGTTTTTATCTTGTCAGTAATGGAAAAACGTAGTCCTTTTAAGGTTCTCTACAGCCTCGGGAATAGAAAGAAGTCACAGGGGACCATGTCGGGCGAATATGTTGGCTGATGCAAAACAAGTGGTTTCTTTTTTACCAAAAAATCACGATTAACTAGTGTGGTGTGAACCTGAGAATTATTGTGATGCAATTTCTATGAGTGGTTTTGCCACAATTCTGGGCTTTTTCTACGGATCGTTTCACGCATATGGCGCATATTTTCCACGTAGTTTTCCTTATTAACAGTGTGACCATTTGGCAGGAACACATAATGCACTAAGCCATTGAAATCAAAGAAAACAGTCAAGATAACATTCACATTTCGTCGAACTTGTTGAATTTTTTTCGGTCTTGGCTTTTCAGGCAGCTTCTATTGGGACGATTCGACCTTACTTTCATACCCATACACCCATGTTTCGTCGCCTGTTGTAACCGTTTTAAGAAGTTATGGATTGTTGTTGACTTCATTCAGCAATTCCTGAGCGATGTATAGGTGACTTTGTTTTTGGTCGAAATTCAGCATTTCTTGAAAAATACTTTGCTGCCTCACGTTTCATGCCCAAAACATCCGGAAAAATAAATGCTTGTCGTGAGCCAAATGATATTCCAACATCAGCAACTTCTCTAATAGTGATACGGCGATTTTCCAGAATCACTGTTTTATTTGTTCGAAGTTGTCGTCGGTTGTTGATGTGTTAGGTCCTAACACAGCCCTGGACGTCCTAACAGTTAGGACGTCCAGGGCTATCGTCCTCTTGAGCGTCTTCACGGCTCCCTTTGAAACGCATGAACCGCTAGTAAACTCTTGTTTTACTTCCGAAAGCTACTGTTAACATTTCTAATGCGATACTGCACTTTATTCAGTTTTTCTAGAAAAGGTTTATACAAATTCTTTGCTCCGTTTTTCATAAAGTACAAAATCGCGGAGCACAACAAAACACGCTTAGCTTTTCGACTATCGAAAATAAACTAAACATTCAAAATGGGTGCCAATTTCAATGTAGTTTATAAACAAATAATTGAAAAATCTTGTTTATAAAGCCCACTAAATTAAAAAATTCTTTGTTTTTATCAGACCACGTATACGTAAAATTTTGCTTCTGAACCAGCGAAAATAGTTTTATTGTTAAAATTTAATTAGGGAGATGCTGATTGTAAGACTGAGTTACAAATAGGCTTAGTTGAACTGTGACGAAACTTCGTAAGGAATTTTTAATAAATTCAGTGTTGCGTTTACTTCTGAGGAAAAGTGTATGGATACATTTAAAAACAGCAAGAAACTAAAGCAGGCATTTCACAAAGAGCAGCGTGTTCCAGACGTCAGTGGACCAAACAAATCAGAATTATGACAGGATTTTACCACGTAAGTGACGAACGCATGTTTCAATGCAATACCAAAACAATGTTTTTTCCTTATGGCTCGTCAAATCGGGGTCATTAGCTGCGGGAGAGGAAGTGAGCAAGGAACGGGAAGAAATTCAGCCATGATATTTTGAAGGAACCATCCCGGCTTTAGGCTAAGTTGATTATGAGAAACCATGGAAAACGGGGATTTGAACCCATGTCCTCGCGAATGCATGGCCCAGGCATCGGTTTTCATGGTTTCCAAAAATCACTCCATGCCGGAGTGTTTCCTTCAAAAGACCATAGCCGAATTCCTTCCCATTCCTTGTCCCCAATCCTCTCCCACTTTAAATGACGTCGACGAGGCCCGAAAAGTAGGAAGGTATACTTAGTTTTAATCTATAAGATCATGCAAAATTGTCCAACCAGCTTATCACTTACTGGCGAAAAAGAATTATCAGTTCGCCGAAGCAAAGATTTGAGGGAACTGTGGGGGATGGGAGGGAGGGCTTAACACCTCTCAGGAAGATGTTTTGGATGAGGAGGTTCCAGGCTAAACCAAAAAAGAACAAGACAGGAGCCATTTGGACAAAAAAGACGAAGGAGCAACTCAGCCAGATGATGCGTAAAAATTTGACAAAAATCATAGCTCTCCACTATAGCGACAGTTGAAAGTCGTGATCCTTGAAACAAGAAGAATAAAATCAGAAATTGAAACCACATCTGAGCCAGGACTCTAACTACCGAGCGTCAGACAGAGGAACGGCTTAAAATCCTCAACCCGTGGTCTCCACAAGTACTGAATCGAAGTTGGTATTCTGTAGCTCAAAGGAGGCACCGCACCGGAGCAATGAACTCATACGGGGTATGTGAGAGTCCTTTTCTACCTTAAGGATTTATCATGGTAAAATATGATATTTTAGTTAATGTAATATTTTCGAGTGTAAGGTACAGGACACATGAGGCTTGGCTGATGCAAATTCAGCGTAAGTTTGTTTGTTTCTCCACATAATGCTTACAAGCTGACTGAAGGAGTCACCTTCAAGTGGATCGAACTAGAATCAATTACGTCAAACACGAGGTGGCGTGTGGCCACGGAACAGTTTATTCACTCGCAGTTCATCAGGAGCAGTTTAGTTGACAAGATGGGTTAACTTGTAGCTAAGCGGTTTCTCGCCAGCCTAGTCTAGCCAGCAATACATTCTGCTAAGTCCAGTCTGCCATTCTATCAGTCAATATCAGTAGCCATCATTCATAGACGCGAGTCGGAAATAGCCTTTCAGCAGCGCGCCAACGATTGTAACATGTACAGTCAAGTGCTACAATAAACAGGTTGTTCAGCAGTTAGCGTCGTGTCATTCATACAAAGGATAGATTATCAGCTAGTCATTTCACGAGTGCTAGCCTTCCTATCCACTTTGCTGGACGTAAACCAGCTGGTGTCAGACCTGACGTAATTTAACCTCTTATTAGAAACATCAAGACGCAGACGAAGCCATCTCTTGAAGCAAGAAGACAACGCAAGACGGATTACAAGAGGGTTAGAAAATCCCAAAGGTCAGTCAAATCCCACTTGTCAACCGCCCACAAAGTATAGACCACTCGAAACCAGACACCAGACAACTGGTGTCAAGGAGTGAAATACAATCGCGCTTTCTGACAGATAGCGTTCGGAAACGGGTATGGATAATTTTAAGTAGCACTGTGCAGTCATCACTTTTTGAGATGCAGTACATTGACGTCGAGTTCATTAGAGGCTGGGAAGTAACCACCTGAGTGATTGGGAGAAACCATGTAAAACCCACGATAGGTTAATACATTCAAATTGGAACCGGCTGTGTAGGCAAAGAGATCAAATGGCAGTTTTAGCTTTAAAATTTTGATGCAGCATATGAGCATATTAATCTGATTTATAGCAGGCCAGAAGGTGCGTCCAAAACATAAAAAGTAAAGAATTTCTGTTAGCTTGAAGTGTGCCAATACTGCGTGTCCTTTGCTTATCACAGTTTGAAAAGGACTACAAAACTCCTCGTTGACCTTTGAAACGTAACATCGCAACGAGAATCCCACAATACAAGAACTGTAAGCTACGTATCGACTACGCGCGGCAAATCCTCGATAAAGGGGTCACGCGGTAGCCGCGCATAATGCAAATCGCTGGGCGCACGAGGCAACTCGAACATTGGCTCGCTGGAACGTGCCGCGCTGCGAGCCATTTTCGTTCTGTATTTAGGGGTTCGGCAAAGGCGCCTCGATGATGGCTCGCGCGGCAAAGCGACAATTTACTATGACAGATAATTAAAAGTGTCGCTTTTTAGTACAGTTGTACGGTGGCAAAGATTTTAATATAAACTATGGATTAATTAGTTACCTTTTACATACTTTTTCAGTTTTTTGCAAAAAAAATGTCGAAAATATCTGGAGTTATTCTTATAATCCATTGCTTTGACCGAGAGTGGTGGGTGAGCGATAACGCTCTGGCCTCGCATTCGGGAGGACACGTGTTCGAATCCCCGTCCGGAAATCCAGATTTGGGTTTACTATGGTTTCCCCAAAATCACTCCAGGTAAATGCCTAAATGGTTCCCTGGCCAAGTTCCTTCCAGTTCTTTGTACCCAATCCTTTCCCGCCTCTAATGACAACGACGTAAAGCGTAAAGCCATAATAAAGAAAATCATATGCAAGCCAAGCAGATGTGTTTACGTAGTCCACAAATGTGTAACTATTTTTTTTTGCTTGTGGCTTGACGCCTCGTCTACGTCAAGTTCATTAGAGACAGAAAAGGACGGGGGACAAGTAACGTGAAGGAATTCGAAGGAACCATTCCTGGAGTGATTTGGGCAAACAATGGAATGGAAAACCCAAATCTCGATGGCCAGGGATTCGAACCCACGTTCTCCCGAATGCGAGGCCAGAGTGTAACGACGGAGAGAAAATATGGATTATTTGTGTCGGTGACAAACATCTCGTTCTACAGCCATTCTAATTAAGTGCAGAAATACTACAGAATATTATTCTATTGTTTATAAAACTGATTGTCCTCATATACATGGTCTGACCGCCGAGTTGAGTTCTATACAAGCAGCTTCTGTGAGAATTCTTAATGTTGGTCCTTCAGTGTTCGCGTTGACAGGTACTGGAATGGTGATTAGTAGCGTGCATTCTTGTTTGTGTTTATATGTACGCACTGTCTTCGAAATGTCCGAGCTGGAATTAGAGAAAAGAATAAACATAAAAATTCTTGTGAAACTGGGCAAGAATGAGGCTGAAAATCAATACATGTTAGTGGAAGTATAAGGGGAGAATACCACGACAAAAGCAGCTGTATAAAGATGGATTGGACGGTTTGCTGAGGAACGGGAGCAGGTAAGTAAACAAACTGCGTGTCGGTTTTTATTTTTGTTTATGTCTTTACACCTCGTCGACGTCGTGGTCATTAGAGGTGGGAAAGGACTAGGGGCAAGTAACGGTAAGGAATTTGGCAATGAACTTTTAAAGGAACGATCCCGGCATTCACCCGGAGTGATTTGGGGAAAACCAGTGAAAATCCAAATCTGAATGGCCGGACGGGGATTCGAACCCGCGTCCTCCCGAATGCGAGGTTTGATTTGTCGGGCCGAACCTACAGTTTAATGATAAATCCGAACTATAGGCTGTCCTGGCATACTCACACGGTCAAAGCAAAGTCGGGGGGGGGGGGGGGAATCCCGGTCCACAGAAGTTTGAGCCAGGCAACACTCGTTTCTTAAGCGAGTGCCGTAACCACTAAGCTACCAAACGATTGATGGTAATAGATTACGAGTCTAACGGAGCAAAAAATTGCCTAAATTCGTCGAATAACTAACCTAACCAAGTGCACTATTCGGTAGTTCTGCAAATGTAATGTGGAAAAAGTGACTGGAAATTTTCACCAGCACCGACACTGTCTATACGGAGGTTTTTGTCTGGAAAAAACTGTGTTTGGCCACCATACATAATCACTTGACGCTGCTTCACTGACTTATTTCTTTACTCGAAGATCAAAGATGTTTTGAATTGATGGCATTTTGATGGTAATGAGGACATCAAGGCAGTTCTCAAAACCATTCCGAAATTGCTTCCAAGTTCGGAGTAGGAGGATCGGTTAATATTTTCCCAAGGGAATACTTTGATGATGACAACAGTGTTATTAAGTATCAACACATGTAGCTCTCTTTTTATGATGACATCACAAACTTAATTGTGGGAGAAGCATGTTGCTTACCGTTCCCACCGCATAACATGCTTAATTTACTGTTTCTGAAATTAAAATTCTCATGTATCATCAGTTGAAATGCTTTGGAATAATTCAATGTCGTTTTGCCATTTGACGATAATCTAACGCTATCTGTCCGTTCTTGTCTATAAATACACCAACATGGCATCCGTCGATTGAGTGAAACGTGGTATAGCGTAGAAACGGATTCACAATTCCCTTTTTTTTAGTGCAAATTGTCAAATTTGAGGATAAAAATAGTTTGGTTGCGTAGATTGTGCAAAAAGTTAACATGCGTGCGCATTACAATCGTTTAGAACTGTGTAGACTGTGTAGAAATATCACTCGTAACCTAACAGCGTCGATAGGTTGGTCAAATGTTAGTGATCTAAATTGACCGAACGATTATACAAATACTCGTATACTCGTTATTTCTGCTAATAATTGTCCGAATGGTACAGAGAACGTACACAGTAATTATTTGTAAATTTGGAAATTAAGATAACGAGAATAATTTTATTTTTAGAGTTTCAAATGAGTGATCTGGTTGCTTGGTGGTTAAGGTGCTTGCTTTAAAAAGTATGTGGTCCGGCCCAGAGTTCAAATCGCGATGAGATCAGAAATTGTGTTTAATAATACGAGCTACGCCAGGATTCCATGCTGACCCAGAGGAAAGGAACTGGTAGTTCTATCTCTGATACAATGGCTTAGTACGCCTCCTTTGGGAGGTACACTCTTTGGCAAAAAAAATTGACTGTGGGCGCCTGAGACTAAGTCTATTATTTTGGACTATGTGGCATCACTGGAGAGTTTGTTCCAGGCATTGACTTAAGGAAATGAATAACAGATGGCGCTGAGTTGAATACCCGCAATGATGCCACATTGTGCGAAATAAGTGACTTAGTATCAGGCGCCCACAGTCAATTTTTTTGACAAAGAGTGTACGTACCAACCTTCAGGTTGTGGACTAAGTTTTTTTTTTAAGTTTCATAATTTCAGTTAAATAGACGTTAAGATTTGATTCAGCCCAAAAGTTACATTTCGTGCACGCCGTTCTTACATAATAAAATGTATGATGAGTGGTTTTCAAACGAAATTTCTGCCTCAGGGTTCCATTCAACACAGAAAAAATTATAATTTTAAATACATTGTCTATCACGGTGAATACTAGTGTTTCCACGTTTTAAACTGAAGTGTATGAACACTTTGTAGTTTCGCTTGGTGTGCAATAAGTTTTGACGGCAGACCGGCGTACGGATTCGCTGTCAAGGTTGACGTGACCAGTGTCTGTGACGAGGCGACGCGACGTAATGAAATATGGCTGCTCGCTCAACGTACAACCTACGAAAACGTTTCTAATGCAATACCGAAGCTCTCATCCAACATTAATAGTGCTACGAATTTTATTTGTTGAGATACTAACTTGATTATAAATAACGCACCATATAAAACTCTGGATCAAATGAAATAATTAATGAAGCAACAAACTGGTTTCGTGCAAAAACAATTACATAAAATTGCAAAATAACAGTTTTCATTAGTTTAAAACAAGAAACAGTGTGTAGCAAAATTTACGTATAAATTTTAAAGTAGCTTTAGTCTAGAAACAAAGAGTACATTAGTCCGTAGCGTTAAAACAGATGAAAATCAGTTTTAAGTCACTACGAAAGAAGACACCTTTCCAGTAAAAACGCTTAGTGTGACAGAAGAACTGAATATTACGTAGCAACTGCACTACTCCTATTTTCATAATGTCTTCTGGGATAATATCCTTACGGAAACTCTTCGCAAAGTAAACATCTCTTTATACGACATAAAAGAAATTACTACACTGTGCAGGATAAAACCAAAAACTTTTTGAATAAAACTCCAAGGTTCTCACAATGATTTCTGAGGATATTTATTCTCACATTTTCTTTGTTAATTAAAAGTGTTACTTGTTTAAGTCAAATTATTTAGACAATAAACACATATTTAAATAAAAATTGGAGGCATATGTGGTTAGTAAGTCTGTATACTCCACATTATACTTTGTATGTAACTTTTGATTATACCGGGTATAAAGTTAAAGTGATCTCTAAAGAATACATTGTTTTTTTTTTGTTTTTTTAATATGTATCTACTAGTATCAATTAGATTGACAATTTGTAACATGCATTTACTTTGTAACCGTTTGTATCAAATATGAGTTTGTACTTTGGACTTATCGAGTATCATTTGTGTTGCTATTCACATCTATTCAACACTCAAAAAGTTTACCCTTACCAGGGAACTGTGGAACACAGAAATTTTTTTTAAAAAATGGCGAAGAACGTCTAGGTTTTTGTTCAGCGTATAAAGACGAAGCGGTTGTTATTTAACTCGCTCTGACCTTATATTCGGGAGGACGCGGGTTCGAATCCCCGTCCCGGCATCCAGATTTGGGTTTTCCATGGTTTCCCCAAATCACTCCAGGCGAATGCCGGATGCTTCCTTCCCATGGCCGAATTTCTTCCCGTTCCTTGTCCCCAATCCCATCCCACCTCTAATGATCTCGACGTCGACGAGGCGTAACTTATTTATCTGGCGTTCAGTACTCGATAAGATACACTTGATCTGCATGCGTTTTGGGGCTGCTAGATATGTAAACTCTTAAGCTAACACTGTGGCTATCATTGCTAGAACTCAGGATATATCTAGAAAAACTTTTAGCCATATATTTAAGAAAATAATTATTCATTGCAGGTCACATACATTTAAGGAATGGGATTCACTCACCATTATAAATATTTCCGGTATCGTGTGGCTTCTAAAAATTCCTTTTTGTTGTCCCAGTTTACTTGCGTGGCGGAGCCCCGAAACCAAACATTCTGCAACAGAAAAATATTAACAATAGCGCCGTTTTATTTGTTAGAGTGTTTATTTGGACAACGTAAACAATATCATGCAATAAAGCAACTATAACAAGGAAGTAATGAACTAATTAGGTTCTAAATTAACAGATGACTGGGGCATGTAAGTTGTATTTATCAAACATATTCAACAATAAAATAATCAGTTACAGGCTAGGGAACAGTTCTTATGGGAATAGCTTGTGTATTTGTCGTCAGGAACGTTTTATTCCCTTTTTGGTTTTCTCATATGAGAAACGAGTAATCAAGGAAGCCTATTTAATTTTCAGTCGACATCTCACTGCTGGCTAATACTCTGAGACCAATTGTGTAGCATATTCAAGCTATCACGAGAAATAGCAAACGACGCTACCAAACCTCCCTAGTCTGGATTTGAACCGAAGTCTTTGAGGCGTTAGTTGAGATGAAAGTTTTTTTTTTTTTTTTTCGTCTGTGTGTCATGTAGAAAAACTGCAACGGGAGCATGCCCTCCACACAATTAAAATTAAATTAAATTGTGTATTCTATAACTTCGCAGCAACTGATGAACTACTGACAAAAATTAGCCCGTCCCATGAATTATGACAAAAAGCTAACAAATAAAGTTCGACTAAGGGTCACTGAGGAATATTTAAGGAACGTATCACTACTCGTTACAACAGTTATTTATAATTTTTCAGTATAAGCCTATTGCGATAGCAATGAGCCAAAGGCGCGAACTCAAATTCTATACGCTAACCCGATTTAAATATTTTTCCCTAAGCAAATGTGCGACTACTAGAATGGTCTCCCATTTTCGGCACAAAAAAGCATGTTTCAAACCAGAGTAGCTTAAACACACTAATAGTAGCTTAGGTCAGCGTTTCTCAATTTTTTTCAACCCGAGGACCAGTAAAATGATAAAAATAATTCTACGTACTACTAACACATAAGGGCGTATATGCATGTTACTAACCAACGCTAACAATTGTTATCGGCACATACCGCTATTCCTTAAGACCCAACCTACATAAAGCGGTCATTAACTTAATCCTTTGATGCCATAACAATGCAGCCATATCCTCATACGTTGGATATACCAGATTTTTGTCTGGTCATTGAAATATTCATTGTTTTAGAAAGTCTGGCCTTATGGATTGTACCCTCTTATAGCCTTATACTGTATCAGTACTATATCCATTTTATTTGAACAATTCTGACATTTATTTTTAGTTGTGGTAACCTTAATTCAATCAGTATTAAAGTTTTAATATTCTGCCTGTCTGACCCATTTTTGCAGACCACAGCTTAAGAATCACTGGCTTAGATGATTCACAGATGCTGTCTCCCTTAGAATAATAGAACCGTGTTTAAACACCAAACTGTAGGACAGGCCTAAAACAGTACAAAAGTACTTCTGTAGCCCTTATGTCAACCAAGTTTCTTACTGCTTTCTGATATAGGAAAATTTAACCAATATATCAGCGCAGTACCGGATTAGCCACATAGCAGGAGGTAGTAAGGAGCCTCGCTCCTTCTGGGGGGCCTAGCGCCTCCTAGGGGGCCTCGCGCCTCCTAGGGGGCCCCGCGCTTAGGCTAGATAGCCGACAACCCTTTTTTTTAGCTCTACAATTTTCCCCCGGACGGCAAAAATCTAGGGCCCCTTCTTCACATTCGCTACGGTCCCCGTGTTGTCTTAATCCGGCCCTGTCTCAGCGTAGTGCTGTAACGGAAAATGCAGGCGAAGTCTAGGTACTTTGGAGTTAATGCCTGCAGTGTGGAATGGCAAGGGACCCATTTAATTGTTGCTATTGACGCGTTGCTAGGCAGGTTTGATGCTGCAAGTCATCGTTACATTTTGATGGTGTTTTCGAAAAAGTTGATCCAAAACGCAAAAGCGGTCTTTTGTTGTTTTTTAGCACTTTTTTTTTTGCTTATGACTTTACTCTCGTCGACGTCGAGGTCATTAGAGGCCGGAAAGGACTGGGGACAAGGAACGGGAAAATATTCTTCCATGGCCTTTTAAAGGAACCATCCCGGCATTCGCATGGAGTGATTTTGGGAAACCATTGAAACCTCAAACCTGGATGGCCGGACGGGGATTCGAATCCGCGTCCTCCCGAATGAGAGGCCAGAGCACTACTGCTCGTCCACCCCACTCTGAAGAGGCAGTTTAAAGTAATATCGCATGTAATACGCTTAGCTAACAATCATTGCAGATCATCACGTGTTAAATAGAAGCCAGTGAAACTGCTTTTGCTAAAGTAAGTAGTAACAGAAAACAATAACGGCTTCCTGTTTCCGGGTAGAAATTGTAAACACACTAATGGAAGCAAGCGCCTTATCTCAAGAGGACTCTAAGACGCTTCAGACTCGACAGATAAAGAAGGTATAGACACTACATACCGGCCAACTGGATCAGTAACAGAGCGATTGCTGTTGTTCATTACGTACCTCAAATCCAGAGTATTGGGAACAGAGGGTTTAGATACTGATAAAATAATTACAAGCTCAATATATGTCGTTGCATATTTAGCATCGCAGTGTACCTATACACCTACTTTTGTACTACACCAGTTTTCACTTCAAATTCTTTCAGTGTTTGAGGTGAATAATTCAGTGAATTCCTTGGTAATTTATACCAGTCCCTGACTCCATTACCAACTAAAGAAAACTTTCCCGCTCTCTTATGCCTGAAATCAAGTGCTAGCTTATAGTCAAGGTCATTTAGTCTCTTTCACGAACTACTACCGATATCCATCGAGGCCTCATCGCCAAAATACATTCTTTTCCCCCACCTCGTCTTTCAACTCCTATGTAATATCAATGATTATTTTCTGCTGTAATTTACACAACAAATCTAACTGCCGTCCTTTGCGCTCCTGTATTTGACACCCACAATGTGGGTGCTACCCTAGCTCACCATACTCAAGCAAAGGGTTTTGTATCACAGGTCACTTACTGCACTGGTACATCGCGCACCACCTTGATAATTTTCACACTACTGACAATCGAAAATTGAGGATATTGATTTTTTAAATTTAGGTACATTTAAAAGTAGCTCTTGATTTATCGCATAAGGAAGAGAAATTTTTTTCAATTACGAAGGTGGAATTTTCGTAGTTCAAAAGTAAGTGTGGAGTGCATGGGATGATTTTTTTAGGCCGAGGTAGGAAGACCCAAATCTGGGATTATAGTTACGGGCAGCCCAATTAAATTCGACACCATATTTTAGAAGTAGCGTAAATCAATCTTGACGGTTATTAACTGTAGAAGTATTTGTAACAAGCAGCCTGAGCTTGAAAGCGTTATTAGTAGCACAGAAGCAGATATTGTATTGGGTACTGAAAGCTGGTTAAAACCGGATATAAGTTCAGCAGAAATTTTTAACAATAGCATGAATGTTTTCCGTAAGGATACGTTGCATTCTAATGGAGGTGGTGTATTTATAGCTGTTAGTAAACACCTGTCGTGCAACGAAGTAGATATCGATACGGTCTGTGAAATCCAATGGATTAGACTAAACGTAGCTAAGACAAAACTTGTAATAGGGTCTTTCTATGGTCCACCAGATGCAGATGTAACTATTGCTGGGGCCTTAAGGAATAGTGTAATATAGCTCGTTAATTTTCGGATCATGCAATAATACTAGGAGGTGACTCCAACTTTCCGTATATCGACTGGACTAATTACGTTCACGTTACTGGTGGCAGGGATAAAACATTCTGTTAAATTATTCTTGGCGTTTTCTCAGATCTTCATCTTGACCAGCTCGTCATTGAAACAACGCGGTGACACAACGATAACGAAAACATTTCAGATATTCTCGTTACAAATAGGCCTGAATTATTCACGGACATTTCTACCACCACGGGAATAAGTGATAATAAAGCTGTAATTACTACAGTAAAATTAACAGCCGTGCACAAAAGAAAGGTCGTTTACAGGTTCGAAAGGCCCCAAAGGAGTATTTAAGAACGTTTTTGTAGGGATAATTACCTTACCTTCATAGAAGCAAGAGACCGAGCGTGGTGGGTGAATGGTTAACGTTCTGGCCTCTCATTCGGGAGGACGCGGGTTCGAATCCCCATCCGGGCATCCAGATTTGGGTTTTCCATGGTTTCCTCAAATCACTCCAGGCGAATGCCGGGATGCTTCCTTCAAAAAGGCCATGGCTGAATTCCTTCCCGTTCCTTGTCCCCAGTCCCATCCCGCCTCTAAAGACCTTAGCCGTCGACGAGGCGTAAAGCAATAAGTTGAAGAGATGTGGCTTCGATTCATGCGTATAGTCAAGGAAGGTATGGATTTACATATACCAAAATGGACAATCAGGGATGGGAACGATCCCCGGTGTTATACAGGTGAAGTTAAAAGGTTAATTAAAAATCAAAGGAAGATACATGCACGCTCAAGAAGGACGATGTATAGAAGAGATTTAGAAAAGTTAGGTTAGACAAGATGACATGTTACGAATGCGATGCGCGGGGCCTTTAACGACTTTCATTGCAATTTACTTTCCAAGAGCCTCAACGAAAACCCAAAGAAATTTTGGACGTATATAAAAAAAGTTAGTGGGAGTGACAACAATATGCCAGTTCTATTACAAAACGGTCGGAAAGTTGATGACAGCCGTGACATGGTTACCGTATTTAACACCGAATTTAAAAACTCTTTCACTGACGAAAACATTCCAGTTTTTCCACGGCGTGTAGAATTTGAGATGGATCCAGTACAAATTGATAGTGTAGGTATTATAAAGCAATTAAAGCTCCTGAAGTGGGAGAAAGCGCCGGGTCTTGATGGTATACCAGTAAGAGTATTTTCGTAATACGCGGAAGAAATAGAACCATTTCTGTCAGATATATTCCATAAATCTTTAGAAGAAAGAAAAGTACCTTCTGACTGGAAAATAGCGCAGGTGTTTCCCGTTTTCTAGAAAGGAGATCGGAGAGATGGTAGGAATTATCGACCCATTTCTCTAACATCT
Organism: Vandiemenella viatica; assembly: GCA_031002005.1. NCBI lineage: Eukaryota > Metazoa > Arthropoda > Insecta > Orthoptera > Morabidae > Vandiemenella > Vandiemenella viatica. Next base: position 134,211,467 of record CM061921.1, on the reverse strand, counting down.
GTTTGTAGTAGAATTCTGGAGCATGTCATATGCTCGAAGGTTATGAAGTTTCTAGATGAAAACAAGTTACTTACAGCAAACCAACACGGATTACGGAAGAACAGATCGTGTGAAACGCAACTGGCGCTATTTTTGCATGACTTAATGAAAGTTATCGATGCAGGTTCACAAGTTGATGCAATTCTCATGGATTTTCAGAAAGTTTTTGACTCTGTACCACACAACCGACTTTTAGCGAAGATTCGAGCATACGGTATATCGAATCAGATTTTCGAATGGATACGCGATTTTCTAACCGGTCGGTCACAGTATGCCGTTGTTGACGGGGAAGCCTCTTCTAAGCTAAATGTTACTTCGGGCGTTCCTCAAGGAAGTGTAATAGGACCACTTCTTTCCAAAAATTTTAAAAATGATGTCGGTGACAACGTTAATTGCAGGATGCGATTGGTGCTCTGACGATTGCTTAGAAATTCAACGCGATCTGGATGTTATTTAAGAATGATGTCATAAATGGCAGCTTACACCTAACTGCAAAAAGTGCAAGGCAATGCAAATAAGTAATAAAAATACCCCGTTTGCTCACGAGTACAAAATCAACAATTCAGTTGTTGACACGGTGTATTCCCTGAAGTACCTGGGCGTAAAAGTAGGCCCTACAAAGCAACATGAAATGGGACTTGCACATAACTTCCGTCGTAGACAAAGCTAATTCTAAACTAAGATTCTAGGTCATATTTTGAGAAGTTGTAATGCTCATACAAAGGAAATAGCGTACAAAACACTAGTGCGTCCGCATTTGTATTACTGTTGAGTTTGGGATCCGTATCGCAAGGGATTGATTGACACGTTAGATCAAGTACAGAAGAGAGCCGCTCGATTCGTGACCGCTAGTTACAGTCCTTACGTAAGTGTCACAGAGCTGATACGTGGGTTGGGCTGGGATTGCTTGGCGAACAGACGACGTCGTTTTCGTTTGAATTTGTTGGAGAATATGCGAAAATCTTTAATTTACGAGTGCAATGAAATACTTTTTCCCCCAACCTATTTAAATCGCGATGACAGGATGGATAAGATTACAGAAATAAGATGCCGTACTGATACTTTTACGTATTCTTTCTTTCCTCGTTCTGTTCGGGATTGGAATACACAGAATTAGGATTGGTGCTTAGCACCCTCTGCCACCCACAATATTTGTGAATTGTAGAGTATAGATGTAGACTTAGAAGCTGATTAGCAATTACTAATGATAATAAAGTTCAGAAACTGCTGATTTAAGGCGCTTTTTTATATTTTTTAAAAGTAGCATCAAGTTTCTGCGCCCCCCTCTCCTCCCCCCTCCCCCCCGATGTTTTATATTTTTACGTCCCCTAGACCTGTGTTACGATATCTTTATTTTAATTCGAATAGATGACAACAAGGCGGACAGCTCACTAAGGCACCACATATTTCAAACGAGCTATAAGACAAACATCATTTTATGTAAAATATATTTACACTATCACAATTTGGCTGTACAATGTTAGCATCGCATTTCTTTATAAGTTTGTTTCTCACCTCAACTAAAGTTACATTTAAAGCCAAGCCGAGAGAAAAACCCTGAAGTTTAAATAAATCATGATTTACTAGGGGGAGGGGGAGGGGGACCAACAAAAACGTGAAAGGTAAAGATATTTCTTTGGCTTTACAGCTCGTCGACGTGGAAGTCATTAGAGTCAAGAGAGGATGGGGAGATGAACAGGAAGGAATTCGGCAATGCCATTTTGAAGGAACTATCCCGTCAATTCGCTGAAGTGATTTGGGGAAACCATTGGAAACCGAAATCTGGATGGCCGTACGGGGATGTGAACGCATGTCCTCCAGTACCGCTCATTAAAATCGAAAACCCTTTATCAGAAATACTGTAAGAGCTAATCATAAAATTAATTAATCCAATCAATTTTTATCTATCGTTATTATGCTGCTTAACAAAGTTAATTGTTTTTCCTGTAAATCTTAATTACAGATTTTACGATACACATAAAACCATACACACAGAAGGCTTTCTCTGTACTGGAATCTGGATTAGTTTAATTAAATTTAATTGCGATGGAGAGCGCACTCTGGTGGCAAATTCCCTATCCTATTTTCCTCATTTACCGTACCAGCCTACTTTTGCCCTCTACAAATTTCAACTTTAAATTCAGTTTTTCTGGAAATTATTCATCATTTCTCTTGGTAACTTACAGACGAAAGAAAATCTCCTCACACCCTTATGCCTGAAATCGAGTGCCAGCTTGTGGTCATGGCCATCTTTTTCCTTCCAGGCACTACTCCTAATTCTAACACCAATATCTTTCCACGCCTCATCATCAGTATACGCCTTGTACACTCCCATGGCTCTCTCTCCCTCTCTCTCTTTTTCGGCTTTACACGTCGTCGACGTCGATGGGACTGGGGACAAGGAACGGGGAGGAATTTGATCATGGCCTTTTGGAGGAAGCATCCCTACATTTGCCTGGAGTGGTTTGGGGAAATCATGGAAAACACAAATCTGGATGCCCGGACGGGGATTCGAACCGGCGGCGTCCTCCCGAATGCGAGGCCATAGCGTTACCACTCACCCCCCATGCTCAGTATGACTCTCTTCACCCTCCTCCTGTCTTCCAGTGAATTGCATTCCAGCTCCTTTATCATATCAGTTACTGATATTTTTCTGCGGTAATTTCCAGAGACAAATCTAGCAGTCCTTCTTTGCACCCTCTTCAGTCCTGTATTTGATACTCCAAATGTGGGACCCATACCACATCAACATATTCAAGCAATGGTTTGACCAACGTTTTGTAACCCCCCCCCCCATTCTCCTACTCCTCTGGCACATCCTCTCATCACTCTCTCCAAATAAATGATTTTGAAACCTTTTCCTAATACCTGTCGAATAAGTCCTGTCCAGTTGAGTTTGTTATCAAATGTTATGCCAAGGTATTTAAATTTCAAATTTTTTTTTAATCTGCTTAACGTCTCTCTAACAGCGAGGTCTTTAGAGACGGGATAGGATGAGGGGCAAGGAATGGGAAGGAATTCGGCCATGGCCTTTTGAAGGAAGCATCCCGGAATTTTGCCTGGAGTGATTCGGGAAACCATGGAAAACCCAAATCTGGATGCCCGGACGGGGATTCGAACCGCCGTCCTCCCGAATGCGAGGCCAGAACGCTAGCCGTTACACCACCACGCTCGGTTTACATTTCAAGTCTTCAGCAAGCAATTCTTTCCCCACCTTATAATCATAATCAACCTTTAGTTTTTTATCTGTGTACCTAATAAGCTGACTCTTGGCATTTATTTTCCTCCCATGTTGAGCTACCCAGCTAGATATCCTGTCCAGATCACCCTGCAGCTGTTCAGTCTTTTACCGTTTTGATCCTATAATATAGCATTATGTCGTCTACAAACAACCAAATTTCTGATAGTAAACCATCAACACAATCATTATTTATTATAATGAATAGCAATGGTCCCAATACGTTACCCTGTGGCACTCCAATTTTTACTTCAACTTCTTTTGATACTGCAGTCTCTATCATGACTTTTTACTTTCTACCTTTCTACCCAGAAAATCACTTTTACATTTAGTTCGACCAGTATGATCGCAGTTCATGCCTGTACATTTGCATCATTTGTACGCCAACGTGTAGGACGTTGGGCGAACATATGAGGCAAATTTTGTTCGCGTGTGTTAGGTACACACTTTGACAATAAATTTGGCTGCCGATGAAAAATTCTATCACTCTTATTTTGCACAATCTGACATCAACGTCATCCTAAGAAACAGTAACGCAAAGCTGGATTGCCAGTATTGCGTTACTGTTTCCTGGGATGACATTGATGTCAGATTGTGCAAAATGATAGTGATAGAATTTTTCAGCGGCGGCCAAATTTATTGTCAAAGTGTGTACATTCAGAGTATGGTGTATTTTGACCTTCATTAATTTGACGAGTACGCAAGTTGTATGCGATTTTATTTATTTTATCTTTTTTTTTTTAAAATTAATGTAAACATCGAGATAGTTACCTTTGAAAATCGTCGAAATGAATAACTGATCATAACAGAAAGACACTAAATTTCATCAACGAAATATTTACAGGTAGAGTTGTCGGATGAAGAAGCATCTATTTACAATGACCGAGAAAAGAATAAAGACAGTTGGAGTTACACTGCCAAAAAATTTGCTATATCCAGTGATGACAAATACAAAGAATTTGAAAGACTGACATACGCCAAGAACGAGCTAAAGGAAATGACTAACCAGCTAACCCCGTGACAGACTGCCATCACACTGCCACAACAACCTGTTCCCAAGGGGCAGACTGGTACTCTGAAAAAATACATTCAACTCGCCGGAAACTAGAGTGTGATAGCCTACCTGACAGCAACTATAACTGCTTTCCTCTAATTTTTTTAAAAAAAATCATATAACTAAAAACTTCAAATCAGATTTCGATATTCTGGTTGTTTTAAAATTAGGAGTTAATCAGTTCTATTTCTCTGTCAACAACCATAATCGTATAAAGCTTGGTTAGTTAGGGCTACAAGCACTTCCTTATCTATCTTTTTTCATTTTGCAACAAATATACTTCGTCGTCTTACGTAATGTTGATTTCGAGAACACAATGCATATAGACAAAACGTTTAGCAATGATCAACAGCATCAAATTGTCGGCAATAGTTGGTCCACACATTGTTGGGATGTATTTTGATAACGTGTTGCCTCAAATATTGCTGGACAACTACTGAGCGGTAGATTCCATTAATGTTGTCAAAAAAACGCTCCTTTACTGTAGCTTAATCCAAAACGAGAAGGTTGGTTGGATACTCAGGAAAGAAGCATACTAAGCCATTGTGTCATAGGTAGGACGGCCAGTTCCTTTTCTCTGGGACCTACAGTTTAACGTGGAATCTTAACCACGGGACGATCTTGCGGAGCTCATATCATCAAACAGAACTCTTAAAAATTCCTAGTCGGGACCGAACACGGAACTTTCGAAAGCACGAGTAAGCGCTGGAATCAATGAGCTATTGTTTCCCCGCTGTAGTGACAGACAAACGCTGGTTGCACTCTATTTTTGAAATAGGGTTACTTATCCCTTTTCATCTTGTATATCTGATTAAACAATCCTAGGACAATTTAGAGAGAGTGTATTGTAAATGAGCGTGTTGGATAGCGCTAACACTCGGGCCTGGCATTCCAGAGGATGTGGTTCAAATCCCCGTGTGGTCATCCAGGTTTCGGTTTTCCATGGTTTCCCGAAATAATTCCAGGCGAATGCCTTGATGGATTCTTCAAATGGCCTTGGACAAATACTCCCCATTTCTTGCCTCCAACCATCTCCTGCCATTAACCAACGAGACTATGAGCGTAAAAGCCAAAGTAATTTTAAAAAAAATAAAAAAATAAAAAAAAAACACCGAGCGTGGTGGGTGAGCGGGTACCGCTCTGACCTCGCATTCGGGAGAACGCCGGTTTGAAACCCCGTCAAGGCATCCAGATTTGGGTTTTCAATGGTTTCCCCAAATCACTCCAGGCGAATGTCGGGATGCTTCCTTTAAAAGGTCGTGACCGAATTCCTTCCCGTTCCTAGTCCCCAGAGTCCCATCCCGCCTCTAAAGACCTCGAATTGTCCGACGAGGTGTAAAGCCATAAGTAAAAAAAATAATTAAAAAAACACTTATTTGGATAGGAAATAATACATCAGTATCTTTCACGCTACGGAGCTCCATTTTCAATTTTTGTTCACTTCCATCATTTACATTAACCTACATCACTTCAGTTACGTCATTTACTACCCCGATACTAATGTGCCTGAGTATATGAGCGAACGAATGTTGCTTCACGTTCTATATATGTCTCAGTCTAGATTAGGTTTCCTACTGGTAGTGGAAGAAAAGGTTTTTCTCGTACAGGTTAAGGCCAAAGTGCATTGTCTGCCGCAACACTTGCCGGTTGCCACAATTAGGGAGCATCCATAAACCACGTAGCTCCATTTTGACCTCCCCCCAGAGTAGCCCGATGTGGCTTTAGCCTCTACCCCCCCCCCTTTCCACGTAGCACGTAGATTTTTTCCCCTATTGATTCCAGAAAACATTTTGTACTATTTTCTCTCGTCAGACTATCGTAAATTACATACGGAGATAATTAAATGACGGAAATAAATATTCACATGCTGTTGTGTGTTCTGTACCTCATTTTAACTGCAATAAAAAATACGAACGAAAAGCTACGTGGCCTGGTTCTGAACCCCCTCCCCCACGTAGCCCAGAGTAGCTTTCCAGCCAACCCCTACCTCCCCCATGACCGAGCCACGTAGTTTATGGACGCTCCCTTACTAGTTAATTTGCCATGGTCTCCCAAAATCATTCCAAGCAAATGATTGGACGGTTCCTTCAAAAGGCCTTGACCGAATTTTTCCAGTTTCTTTACACCAGTCCTTTCTTGTCTCTAATTACATCGACGAGGCGTAAAGCCCTAAGAAAAAAAATAAAAACGGCTGTTCTGAAAGAAATCAGCTTTATTAAGGAATCTTTGCTGCCTTGGGGAAACTGCGCGAATTTCTTTTTTCATGTCTTAACGCCTCGTCGACATCGAGATCGTTAGAGGCGAGAAAGAACTGAAGGCAAGGAACGGGAAGGAATTTGGCCATGGCTTTTTGTGGGATCCATCTTAACATTCGCTTGATTTCGGGAACTGTGAAAACGAAAATCTGAATGGCCGGACGGGGATTTGACCCCGGGTACTACGGAATGCCAGGCCAGAAATTTACCGCTCCCCCACAACGTTCGGTGAAACTACGGGGAAAACCGTCATCGTGACACCAACATTATGATATTATTTCGGTTCCTCTCAAACTTCACATTTGTTTACAGTATGATAGCCTATTTGTAGAGCATTTCAAGTAATTAGTTCCACCCCTCTTTCTGATAATTCTTTTGGTGTTTTTCTTTTATTCAAGAATGATCTATCGACAGAAACAGTGCGATCGTGAATTTGGGTAACGTAAACGATTAAAGATAGCTATATAGTCTTAAGCAGATTTTTTTTCTTTTTTTTTTAAATTCTGGTGTGTACAAAGTGTAAAGTATGACGGTATGATCCAAAAACCAAGGGAATTGCATTTAAATCCGTAGTTTAGCTCTCCGTGGCTTATCAAAACTACTCCGGACGATACTGAATACGTCTTCAGTTAGACAGGTCATGGCTGAGTACTACGATAAAGTAAATTCGTGGCCGAGTTTCAATTTGCCGCACATTCCGCCTCTGTCGTAGCTTGACCTACAGTTTAACGTGGAACCCGAACGACGAACAGCCCTGGCAAACCCATATTATCACAGCAAAACCCATACAAATTCCTCGACTAACCGGAATTTTGAAACCGGAACCTTGAGTCTGGTAGACAAGTACCTTAACCACTGATCTACCAGACCGGTCAGTATCTTGACGACAATGGCAAATAGTGTATCACAGGGAAGAAGATAGAAAGACACATTAGAATGACGCGTGTGAGAGCTATATGCTGATTCATCCCAGAAAGTTTGGAAGCTACTACTTTTACCAATATAATATTATTTAGAATTTCACTAAAGAACTCCTTCAACTATTCATAACTTAAACAGTGTGAAACATTTTGACACAATAGGGGGCATGCACTAATTACGTGAGGTGTTTTTCTTAAATTTCCACCCTCCACCCCTCGGTGAGAATTGGGGAGATCTGGTGGGACCCTCCTCCCCCCCGCCCCCCACCAACTTCGTAATTTTGAAGGCTTATTTTTAGCTCTACTGCTCTTTGGAAATCTGAATAAAACTTGACGTGAGATTTTTATGGACCCCCTCTTCCTTTAAATGAGATTTGGTGAGATTTTTCCGGACCCCCCTGCCCCCTATTTTGAGCTTACGTGATTAATGACTTGATGCCCCCATACGAAACTAGCTGCCAGCCAGCAAATCAACCCCAACTTGTTTTTAACTTTCTGCATTGCAGATACTAATAACGCGGTATTAAGTAACTGCTCCCTTTTCACATTAACCGACAGTACAATATCTCTAATTTACCGGCGACAGAAGGAAGCACTCAATGTGTGCGTGACTTTTAATCATAGTTTTGACATTATCTGATGGTTATATTTCACATTTTCGTGTCACTGGCATATAGGGACGAGATTACTAGTCTGGGCTGAGTGCCTAACAATGTAACAGTGGATCAATGCTGTCTGTACCTTGGACAGTATCGTTACTTCGAGCTTTCTGATAATTTCCACTGAAACCGCTAAAGCCCGTAACATTTAGAAACAGAATTATTATTACACTAGAATTTCTGTCTTATGCTCTCTTCACATTTTCCGTGCAAGAGTTCCACCAAGATTTTCTTCGAAAATCAAAACGATTAGGATATAAACAGAACCTCCCTGCTAAACTACCATCGTAAAGTTAAATAAAACTTACAGTTCAGAGCTGTAACAACATAGTCCATCTTAATTTCTGATAATTTAATTTAGATTCCTCACATAACTATTTTTTGCCGTGCAGCTAAACGCGGAATCTGAACCAGCTCGTAAGCTCTGATACGGTCATTGATTTGACATTATTACCAGTCGGCAGTCAACATTTATTTAAAACACGATAGTTTTTCTCAGTTTGTAAAACTTTCAGCAATTATATAGAAGTAAAATAAATATGACCTATGGAGGAAATGCATAGAGAAACTATGTGGGGACGGTTTGACTAACAAAGAGGAGACGTTGCGACACTGAGGATTTAGGAAAGTTTGTTTTACGGAATTTGACGGAGCTCTGAAAGATTGAACTCAAATAAGGTAGTATGAAACTGTTTTTTGTTTATCACAGCAACTAAGGAAGATAGAATAAAAACAAACATGTCAAAGGAGTAGGAATAGACGAGATTCCTGAAGAACTCCTAAAATGTCTAGAGGAGAAAGAATCTAGGATTGTTGAAACTGATATCAAAAGGTTAGATTCCAACAGCTTTAACAAATTATTATCTTCACACATCAAAACTGCCAAATGCAAAAATTATCGAACAAAAAGCCTAATATCGCATGCTTCAAAATTACTGACCAGGATAGTATAGTGAAGGATAGAAAGGCTAGTGGAAGAGATATTAGGTGAAGATCATTTTGGGTTTAGAAAAAACCGGGGCACAAGAGAAGCAATTCTGGCTCTAATATTAATACTTGAAGGGTAGATTAAGAAAAACAAGGATACATTTATTGCGTTTGTGGACTCAGAAAAAGCGTATAATAATGTCAGATAGACCGAAATGTTCAAAATTTTAGTGAAGAAAGGAAAAAAAAATATAGAGATAGAAGAATAATTTAAACCTACACAAGAACCAGATGGCTATAATAAAAGTAGAAAATCAAAAGTCGTAATATTCTATTACCATTAATGTTCAACTTTTATATAGAGGAAGCAAAAAGGAAGGCAAAGAAAAATGTGAGTGTGGTCTAAGTGTTCAAGGAGAAGGAGAAATAATCAGTATTCTGGGATTTGCTAATCACTTTGTCCGGTTAGTAGAAGAGACTGAGGATATTGGGGATACTGGGAAATTACTGAATGGCATGAACAAAATACTGAAGGAAGAATTTGGACCAAATATAAACTAAAGCAAGACAAAACTAATGAAAATGTAGCATAAATGATAGTAACAACAACAGCTTAAAAATTAAAATATGAATAGATATAATTCTGTTATTATATTTGATTAGAATCTGAACCTTCCTTACATGGCTTATGGCCTCGCATTCGGTAGGACGCGGTTTCGAATCTCCGTCCGGGCATCCAGATTTAGATTTTCCATGGTTTCCTCAAATCCCAGGCGACTGCTGGAATGCTTCCTTCAAAAGGTCATGGCCGAATTCCTTGCGTTCCTTGTTCCAGTCCTTCCCACCTATCATGACCTCGACCTTGTCGAGGCGTAAAGCCATAAGCAGAAGTTTCTGAATATGTATGGAGCACAAGGCTTTACAGAAGTAAAGCACAGACTTCAGGAATACCGGAAACAACAAATATTGAAGCCTTTGAAATGTGGTGCTATAAAAGGAAACTGAAAATTATGTGGACATATCAAGCACGAAATGAAAGTGTTTTGGAAATGATGGGTGAGGAAATAAGTTTTTTTGCTTATGGCTTTACACCTAGTTGACGTTGAGGTCATTGGAGGGAGAGAAAGGACTGAGGGCAAGGAACGGAAAGAAATTCGGCCATGGCCTTTTGAAGGAACCATTCCGATAATCGCTTCAAGTGATTTGGGGAGACCATGGAAACTAAATCCAGGATGGCCGGCGGGGATTCCAACCCTCGTCCTTCCGAATGCGAGGCCAGAGCGTTACCGCACACCCACCACTATCGGTCCAGAAAGAAGACAAAGGATGGCAGGTCGCATTTTAAGACATGTGGAATTGGTTAACTACTAAGTGGAGGGAACAACAACCATCAAGCTGGAATAACGATATGATACTTTAGGTTTCTGAAATGTTGTCATTTCGCTTCATCAAGAAAGAGCAATGTTTTAAGTTATTAATTACGATTATTAAGGGTATTAAATGAGGCGAGATCTAAGACATCATTGTGAAAAATAATATGGATTTGTATGACCACTCTTAGAGAATTTTAATTTAAATTACTTAGTGCAGGAAGTGCAGAACTGTGGTCATACGGTTTCAGCATTCTTGCAGCTAAATAAAGAAGGAAATTGTGAAGATTATGTCACTATCTCTAAATGCTTTTAGTTTGACAAAATGGAGTTAGGAACAACACAAAAAAAGTCTTCTTTGCCTCTGATCGCAAGACAAACATGAATGTCACATCAGCAGGGATAGCGCATTGAAGATTTTCCATGAAACTACAGGAGTAATTGGAGCGTGTGTTACTTGCAAATTCTTGCTGCTGGAGTGGAAAATGTCTTAGCTGGATACCATCTCATTACATGATAACCCATTCATTTAAATTCATGCTGACATATTTTGATTATATCAGAAAGCTTGTTTCATACATCAGAAATGCGTCACTGTTTCAGTTACCCACTACGCATAAACGATTACGCTTCAAAAGATAAATGTAAACAATGGACCCGTGCGGAAATTGTGTACGTAAATGCAAATTATATGAAACGATTTTTGATTCTATGTTATCCTTGTGAATAAGATACAATGAAGCGTTAAAATTTAATAATAAGATTTAGTAATTTAAATATGTAGGGTATTAATTGAAATATTGAATGGAGTAGCCCTGGAAAAGACGTGTGATCTGTGCCCTATCGGCGATCGGTTGCTGCCGTTTGCTATAGCTAGCAGCTACAAACACAGCCTCGAAGATGGAGCCACAGGCAAAGTGACTAAGTGTTGCCCTCTGTAGGAGAGCCTCTCAACTGACAGCAGCTTGATAGAAAAGTTACAATTCCAGATCACTAATTCATCAGAAGTGGAGTACTTAATCCTTAAAATGGTATCTCATTTATGGATTTTGTTTATGTATGAAGGTAGAAAATGGTTTTTCACGAAAAATCACATTCTAGAAATAAATAATTTAGAAAAAGAATTTATCTACGTTAGTTACGTGAAGTGAAACTCAAAATACCAAACATTATATCCCAGCAAACTCTAATAATTTTATTTGTAAATTTCTGTGTAGAAACTGATTAAATACATGCGAGGGTAATATAATACTAAAACCACTAATGGACATTGGGGATTTAAATCCGAGATATGAAACGTCTAACGCCCATACCTGTCATCAACATTCGAAACGGAAAAAAATGACGTCAAATCCACTAGAGGCGAGAGACGATTGGGAACAAGGTCTATGAAGACAACCGTATGGAATGATTTCGGGAAATCGTGGAAAACCAAAATCTGAAAGGTCGGACGGGCCCGCTCACTCACCACTCTCGTTAAAACAAACTAGCCTTCTCGTTAGGAAAAGCGGATTGTTTTAAAATAAAAGCTTTTAATTGTATGCTGATTTTAAAGACTCAGATATAATGGTTTGAATTTTATGTTATTAAAGTTCTGCGATTCGGTCTTCTAAAAAAAAAAAAATTCTGCTCATTATCTTTGTCCCTTAAAATCAATTGTTGGTTTCTCCTACTATAATTTACTAACGGGTAGGATATTTCCACTTGTTATCATTGCAACGTTTTCAAGCATATCTAGAACCCAGGAAGTAATATACATTATCACGGAACAATGTCGTTGACCATACTGATGGAATATTCACATCTGCCAGTGTTTGCTTTGCGAATGTGAAGAACGCTAGATCGCTTCAGAGGTTCGAATTGATATAAAACTGTTGGCCCCCTTTAACAATTGGAATGATTGGACCAATACCGGTGGGTGGCCGATTAAATCTTGGGCGTTGCATTCGGAAGGACGCGGGTTCGATTCGGCCATACTAATTTCTTTTTTTTTTAATGGTTTCTCGAAATTGCTGCAGGCCATAGCCGATTTCATACCTGTTCTTTGTCAACTATCGTCTCCCGGCTCTAATTGCCTCGACGTCGACGAACCGTAGAGTCCTAATTATAAAAACTTATATTCCGGTTAGATCAGAAATGGATTGAGTGGCCAATTGAAACTCTGTTGGTAACACTTCGGGGTTTCTCGACCAAATGTTACCTTCCGCATTATCTGTATTCGATTAAAATATTCTTGATGCTAAAGAGTGTGAATCAGTTGGTTTGAGATATTTATGTAACTGTGATTGATAACAGAAAAATACCAGGATCGGAAATGTATATTTTCTGCGGCATTCTTATGTGATTACTAATTCTGTAATCTACCGTTTTTAAGTAGATTATAGCAATGTTTTGTAAAGATAGTAAATTGCAATCAGACCTTTTTCAAGGGTCTTCGGGATTTTTCCTTTTTGTTGTCTGTCTTCTATTAAGGTGATTATATGAGTTCTAATCAAAAGTAGGTGGATGGGTGTGGCATATTTGCTGCTGAACCTTGTGGGTGTGCGGTAACTCTCGTATCTGGCATTCGGGACGACGCGGCTTCAAATCCCAGATTCCGGTTTTCCGCGGCGTTCCGAAATAACTGCAGGCTAATGCCGGGATGGTTCCAGAAAAAAAATGGCCAAATTTCTTTCCATTCCTTGCCCCTCCTCCCCTTCCCCATCCTCTCCCGCCTCGTTCGAATCCCCGTCCGGGCATCCAGATTTGGGTTTTCCATGGTTTCCCCAAATCACTCCAGGTGAATGCCGGGATGCTTCCTTCAAAAGGCCATGGCCGAATTCCTTCCCATTCCTTGCCCCCCATCCTTTCCCGTCTCTAAAGACCTAGTTGTTATAGGAGACGTTAAGCAGTTAAAAAAAAAAAATCTCCCGCCTCGTCTAACGTCCACGAAGTGTAAAGCCCGTAAAAGAACCATTTGCAAGTAGTGTAAGCTTCGTGATAATGTGTGATACATTAATTCTTTTGTGGAACGTAATTTTATAGGACAAAAAATTTGAATCATTCTAGCATTCATCTTTATTGTTATGAAAAACCATACCGAGGTTTGCCGATACGCAGAAGGGGTCGGGACACTGAATTCTAGCCATGTTTATCCAGTAAGAAGAATATTGTTTCCGCGCAATACGCATCGTGATGTAAGTCAATTGTTTTAGAATGGAGCTTGTTGGTGTATTTGGATCTCATTTGTAATAATCATTCGTAATGGTTTTACATCTGAAAAGGCCTTTTTTTACTTACGGCTTTACGCCTCGTTGACTTAGAGGTCATTAGAGATGGGAAATGATTGGGACAAGG
>CM061921.1:133986134-134196669 GCA_031002005.1 Vandiemenella viatica | reverse complement strand
ATACATGCGGGTATTAAATACGAGGCGCGTCCAGAAAGTAAGTTCCGTTTGGTAATAAAATGAAATTGTACACAGATACAGAAGAAATTTTTATTGCACAAAATTCTACAACTCTTAAACTACTTTTCCACATAACTTCCGAAATTTTGCAGGCATTTGTCATAGCGTGGCACCAGGTTTTGTATACCTTCTTCATAGAAATCTGCCGCCTGTGTCTTCAACCAGTTGGAAACAGTTTCTTTCAGCTCGTCGTCATTGGTGAAGTGATGACCGCCAAGGAAAGACTTGAGATGTAAGAACATCAATCGCATGAACCAGTTCTTCTGTAACCAAAGGTGGACGCCCACTTCGTTCTTCATCGTGCACATCACTACGCCCGCCATTGAACTGTCGGACCCATCTTCTCACCATCGAATCACTCATCGCATTTGGTCCGTAAACATCGCAAATTTTCCGATAAATTTCATTTGGTTTCACTTTCCTCGCATTCAGAAACCGAATCACAGACCTGATTTCACAGGCGGCGGGATTTTCAATCAACGCCGACATTTCAAACAAGCACAACAAAGCGTACGTAACTGACAGCGATCTCCAAATGGTGCACTTTCTTACCCTTGATACACATCGTCTACAGCGCATGTGTGGAACTGCAATCGCAGCGCTGCAGCGGAGATAAACTGAAACGGAACTTATTTTCTGGACGCGCCTCGTAAAAGTGACAGTATGTGAATAAAGATTTTCCCGGCGTATAAATCCAACATAGTTGTCACGGGTTTGCAGCCGGATGTTTACTTCAAACGATGAGCAAGAGACATGATGAAGATAACGAAGGACGTTGTCGAAACGTTTTCATCGTTTGTAGAAAACATCAGGCAGCAAATCCGTGAAAATTATGTTGTAAAAGTGACAGTGGTCGGTGGTAGAAATTAATGGCCCGGAAGGTTGCGGTTTGTTAGGTGGATGGGGGAGGGCTGGTGTAGGAAGCTGGCAGACTATAAATAGAAGTGACAAAAGGTCAGCAATACAACGTAGGTTTGCAGTTTCTTGGCTGGAGTTTTAAGGATAGATGCGGTAAATCGACAGGATTCCCGCAGGCGATAAATAAAATTGACAGGAGTCGGGTATAGAAAATAATGCCCCAGAGGGTCTCCTAAACAGTGTATAAATCAGATATCGTGAAAAATTAAAATGGTCCAGAGGATGGCCTAATTAACATATAAATAACTTGGGTCGGCAATAAAATTTTATGACCCAATAATTCAGGACAGGGTGTGGGCACTAATAATTAATGACCCCGGTAATGTGTCTAGAAAAGCCATTTGTATACATTAAAAAATGACAGATAATGTTGCTTAGGTATAAATGTACTTCATGGCAAAAACGCAGGTAAGTTTATTTTATATTGTAAGATGTATAGTGCAGAGTATTTTAATTATAGTTTCAGTATATAAGGCTCTATGAACCAAAACTTATTATGATGGGCACAGTTATCCAATTCAGTTTAGACCAACCAATGTCAGTATTCGCCGCCATCAAAAACTACTATGGATTATCACATTTGAGTAATTTTTAACTAATGGACCTGCAAATGAAACTTTAATACTAAATTTAAAATTACATTTAATACATAACTGGTTTCGTCCTACCATTGATTTAATGTCGTTTTTTTCACAATTTCAGTGCCACAAATACAAGTCTACTATTTTACGAAGAAACTCAAGACATGAGGTCCTAAGCGTACAAAAATTTCTCTGATGTTAACCAAAACTCTAGATAACTTTGCCCACGACCAAAATCAATCACATTTGGGTTTAATGTTTTACTTTTATTAAATTTTACTATGCAAATGCGTGCAGACGATTGTATACTGCAGTTGTAGCAAATTGAATTATGCTAACATCTGCGTAGGAAATAATTTTAAAATAAATAAAAATTAAGGAAAAATACGCAGAAAGGTGACATATTTGACGATATTTTTAAAATGAAGTTGGATTTAATTCTATAATGAAATTGGACCTTAATTTTTTAAAAATTCTGATGATCATTTGATGCTGACAATAAACTCGATTACAGCAGGTTTGCAACGTTTTTTCTTGTACTAATTACTAATCAAAATGATTATTAATAACTACTAATCTACCAATGTTGGCTGCAATAGAAAAATGCGAATTGAAATTCTAATTAATTTACAGTACTCTAAACTTCTCAACAAATTTTAAAATTGTGTGACTGTTCTCTTATTAAGAACTTATTACTGAATACAACTGAGTTAGTTTCGAGTAACCGTTGTGGTCATTAATTACTCTTTGATATTTATCTACTAAGCTTTGCTTTCTTTTATCAACTTTCATAGTATTCTATCAGTGCAAGGGTTAGAAGTAGTCAAATAGTCATTTAGTCCCGTATTCAAGTTTTGTACTAAATTTATACTTTGTATTTTTTAAATTAATATTATTGTTGCATTTAGTTGGAGCAATTGGCAGCTGCATTAGATTAGCCTCTGTTTATTTTCATCTGCATTCAGCAGTGTACCTGTCCACTGATTGTCCTTTCTGTTGTAATATGTTTCACCTGACTGTGCTTTTAAGTTATTTTGAGATTTGAGTGCAATATTGGTGCACTATTTAGGGCACGTGTGTAGTTCAATCTTCATCCGCTTAAATGAATGATTTCTTACTTCCAATACCATAGTGTGTGTAGGTGATTGATCTGCCCACTGAGCTTATAGCTTTGTTATCAAGAAAGACACAGCTGGAAGCTGCCGTGGAAGATTGCAGCAGATGTGATATACGTGATTACCACTCACGGGTTCTTCCCTGTCAACCATCGGACCAGTAACCGAGACACAGTATATGGAAGCTGCTCGACGGTCTCCTATTGAGTGACTGGAGTGTGATTTAATACTCGAAGCTGCAATTGGGGGCAGTAGAACAAGCTTAGATGCCAGGAAGACAAGCTTGTGCTGTCCAACGGGTTTGACGCATTGCGGGAGGCTTATTAAGTCCTGCAATCGTCATCCTGTGAGTTGGAGGTCCCCAAGCCTACTTGATTTGGGCAACCGCAGAAATAGATTCTGGTGATCTTGAGCTCAAATGCTAGGCGGTTTATTGAACCCTTTAGGGAAATGGTGGATCATTCGGTGAGGAAATCCAGTGTCCATTAAATGTGTATTCCGGATTGGTCTGATCCGAGATGCGAAACAAGCATTCAGCATTCCCGGATGCAATTGAGGAGATGTCGGCACCTGTGATGATTGCCACCTTGTATAGAAGGTTATCCTCTCGTCCTTCCAGAGCTTGCTGAAACGGTGTAGCATCTTACAGATTGTGGTCCTCTAATTCAGAGACATGTTTAGGAAATGAATCAGTGGCTATTTCGCTTCTATGGTGATATTGTCTGCAGATACTCGATCTTCACCATTGGGTTGAGTCATGTAGGGCTCCCTTTAAAAGTTGAGGTGTGCTGTATACACGTTAAACGGATACACTGGTGACAGGAGCAGTGTAGTGTGCATTTGGAGGTTTTATAAGCTGAGGGAAGAAGACCTGGAACTGGAAATATAGTTACAGGCAGCCCAAATAAATTCAACACCACATGTTAAAAGCAGATTAAGGAAATCTCGACATTTAAAAATTATTCTCGCCGTTAAGTGCAAAAGTATTTATTACAACTTCCTGAACTAGAAAGTGTTATTAATAGCACAAAAGTGGATATCGTGATCGGTACAGGTAGCTGGTTGAAACCGAATATAAATTATGTAGAAACTTTTAATAATGGCATGAACATTTTACATAAGGATAGATTGCATTACAATAGATAGGGCGTATTTATAGAAATCAGTAATTACATTTCGAGTAATGAAATAGACATCAATACAGTTTGCTATCATACAGATTATTCTTAACGTAGCCAGCACTAAATTTGTGATGGACGCCTTCTACCATCTACCATCTACTGTAACTAATATATCTTAACCATTTAAATACTTTGCAGTAATAGTGGAAATTGACTTCAGCTTGCCTTATATCGACTGGAGTAATTACGTTCGCATTGCTGGCTGCAGGGGTAAAATTTTTTTTAAATCATTGTCAACCTGTTTTCAGATCATCATATTGAACAACTGGTTACTAAATCAACGTTGTGTCTTGACAGTAACGAAACGTTTTAGATCTTATCATTACAAAGAGGCTAGAACTATTCACAGACATTTGAACGACCAAAGAAATAAGCGATCACAAAGTGGTAATTGCAAACTCAGAGCCAACAACTAACCGAAAAAAAGAAAGCATTGTATATAAATTCGAAAAGGCCTCAAAAGAATCATTTAGAGCTTATCCGAGGGATAATTGCCAAAATACTCCGTTCAAGAAAAGAGGCATCGATTTATCCAGATAGTCATGAAAGGTATGGATATGCATATACCGAAACGTTCAGTCACAGATGGGAATGTCTATCGTGGTATACAACTGAAGTTAAATGTTATGCAAGAAGCAAAGGAGGATACACTTACGGAGTACCGTAGTCAAAAATGAGATGCGTAAAACATTTGGTGACTTCAGTTTTGTATAAAATTTGATGGTTTTAGCAGGCATCATGTTTATAAAAATCCACACACTTTGTGAGCTTTGTGCCAATGATATTACTACTGCAAACGTTTCGTCACCCAATCTGGCGGCATCGGATAGAAGATAGAAATAGAGCATCGAAAGGCCCCAGTTTGGGGGCCGCAGTTACATCACTGACGCAGCTCTAAATTGGAATTTTACAGACTTCCATTGCAATTCGCTATCTAAAAGCCTCACAGTAAGAAATTTTTTTCTTACTAAGAAAAGTACGTCAGAACCAATACACGACGAATGTAAAATTAAAAAAAGCCACGGCAATGCTAACGAACTAAACGCTGATCTTGTGTGGGTGCCTCGGTGGGCAAACTACGTTACAATTATCTTTCATACCTTTATGATTAATAATTGCGGATTTTTAATTTTAATTTTTATGAAGGAGTGAAAATTTATTAATTTGCAAGAATCTCGACGTTAGTTGGAATTCAGGAAAAATTGTCACAATATGACATTTATTTTCTTATCACTGGCGATTACAAGTCTGAGCGAATTTACCGTTAACATTAACACAAATTGGCAAAATCATAAAAGCAACGCTCAGAGTTACAATTAGCCGTCATGAGCAAGCAAACAATTATATATTTACTTTTAAATATATCTCAGAATCAAAATGCAAGAAACAAGGACAATTGGAAACAATAAAAATACAAGTTATGACGACCTCAGACAAAGGTATCATAATACTGTGACTTTACAGTTAAGAAGGAAAATCATGGGCGCCAGAATGAACAATATATCATTCGAAAATAACTAGTTCTGGCAAATTATGCCGCTAACTCAGGGTTTTTACAATTACAAAGTGAGAACATGGACCTATCCTCTCAAAGTCGCTTACGGGTTCTGTTTCACGGAATGCACAATCAGATGGCTTGGTCGTAATAAATTACCATTGTAGTCCTGCGTCTGATGTCTGCGATGACTGTAGTGGACCCACGATATGTGAGATTATCTCACAAGTCGGCTATAGGCATCTCTGGTCTGACAATGCGCATCATCGCATTACCGGCTGTGTTGCTGCGATAAGCTTGCTCCAGCAAGGCAAGCTGCCAGCCAGAAATCGTACAGCGGCAGTTGGCGAGAGAAGCCAACTTTCCAAGTCCAGCTCAGACTAGACTCGCATAGCTTGGACTCGAAGATCGAAGTTAGAATCCCCAGCTCCTCGCTCTTCGGTCCACGAGGAAACTTCTCGCTCCGCCCATTTGTAGTCTCGAAGCTCACATATAACAAAAATTCCCAGGATTTTAAGTTATACGCTCATTTGGATTGGATCTTCAGGTCGGCACCTAATGTCACGTGATATCCCAGATATGTGATTTGGCTAGAGTATCTAACAGAGGTCGGACATATTCGGCTAAGTTCGCCGGGGCGAGGGAACATTCGGGTTTCGGACGGCAGGCTTTTCCCGCCAGGTGAGTGACGTCGTTGACCGCCCATCCCCAGGGAGCAGAGTGTGTGGTCTGGCAAAACCCAAATCCGCGACGTCCCGTCGCCATGATTCGGGAAGACCAAGATTAGCTTCAAGCCTACATAGCTCAATAATTCTTGAATATTCGCTTTACCAAGATACACTGTATGTTCACCATTTCATTACAGTCCTCACTTGGAATCTCGCGTACTTTATAAAATTACAACAAAAATCTATTTAGGTGGTCGCCCAAGATTTATGTAAATTACTCTTATATTATTACATATATAATAAAAATGCACCTTGTAACGTGGCGACAGCCGTCATGTTACAATCTGAAAATTCGTTCACTGAAGAAAATATGAATAACATTTTTCCTTTAGAGAGGGATTAATTACGAATAGGAACTATAAAGCAATTAGAGCACTCGCAGAAGGGAAAGCGCAGCATCCACATGGTATCCCAGTAAGAGTATTCTCAAGATAAGCAACGGAAATCGAACAGTTTCCGTCCAATATATACTCTAAACCCTTAGAAGAGAAAAGTACCTTCACATTGGAAAATCGTGTAAAGACTTCCATTTTTCAAGAAAGGAGATAGAAAAGATCCTAGAAACTACCTACCCATATCTCTTTGCAATTGAGTTCTGGAGCTGCTTTATGCTCCTAAGCGAATTCGAATTGCTTACAACGAACCAGTATAGAACGGACAGTGTGAAACATAACTATTGATGCAGGATCACAAGCTGATGTAATAATATTAGATATTCAGAAAGCTTTCAACTCTGTACTATACAACCGCCTTTTTTCGAAAATTTGAGCGAACGGTATATCCGATTAGATTTGAGTTTGGATACGAGATTTTCTAATGGCCGGTCGCAGCATGTCGTCGTGGACGGAAAACCTCTTCTAATGTAGATGTTACATCAGGCGTCCCTCATGGAAGTGTAATAGAAACATCCGCTTCTTAGTTTTTATAATCGATCTTGGTGACAGCGTGAATAGCAGCTTGAGATTGCTCTCTGATGACGCAGTCATCTATAGAGAAGTAAGTTATTCGGCCGGATGCTTTAAAATAACTCTGGATGATATTTCGGCATGGTACGATCAATGGCAACTGTAGTGACCCGCCCTAGGAGTCACCACTAAGGAGAGAGAGAATGTGGGCAAGGGTTGCAGGAATAACCCCAGTAGACCCTCGTTTAATCTGCCACTCGGGTTAGCAATTTTTCACCATCATAGGAGAGCTCTAAAAATAAGTAGTCACAATATAGCACATATCAGAACATTTATTAGCCTTTGTTATTAGCCTCAATGGCGCTGACAATTATTATGCAGAGGTATTATTGCTTCCCCATGCAGCCGTGTCTCGGCCAGCAACAGCGAGCTAAGGCTACAATATCTCCCAAATTAGCAATGACCATCCCCGAGAATTAGACAGTCGGCCCCACCTGACTTTATTGGAGTCCCGTCGTCACTCTGGCAGCTTGTCCGGCGATCACGGCAGGCTGGGGCGACGTGCTGGCTGCGTCCCGCAGTGGCGTCGATCCCGGGTGCTGTCTGCCTCTACCCCAGCGAAGACGACACCTCCATCAGCGGCACCCCTCGGTAGACGACTTGTCGGGGCGAGTCGGCGTCGAGCAGTCTTCTCTCGAGCTCCGTCCCAGAGCCTAAGGTCTTAACCCCACCCCCACCATCGAGCTCTCCATCCAGTGGGGACAATTTTCCACCAATCGTAAATCTGTTACCAGGCCGTCTAGGTGACTTCTTTGAGACGGTCATTGCTCCAACTCCTACTTATCAGCACTCTACTTTCAGGGCACTGCCTCGGAATTTGTGCAACCTGTCTAGCTCGCTTTTGCTGCCTTGATTTCGACATCGGTATGCGTACCAGCCGTGACGGCTACTACATCTCCCCCGCCCCCCAAGTCTGAAGTCCCCTCAGACTGATTTCTTAAGTCTACTTTACAAAGAATATGTACATACAATATGCTTAAGTCTAAATGTGAGGTTCCCCCCCCCCTTTTTTTTTTTTTTTTTGTTTTTCTCTTTGAGGTACAATTAGAAACTTCTTAATCTAGTGTAGGCGGTTGTCATCAGGAGTTTCTCGTGACCGCGTGTAGCAGCGTAGCATGTGTGTGGCCTCGCCACGGCCTTGCTTACTGCGCCTACGCCAGCCCTGTGCCAGCAGATTCCACCGGCGTCAGCGTCTGGCCGCAGCACGTGCACCTGACCTTTTAAACAACATTCAGTGTACCCTGAGGTGTCTTAGTGAGAAACATATCTGTGTTGTGTGAACGTTTGTGGATATGTAACACTTGTACAGGTAATCTCTTTCCGCTTCATTATTCATTCGAATGCTTACACCTCCGATTACAAGTTGTCTCTTCGCCAAAGTCCACAATAGCTCTCCATTTCTTTAGGAAATCCCTTCCAAGAACTCCGTCATATGGTAGATTTATTCTCTCAGATACCACATGCAGTGTGTGTGCTACTTCCAGTGCCGCTCCCTTCCTTAAGGAGAGCTGAACCGTTCCTTCCGTATACACACCCCCTCGGCTATGCCTTTAATCATTATCCTCCTTCTCCCATCAATACTCTGCAAGTTCTTCAAACATTTTCGCTGAAAAAGCGAGACCTGGGCCCCACTATCAATCAAAAACCGTACTGTCACATTTTTGCTCTGCTCACACTCCAATTCCACAAATTCATTACGATTATTGCAATCCATTCTGTACAAGTTCTCTTCCTGAGTATGACAGGATTGCTTCGTCACACTCTGACTTAGTTTTCCGAATTCTGCCATGAATTTGTCTTCTCTCCATTCGTGCGTAAATTGCAATCATATGCTCCATGACCCCAACGTCTACAGATCCAGCACTCCACTGCCCTGAAATATTTGCAGGCGCCAGGATGGCTTTCCAAACTGCATCTCGTACATGGCTCCGAATCCTGTGTATTTCTTTTCCCTCCTCTATGACCTTTCATAGACTTCCCGTTAGATGTACCTTGCCCTTCATGCCACTTTCTTGATTCTTCCCGCAAAATCCCGTCCGCGTCCTCGATTTCCTTGCACTTCATTCTCTTGTATCACTGCGGTAACTCCCCGCACTTTCGGGGCCCCCCTACATTGCCTCGCGCTGTGTCCAACGGCCATGCACAGTTGGCACTTCTGCTTCTGTCTACATTCCTCCGCCGCATGTCCCTCTCGGCCGCAATATCCACAATTTTTTATTTTCACTGGTTCAGATTCAGTTTTTCTATTTGCCCCCCTATAAACCATCCTTTCTTTAGCAGATAATATGGCTGCCTCTTCGCCCCTTGCCATCTCCACCGCCGCAGGTAGCTGCAATCCTTCACCTTTTGATCTTAATACTGTAATAATTCGTTCATCCAGTAAGCCTTGAACGAACACCCCCCTTCCCAAAGAATAGATTAATTTAATAGCACCGTTCAACTCGCCCCCTACCATTGATTCGCTTGTAGCTTCTTTAAACTCATGAATCATAGAATCTACCCGACTCGCCCAGTCCGCAATTGACTCGCCTTTTTGCTGACTACTTGCAAACATTTTTATAGCATAATAATCTAAAGTCCTTTTGGGTCTATAATTTTCAATCAGTATGGCTCTTACATCTTCCCACGTATTTGTGTTCTCTCGTACAATTAACTTCTGGCGTGCTACAGCTGTGATTCGTGTCTTTACAAATTTAAGTAAGATATTATGATCATCTTTTTTCACCAATTGAAACGCTGTGTCACAATTGTCAAGGAACTCCGCCAAGGTATCTTTATCTCCATTAAACGAATGAGGTATTAACTTAAGCGCCTCAGCTAAGCTTACGTATGATCTACCCCCCTCATCTCCATCAGATGGCTCATTTTTCCCCCGCTCATTTACTTGTAATGGATCAATTTTTCCCCGTTCATTTACTTGTAATTGATCGATTTTTCCTCGCTCATCTACTTCGGCAAGCTCCGCTTGTCCCCTTGTGGTAGGCATGTTTTCTGCTTTTGCGCTTACTCACAGTTGTTGCTGACTGGGTGTTTGGCTGCGGTTGCGTCGCCTGTTGTGTACCGGCGGCCGACGACCTCCTTTGTTGCTTCGTCTGCTGCTTACTGCTTCACGATGACTGCCGACCTCGCTTCCTTCGCTGCCTCACTGGATACTGGATACTGCTTTCCTCCGATACTCGTCTCCTGTAGACACTGTATTTATTGGATTACTCGGGTGGTCTTACTGATTTCTGTGCTAGACTACTTACAGAACTTTTCCCCTATTAATTGCTTATGAACCCAATCCAAACATATTATGCAGGATATATTTTCGCTAATACTTCCTTTTAGCTGAGTGGCACCCCCAGCTGACACCAATTTTTTACCCCTTCTTGTAGTGACCCGCCCTACGAGTCACCACTAAAAGGAGAGAGAGAATGTGGGCAAGGGTTGCAGGAATAACCCCAGTAGACCCTCGTTTAATCTGCCACTCGGGTTAGCAATTTTTCACCATCATAGGAGAGCTCTAAAAATAAGTAGTCACAATATAGCACATATCAGAACATTTATTAGCCTTTGTTATTAGCCTCAATGGCGCTGACAATTATTATGCAGAGGTATTATTGCTTCCCCATGCAGCCGTGTCTCGGCCAGCAACAGCGAGCTAAGGCTACAATATCTCCCAAATTAGCAATGACCATCCCCGAGAATTAGACAGTCGGCCCCACCTGACTTTATTGGAGTCCCGTCGTCACTCTGGCAGCTGTCCGGCGATCACGGCAGGCTGGGGCGACGTGCTGGCTGCGTCCCGCAAGTGGCGTCGATCCCGGGTGCTGTCCTGCCTCTAGCCCAGCGAAGACGACACCTCCATCAGCGGCACCCCTCTGCAGACGACTTGTCGGGGCGGAGTCGGCGTCGAGCAGTCTTCTCCCGAGCTCCGTCCCATAGCCTAAGGTCTTAAACCCCACCCCACCATCGAGCTCTCCCTCCAGTGGGGACAATTTTCCACCAATCATAAATCTGTTACCAGGCCGTCTAGGTGACTTCTTTGAGACGGTCATTGCTGCCAACTCCTACTTATCAGCACTCTACTTTCAGGGCACTGCCTCGGAATTTGTGCAACCTGTCTAGCTCGCTTTTGCTGCCTTGATTTCGACATCGGTATGCGTACCAGCCGTGACGGCTACTACAATAAGTTACGAAAACATATTCAGGAGCAACTGGATTTTGTGTCCCATTTTCTCAATTGCAAGTTAGTCATTTTGTATAAAAATTACAGTACGCAAATGTAATTGAATTTTATTTCTTTTTATTTTTAACCTATACGTTTTACTCCAGTTTTAAAGCATCTAAATTTAATTATGGAGACAATGTGACGTAAGTGGAAATTAATTTTACTTAAATGTGACTAAATTTCATTTTTGCTTCGTCTCAGAGTCAGGGTACGCTTTTTCTTCTAATTTGAATTGGAACATTTTGAATCTATTCTAGGGTTCTCTTCAACGTGAACTGCAACAACGCAACACTACACTGACTTGGTTTTTCACGGTATTACCGGCAGGTTTTGATAACATTACCATGTTCAAACTGTATATGAACACTGCATCATACTGTATGTTTCATTATTCCATAAAATGTATGTTTTGTCTACGTTTCCGGTCGTCAGCGAGTTTAAAGTTCCTTGGTTTCTGTAGTCTACTCTGTGTTAGCTTTGCTGACGGGCGGACATTTGAAACGAATGGTTTTCTTTGTGTATATTTATTTTGTTTTTAGTATCGTGTATTGTGTCAGATTGGTCAAATTTGTGTATTTATTTATTACATGTGTACCGCTTAAGATACTCTAAAAATGGAGTGAAACGCTTTAGGTGAAAAATAAATAAAATTCAGGTGCACTGTGGTATTTTAATTTTTTTTACAAATTGACATTTTCAGGCGCTCTTGTCGTTTAAATAGTAATAGTTTAATCTTTTATCCAGCTTTATTTAAGACGAAATAAAACTAATCAATGTCTAAGAAATTATATATAATAAAAATTATTCTCAACTCTGAGATAAATATTTGCCCATAGAATTAATTCTCTTCTGTGGAGACAGAAATTTTTTTTTACACCAAATAAATCAAGTTTTATCGTTATGCGGTTGAGGGCAATACTGGTTCGTGAACAGTAGTGCGGTCTGCGGTGGCGGCAGGGCTCAGTTGCAAGCGACAGTGACTCCGTTTTCCCAAATCATTTCTTACAAAACTATAGAAACCAGTGGTGACGTCTCCTGTCAGCCTTTGAGGTCTGCCGTCTGCGGACTGCGGTAGTGTTCGAATTAGCACCTTGAATCAATATCGAGAGACAACCGCCAGTTCATATTTCCCCAACACTAATATCTAGGCCAGCATGGATGCACAGTTGTTTTCGGTGATTCTCTTGCGAATGTTCGGACGATTCCCAAGCATCTGCATCTATATTCACACTAACAAACAGAACAATAGATATAAGATAGAAGCATTTTCTTCAGCGCAGATCTTCTTCTAATGACCTTATTTGTCAAGGGGAAGCTAAAACACAAACTAAAACAAAACTGAACTGAACACTGAGTCAGAACCAAATCATAAATGGATTCACAAACAAATATTTTTTTCTACCAGTCATATTTCATGAAATTCTGGAGCCACCTCTAACTCTACGACCACCAGGCTCTAAAAAAACTGAAGCTTCTCAGAAGGGCGACGTTCATTTGTTAGCTGCACAGATTGCTTCTTCTTGAAATAGGCCTAAAGTAATAATGTTGATATTTTTATTTTATCATCGCCGGGATAGAACGCCAGTTCACTATGCGTCGCACCCTTAACTGTTGTTTGCTTTTCTGGCGGAATTTCTCAATCGCATAATTCCCCATTTTCCACAAAGGTAGCCACGGTGACCTATACATTCCTATACCACGATACCCTAAAGCAGCGGTTCCCATTTTTTTGGCCACGGAACCCTAACTGATCATACATTTTTTGGCGGATCCCCATTTTTATAAGTGTAAGCTGAAAAACCAGTCTCGCATCGGTAAGTCGTCACAAACGGTAGCAGAACCATGATGGCCTTCTCATGGCGCGGTTATCACTCTTTTCAATGAACATTTTATTTAATTCTCGGACGGAACACGGGACCCTTGTGACCTTTCCACGCAACCCCAGAGTTCCGCGGACCACCATTTAGGAACCACTGCCCTAAAGGGACGATGTTTCGTGTGAAACCAATATAATTACCGATATCCATCGCCAATTTTTCTGACAATACGTAAACATAAATATATTTCCACATTGTATGGAGTACTTAATGTTTAAGATTACTACTAACACGTTTTAATTCGGTGCCAGGAAACAAGATAATCCTTTACTTCGCTGGTCTTTATGAATGTTAGCTTCAATAACCGTATGAACCATCAAATTAGTTTCTCCATTCTAAGGAAATCTTTATTCCACTACACATAGATCATAGCTGAAAAAAATCTCAAAAAGGAATCTGCATATCAAATATGACATCAAAATTTCTTTAATTCAACAGTACTACTTTGGATTTATCGTATTTTTGAACATTTGCTTGTTTGTGAATAAAATGTGTCTGTTGCCAATAATATAAGCAACTTTCATGAGGAATTCCGGTATGTTATGCAAACTGTATTCACAATATACACTATTTACTAAAAAATAATTGGGCACCTGTGAAGGAAAGTAATTCAATACGTAAGGTGACTTATGTGGCCGCCATATGCTGCAGGCCGGTGAAGAAACAGTTGTCAAGGAAATGGCACTTGTTACAGAGCTATAGTACTTCAATAAGAGGGTGATAGGGGGCTCACATATTAGTGGGCTGTCCAGCTGGGAGATTGCAGCGATGGTTTACGGCAGATCAATGGTCGCATTCGTCCTGCGTAAGTGTAAGATAGATGGGCATTGTGCCCATGCTGCACATTCTGGTGGCCATCAATTTTGACCGACATACATCGCAGAAATTGTGAAAACTAGCATACAATACAAGGCTACCATCTGACAGGAGTTTCATGCAGCAACAGGCGTACCGTTTTCCATCGGAACATTGCATACGGATGCCCAATAACGTGGATATTTCGGAAGAGCAGCTTCACCTAAGTCCCACATCAAGTCAAGCAATGAAGCTCTGAGAGCCAGGTGTTGTTTGGACCGTCGCAACTGGAGACTGGAGCAGAGGAAATCGGTTTTCTGGAGTGATGAGTCGAGGTTTACGTTATTCTGGTCCGATGGACGAGTATGGGTGTGACGTCTACCCAGAGAACGGCTTCTGTCATAGTGTATAGTGCCAACTAGGAAATTTGGTGGTAGAAGAGTGATGGTTCGAGCCTGGTTCACGGCTTTCGACGTAAAATCGCTGGTACACGCGTTTCATTTATGACGCGTCCGGCTTAGCGGCCCCTCGCTTGCCGGTAAAACACACCGCGCATCGCCTGTACTCAGGAACACTGCACGAATGAGATTTGCAAACTAGTTTATGCAAAGTGTGCACGATGGCGACCTGGATCCGCAATTGACATTTTTCACCGATGAGGTGTATTTTTATTTAAGTGGACGCGTAAATAGTCAAAACAGTCGGTACTGGAATACAGAAAATCCACATCTTATCCACGAACAGCCGCGACACGATGTGAAAGTTGGAGTTTGGTGTGCAATTAGTGCGAGGTGAATTATTGGACCAGTGTTTTTTACTGAAACAGTTACATCTTCTCGCTATGTGGACAATAATTTAAATACCTTTTTTGAACAGCTGACAGAAGATGAAAGAAATTACGGTAATTTTCAACAAGACAGTTCAACTCCCCATACAGCCGGAAATTCTATGCGTGCTTTAAAGCGTGTTTACAATGAGAATCAAATTATCAGTCGTGGATTGTGGCCTCCTCGTTCTCCAGACATGGCACCCTGTGATTTCTTTTTGTGGGATTACCTAAAGGAGCGTATTTATGATTCAAATCCCCGTACGGAAGAGGAACTTAGGGAAAACATAAGAACTAAAATTAATAATATTTATTCACAAACACTACAGAGAGTTAGCCAAAACATCCTTAGAAGATATCAAGCGTGTATTGAAGCCGATGGCCAACATTTCCAGCACCGCTATAAGGTAAGAAATCAGCGCAAATTTGAGGCGTTCCTGAGTACGGGCGATGCGCGGTGTGATTTACCGAGAAGCGAGGGGCCGCTACGCCGGGCGATTATTGCCTTGCGCGCGGACGCGTCATAAATGAAATGTATTTGTCCGGGGTAGCATGAACACAGGACTACTATGCAGTGGTACACCGACAACAATTTTCACTGATTGGGGTGGCCCGCCCAGAGCCCCGTCTTCAACCTTATAAAAACATCTTTAGGACAAACTGGATCACCGGCTGAAGGCTCGTCAGGAGCTCCAAAAATCCACTGCTCAACTCATGGCATGGTCGCAAGAGGAATGGCGTTGATATCCTGCAGACGCTTGTAGAGAGACTACGAAATACGAGAGATTGGCTGTTGTTTCAGCCGCAAGAGGTAGCCCTACGAGAACCTCACAGGGTGACAACCACCGAGAAAACATTGTAGAAAGGTGCCCAATTACTTTTTGATAGATAGTGTACATTTCAGATACATATTTTCGTTGAAATCGTCGGGTTGCTTTCAGTTTGTTTCAATGTTATGTGTTGATATTAAACATTTACTCTATAGGCACACCAAATCCACTGGACCGTGTACGGAGAAATTAAATCGTATTTATCTTTGCATTCGATTACCACCCTGTAACGGTTATTTTCCGCTATGTCTCGCTCAGGACGTATTGGTAACAAATGTCACGATACTACGGAAACGGCAAATTAACTTTATGTTTTTACTGATTTGTTGCGCCTGGATTTAGATAACTATATGGCCAGCAAAATTATTATAATCTTCAACTATACACATTTACAATATTTACATGTCATCTAAAATATTCACTGAAAACCAGAATGCAATTTAAAGTAGCACTACTGACAGGAAAAAATATAGTTTGGTATGGATCGCAGGCCGGATTTTTTTTTATGGATCTGACATACATCTCTGACAAAGTTTCGACTTGTTCTTAAGAAGTAGGCAAGATTCAGATTCTACGATAAACTGTAGGTCAGTTTAATCCAATAGTATTGCCAATTTATGTGAAGGAATGACAAAGGTGGAATGAACTACAAATCGAGACTCTCGTAACCAGTTAGTTAAGGTTACACAAGATTTATCCACGGCAGGAGTCGTACTGTAGTCTCGCCAAATTTACGTTAGACGCTTTATTTAGCAACTGCTTGCCTTCTTATTCGGCGAATAATAAAAACCAGCAGAAAAATGACCGTCAAATAAATTCTCTCATATTGCGGCAAATACAATTATCTGCATATATCTAGCTATGTTCTTCTAATATTGTTTCCAGCTCTAAACATTTAAATGAATTGCTGCCGCTGTCGAGACTCACCAGGACAGAGGCCAAGTAAACCGTGTTCGTCCTACACGAAGAAGAAATAGGAGAAAACGTTAAATAGGAGGCTGGTACTAAATGTCGCAGAGAACTAAAGAAGAAGAAAGACGAACCCGAAGTACATTTATAGCAAGAAGGAAGATGAATCGAGATAAAGAAACGTACGGGTGACCTATGGCATAGAATTTGTGGAAAGTACGTCAGGAACCTTTGAAAAGTAAACGGCAAGGAATATGGGAAGTTTCGGGAGGAAGAAATATGAACTAATGTAGTTTCAAGATAAAACAAGTCAGAAGATGTATGCGATATAACTGTCAGAGAAGAAAAGGAGAAGGAAATAGACGCTGAGCCGGAAGACACTGTCGGCGACCTCCGGTAGGGAATTTTTGATGTGGACGATAAGAAAATTTACACGAAATTCGAGAACTAACATGGGAAATTGCGGATGGATAAAATTATGAAGATAAAAGTCGAAGGATCGGCTTCGACAAGGAATAAAGAATTAACTTTGGATTTTGTTGAAGCAGTAAGGGAGCCATAAATAATAACAATATTTGTGAAGGCGAGCGCTATGGCGGAAAGCCTGTATCTGCGACTCAGGGGAATGCGAGTGTTAACAGCCGGTCCCGAAATAATTTCGAATCACCGGCGGAGGGCAGGGCAATAAACAGAGTGGACGGCGCATACGAGGTAACTGTTGGGTGTAATTAAGACGAATGGTCAGTGCTCATTGATGAAGATCCTTTTGGCAAAGCAACGTTGGAAGCAGGAAACAAACTCATTTCCACTATAAGAGAGGCAAAGAGGAATCAATGGATTAAAATGGTTGAAGACTTGTATTTTGCAAGAAACAGAATAAAAGCATGAAGACTTCTGAACCAACTAAGACTACTGTACACCATAATATCACTGCCAACCAAATAGCGTATCAACTACTGCTTAATGGGAAAGCTATCCACAAATCCAAAATGCCCTAGCTACGAAAAGAAGTGGGAGGAGAGTAGCGTTCTCACAACACCACTCAGCATGGAAGAATTAAAGAAGGCCATCATAAATTGTAAAAATGGAAAACCAGCGGGCTTGCATGATAGCACTTTCGCCTAACAACAAAGAAATGGATCCATCAGCTTTTTAATAACTCTATGAGCAAATTTCAAACTACAAAGATATGGCGGAAAGGCCGGATGTTTGCCCTGCTTAAACATGGCAAAGAAGGACACAAGCCAAAGAATTTTAGACCAGTTGAGCTATGTCATCTCTACAAATTGCTAGAAAGTACGATCTTAAACCATCCTTTGCTTATACCTCAGCAAGCTGGATTCCGCCGTGATAAAAGCTGTACAGGACAACCACTAAATCTTACGCAGTTTATAGAAGATTGATTTTAAGGACAGCGCAGCCGTTGGAGGTTACAGAAAAATGGTCTACTCCAAGGAAGCGTAGTAATTCCAGTTCTGTTTAATATATATACCAATGATCAGCCTATAACCCCCAACAACAGGAATTTCATGTATGCTGATGATCTTGCTCTGTCCACACAAATCAAAGATTTTCAGTTAGTGGAGAGCACCCTCACTAACACATTCGAAGGTTTGTCAACATATTATATTACAAACCAGCTTAAACCAAATCCCTCTAAGACAGAAACATGTGCTTTTCATTTTTGGAACAGGGAAGCCACTCGTACGTTAAAGGTAGTATGGTCTGTAGTTGAACTGAAGCACTGAGACACTAGAGAATATCTAGGAGTGATCCTTGACAGATCTCTTACATGCAGGAAACTCTGCACTAATTCCAAGCTGAAAGTGTCCTCCAGGAACAGTCTACTTAGAAAACCAACTGGATCACAGTGGGCTAACCAACCTGAAACCATCTGACTTCTGCCTTAGCACTGAGTTATTCGGTTGCAGAATATGCCTGTACTGTATAGTACAATTTGTTTCATATTAAAAAGATGTACATAGACCTCAAAGAAACCTGCATAATCATAACAGGCTGGTTAAAATCCACTCCTGTCGAATGGCTCCACCACCTCGCAGGAGTAACACTGCGTTAAGTTCGAAGATAAATAGCACGAACAAAGAACGGAAGTAAGTATATCATGAAATAACTCATTTATTTACCGCGCAGGCAAAGATTGAAGACAAGAAAATTTTCCAAAGAACATCCAAGTTAGAGGAGAAGGTCCAAATACGGGCTACCACTTTTATTTTGGTCCTTGTGATTTTCCTGGTCACTCAATATAGATAATTTTGATGTCACTCGCTTCTATAAACAATCATGAAGGTGATATGAGGGTTAAAGACGTCAATAATCAGTTTTAATTTTCCAAAATCAAAGGATTAAAAAAAAATGACCAATTTTCAAGAGGTGGTCCAAATACGGGTTACTTGTATAAAAAGGGAATTTTATCTTCTAATAAATTTAAAAACACCAAATTTTGTTCAAAAACTTTATTAACTTGACATTTTACAATCTCCTCACTCCCTTTTTTTTTTTTTTTTTTTTTTTTACTTGCAGAAGTTTACATTTTCCATTCCAGCATATTCAGTCTCTGCCCAGCTTTCACACTTGTAGAACTGAATCCACACTTCGAATCTGACATCATCTGAAAAGAGTCCATCACTGAAATTGCGTGCTGTATTGTCGTCACCACGTTTATCCCCCAGAGAAAACGTTATTGTCGTCATCGTCAATGCCATCATCGTCAATGTCGTCATCGTCAATGTCGTCATCGTCAATGTCGTCATCAGTAGGAGGGACCCTATGGTCTTCTTCCGAGTTCAACTCTTCGCTCATCTTACCTAATGGGCTTTTTGGTTTGGCTTCGCAATTTTGAATTATTTTCCTTTGCTGAGGCAACTGGTTACACTTTCACAATCGTCTGACAATTGTTCAAGGCTGTACGCTTCACACTTTTCTTCAATCATTTGTAAGGAGATCCAGTTATGATGCAAGTCTTGGCGCACTTGCGTCCACAATTGCTTTTTTTTTGCAATGGTGGGAATCGAAGGTACATCAGCTGGATTAACCCTTTGGACGTTGAAGTTTGAGCAGTTGGTCGTTGATCCAGGGTGCTGAAATCTTCGCGTTTTCGCGTCAAGAGCTGGCCCGTTATTGGATCACCAATGGTAACCCGTTTTTAGACCATGTGGTCAAACAAATCGAACAGGAAGGGTGTCCTGCATGAAGCTCAGGACATGTTATTTGAGATAAGGTCGAAGCCATTTAATTTACTGAGTAAGTAAGGAATAAATAAATTAATGTTGACATACCTTGAAAAGTTTTGAGTTTTTCAAAAGCAAGTTTTCCGATAAAACAAATTGCGCCAACGCACGTGTGTCACAGACC
Source organism: Vandiemenella viatica (assembly GCA_031002005.1). Classification (NCBI taxonomy): domain Eukaryota; kingdom Metazoa; phylum Arthropoda; class Insecta; order Orthoptera; family Morabidae; genus Vandiemenella; species Vandiemenella viatica. Next base: position 134,176,804 of record CM061921.1, on the reverse strand, counting down.
AAGTTCATTTGCTTACTACTCTTCTCCTACCACTTGATGTGCCTTTTGGTGCCATTCTCCTGCCTGTGCACAACCCCCTTCCCCCACTTTCAGCAAGTAGCCCGTATTTAGACCCTAGCCCGTCTTTGGACCTTCTCCTCTACTAACAACCACAACTGAGAAAGCCAGGTTACAATTGAGCAATGCTAAGACCACCTCCTCTTTCGTTGAGGAAGAGTGTCTGAAACTTTACCACCTGGCTATGACAAGGGATAGCCGATATAGAAATATCTGTATAGGCTCAGATCAGGAGTGGGTGGATCCAAGATTAAGCTAGCAAGATGGAGCTACGTTGAGATCTATGACATCAGCTTCGACTGCGGAGAAGATCAGATTGTTCAACTCATGCTCGAGTCTCGACTGTGTCCAGCATCCTGCACGCCTTATATGAGGCCTCGGTAAATGCATTGGTAGTAGCCAAGCTTTGGTTTAATAAAACTTGATGTTTGTTATTGTGTAAACATGAATGTTTCTCACACGAAATAAATAAATAAATTGCTTTTTTGATGGAGGAGGACACGAGAAGAGTAATTGAAGAGGAAAAGCTCTACAGATACATGAAGGAACGAATAAGATTGAGCGGAAGTAGATAAAATGGAAGTGGAAGGAGAATGTTCAGGGGGGTCGCGACGTACCCTACAGTAAGGAATACAGGACGAGCCACTCTAGCTATCACCACACCGGATGTAATAGACCAATTTTAGAATTGGTAGAACCGCTGGGAATTGTATGGAGCGGCAGCCGTTTGCAGGCCGTCGCCCGAGCGAAGTATGTAGGGCAGAGTGTAGTTAGCACTGAGCGACATGTGACTGGACAGTGGCACATGCAGTCACGTGAATTATATTCTGGAACTCACATAGAACCTTGAGGTCGTTGCCTGACCAGCTCACGCTACACTAAATCGTCACCGATTTTCAGGTCACTTGGAAAAGTATTCTAGAACAGGGATAGAACTCTGGGATCGTTGCCTACCATGGTAGTTCTTTGTATGCGGTCACACGGTGAAAACATGTGACAGATGGGTACAAGACCGTCGGCAAAGGTCAGTCGCAACACCATACCAGTCTGACCATCGAACCGGTGACTGCGAGCAGCCAGCCCAGCCCGTCCTCAATGCCCAACTAGTAATTGTAAGTGTTGGATAATCCAGTGATGATCACTTGCGCTATGGACGTTCGCTGATGGGGAGCTGTCGATGCTGTACTAAGTGGCCTCTGTTTATAGTAAATTAGTCAAGTGATGAAAAACTGCATTCATTTATGAGCTCTCCCCTATCCATGGCAAGTAACTAGGACTATAGGGTATTAGGCTACTGACTGTGCACGAACTACTATCCAGACGGAGTGTGCAGCCTGCAGACCAGCTGCTAGAAGCCATCATCTACTCGGTAAGTCTACCTTCTAGCTACCCTCTTGGCCTATTACCACTAGCCATTCCTGACAGCTGGTACCTTAAACAAGTTGTTACAAGGTGGGAGTAAAGTAAGGGACACCCTAAATCCTTATCCACTTCTCTAGCAGAAAACAGCGCAACAGGAACCCATATTCCGTGCCTTTGTGGCTAATGCCATTCATCTCCTTACTACGGCGAGAAAATCCTGATTTACTTACTCGTGAGGACAGTGTAGAAATCGGCATTTTCTATGTCAGAACTGTTCCATTCGGCAGGGAGATGACAAACGAAGCAGTAGCAGCAAGCCGAGCAAAAGTGTTGTGTGTAGAGTAAGTTTTTACCGTCGCTCAGGGCCGGCGCTAGGAATTTCGGGCCCGGGGTAAAATGGGCGACCTTTTTCTTTTTTCTTTTTTAGCTCTACAAACTAGCCGGGCGACAATATGCGGATTGTTGGCTTCGAGGCCTGGGGGCCCCTGGAGCCGGTGATCGGGGCCCCCCATCAGCCGGCGGGCCCGGGTACATTTCATCCGCTTACCCCTCCCCCCCCCCCTTAACGCCGGCCCTGCCGTCGCTAATAGCGACACTTGAACGAGACCGGTACGCGACAGCCATCGGTAACAAAAGGACTCACAACAAAGAGCAGGCACGGAGATTAATATTTACCTACTGTATGTGTTTCTGTTTTTCAGTGACTGCCTTGGTAACAGACTCGCGCCAGTGAGCTATGCATTCACTCCTAGTGTGAGCGGACACTAGTATAAGCAGTTCCCTGTTTTCCAGTTTCATTGTTCCGTCCTTAAGTTATGTATCCAGGAAGTATAATAGACATGCCAAATGTATGAGTTTGATAAAACGATTGGCCACGCAGTATCTTTGAATATGTATGTTATTCTAGAACTTGTATATGTGTAATATGATAATTTCTCTGTTTTTAAGAAAAACTGATCAATTATAACATTTTATTAGGGAGGAACCGTATAAGTTGCATTTGGAAGACTTCTTACGAGCTTATAAATTCTGTTAAAACGATGAAGTATGAAACCGTAACGATTGTTCCGCTAGTGGAAGTAGTGTTAAACCTGCGCGGAGTAATACACAGAATGTATTTGGGAAGGGCAGTGTCGGTCAGGTGTTGGAGAGCCGCATGTGGGTGCCATAGTTTGAAACCAATTAGAAAGCTACCAGAGGGTACAACGCTCGCTTTGTATTGAAGAAAATAGCTCATTGGTGTCTTTCCTTCTAACTCTAGGGCCGATGGATTTTTATCATCGAGTCCTTTTGAGGAAGAAGACTGTGCTATCATTCTTGTGTAGGTATCATAGCAGATGTTTAACAAATAATACCCCGTGCTATTAGTAATTACAGTATAAAAAAACACATCAAAGGACATGCGTTCAAAATTGTGTAGGTTGTTGAATGAGAATGTAATAAAGGAAACTGAAATAAATGAAATGTTAGACAATTGTATTTCCGTCAACGATAAGTGCTTTGTGCAATACAGTACTAACATGAGATAAAGGACCAAGTATATCAATCACTGAAACTATCACTAAAATTAATAATTTCGAATAAATACTGTGTAAAAATGCTCAAGCGTGAAACTACGTTTTAATGTTCCCAGAAGCATGAAATTATTCTTCTCAGTGTATGTACTCCCCACCAACTATACTTTGGCACTGTTAACCGAATGGAAACTTGTTCTACTTAAGAGGAAAAAGGACTAAGGGAACTGCCACCGAAGCGTGTGCTCCAACGCAATAAAATTAGTAATAACTAAACATTTAGTTTGAGATTAGTGATTGTTTTAATAAAGATACTTGCGAAAGTTTAAAGGGGAAAAGAAGACAGCGAATTGACTAAATACTAAATCTCCTCTGTGTGAACTAATTTATAACGATTTTTTAAATAAAAATGGCTAACAATTATTAATTTACGACTAGTCTGCATCACAAAAAAATAGTATATGATGAGACTGTGAAGACAATGTCAATCTATTGATTATTGGACTATATACAAATCAAATAACTCCTCTTCCACAACATTTATTTACAATTTTTTAAATTGTACTGCGTATTCAGATGATAATCATACTGAACTACAATATTTTCAAGGTTTACAAAGCGGTGAATGAAATGAAAGTTAAACTCAGACAAGGTTCTACGATGAAGAACTTAAAAAATAACTTCATTGCACCTCAAACAATATCTGTGAACAAAGTCAGAAAGAAAACCTGAACAGATCGGATTACAAATCAGATCTACTGAATAGCGTAAATTTGTACAGAATTAGGTTGACAATCAGAAAACAAAAGACGCCTTAACACTCTAACAGCTTAATTTATTAATCCAGGTATTTGATAGACGCAAAAACATATTTAAAAAAACGGTTGAATATTCTGTTTTGCAACCACTTTGGTACTGAAAGAGATGGTACAAAATCATTAATCATGTCGTTTTTATTAACAATGAAAAATATAAGTGCAACACAGCATTCAATAACGTTCAGAGCATCTGATAATATAAAGGGAAGAAGAATTTCTTTTACTCTTGTGCTGAAGATAAAAAAAATTAGGAGTATGGCGTGACACTACGTTAAATCATTATGAGGAAATAGTTTCCTCAAAATATGTGGTCAATTCACTAATTAAAAACTCGAAAGTTGGCTTAATAATAGAACGTGGTACCGCTACAACTAATCTATTGACTGTAAACGGATCATCTTAACTTAAAGTGTTTTGTTTTATTTGTAGCGGCTGTAGTTATGATGAAACGTTGCCTAGCCCAGAAGAAACAATTCGTAAATGCCACACTGATAGTTCTTTGATAGCTGCGTTATTTTCCGTGTGGCGGAAAGTTGTTGTAGCGGTATATTGATCTAGAATTAAACCCAAATGTTCATCGACTTGTCCTCAGAGAATAGCATTCTAAAAATGGGTACCATTCCAGATCGCGGCACAAGCCGCAGTATTTCTATGTTGCCGGAGTAATGTCTCTGTCAATATGACGCTCATCAAAGCAACGAAAATTGAAAATAAATACATGTATTACGCATGCCCTGCCAAGAATATAAGTTATTATTCTGGTCCAGGCGGTATAGATCGCTATACACGTATGAAGCAATGATGTCAGGATCATGGGGCTTAAGAAGTACTCAAAATCGGTTGTTATTTCATTTGAGGGTGTACATAACCGACATTTCGTGGTTTAGAAAAAAGCGCAAAGATTTTAGTAAACGCCATGTTCCTGATATCATTGCTTTATACTTAATAAAACATATAGCACGCACAAGAATACATTCACTGTATCGTAAAATGTATTTTGATTTGGTATAAACTGCAAAAAAATATTCTCAATAGTAATTAAAATAAAAATTAAAATTTTCTTCTGAGATATTAAGTATACTTATCATAAGATTGAAATTAATACATCAACGGTTACCAAGCACAATATGGCGTTGACTTTATTCCTACTGCTACAGAGTTGTAACATACTGTACTCTGGATATTTCTCTATTATAAATTTATTGTAATAACAAACAAAACTTAACTGTAGTCAATTCAGTGTTCATACTTAATATATCTGAAAGCTTACTTACGGCCTGTATGTTGGCTTCATTGCTAAGAAAATTTGGAGGAAACGAAAAAAATACTCCTCCCGTATCAACAGCTTATTAAGAAATGAACATCTCCAAATATTATTAATGTGGCAGACAATACCCGCCAAAATATTAATAATCGCAGATCACTTTTAATATCACGGCAGAGTAAAGTTTGAATCTCATCTCTGATTAGGATACAAAACTTTAGCCATGCTCTGGTTTTATTCTTAGAGGTAAGTAACAATTATCCATAAAAATATGGTATTGATATCTTCTTACACAAATTAACTCATAGAAAGATCGTATGACGTTTCTCATACATCGTATTAGTAATGTTATCGTTTTGAAATAAAACTGAATAAATTTTAATCGTATATGTGAAAATAGCATTTGTAATATAAAAACCAGGAATTGTGATTTAAATTATTCCCTTTTTTTTAAATACGAATCATTGTATTTTCGATTCGTATTTTTTAAGATTAAAAAAAGTATGAATCCATTAACACTAAATATTTTTTTTTTAAATATTAATGCCATTAACACTACAGAATCTTGAAAGAATTGTGTTGAAAAACAATCATAATGGATTTTAATAAACAAGAATTGCTTTTTCAGGTCATAAGCTTGCTTCCATATATAAAAAATATTTGTTGCTCATAAATTTTCTATTCGATTTAAATTTAGGTTGATTTTACGGCGAATAATCTGCCGCAAATATAGTAAAAATAAAAATTCGTTTCTCAGTATCTGATCTTCTAAAATTTATTTAGGATTAGGTAATACCTAAAGTCTTAGGATACGTAACTTTTTATGATTTGGAGAATTCGTGTTCACTATTTCTGATTAGTTGAATTTATCCGTGTTGCCATCATAGTGCTTTTCCGGTCCTAGATTAGGAGCAACAAGCGGAAAAAACATTAAATTCTCTAGCTTCTAAACATCAAATTTGGAAGTAAAAGAGCTCAGATTCGTTTCGCCTTATCAAATTATCAGTTTACTGCTGTTTCAAATTCTTCGAATGTTCATTTAGTATGTGACATAATGAAGTTAATCTTGGAATGCATCGTGCAGTTTAATGAGTAAAAACATTTGGCATGGTAATTGCCTTTGTGATGTTATAAACAGGATAGCAGTGATTTAATTGCGAAGGAGCATACTGAGCGTGGTGAGTGAGTGGTAACGCTCTGACCCCACATCCGGGAGGACGCGGGTTCGAATCCCTGTCCGGCCATCCAGACTTGGGTTTTCCACTGTTTCCCCAACCAGGATGGCCTCTTCAAAAGACCATGGCCAAAGTCCTTTCCTGCCTCAAATGACCTCGACTTCAAGCACCGGTAGCAATTTACCTCCACACCTATCTTCCCATTTCTTTTTCTTTTTAATCTTAAATCATTTGTGTGCAAATTCCTTTCCACCGACTTTTGCACTTTTGCATTTTAATCTTAAATTCTTTCAGTGCTTTTGGAAAACTTCGGTACTGTATACCAATCCCTGATTCTCTTACCGACAAAAGAAAGTTTTCTTACAACCTTGAAATCGAGTGCCACCTTGTGCTCATGATCATCTTTTCCGTTCCAGTGCACTACTCCTAATTCATAGACAAATACCCTTCCAAGCCACATCATTAACATACGCCTTGTACACTCCCAGCACTCTCTACACCTTCCCCCTGTCTTCCGATGACTCCCAATCCAGCTCCGCTATCATATCAGTTACTGAGAGGGACCTTCGGTATTTTCCACAAACAATATTAGCTGTCCCACTTTGCACCCCTTCCAACTCCTGCATATGATACCCAAACTATGGGTCCCACACAACACCACCATAGTCAAGCAATGGTCTGACCAAAGTTTCGTAACCTAGTTCCATCACTTCTCTCGTACATACCCTTATCACCCTGGAAAGATTTTGAAACCTCTTCTACCACCAGCTCAGTGTACCTATTTGCAGACCAGTTTCCTTCATCATAGACATTTTTGATGTGGCTGCATATCAATATCTTCAGCTTACGGATCTCCACCTAACTGGCCTGTAATTTCAACGCCATCTTCACCCATCCTTTATGGAACTCTTTCAGTTCTCTGGTAAGCAGGAAGTCTCTATACTCAATAAAATTAATAAAATTTGAAAGTGGCCTATGGCTTTACTCCTCGTCGAAGTCAAGGTCATTAAAGAAAATTTGAAAGTAATCGTATCTTTGATACATCTGTAGAAATATTATCCACACCGACAGTTTTACTCTTTATTTAGCTTGCTTATTAATATCCTCAAACTTTTTAGTCGGGTCATTTCTAGTTGTGTGGAAAACTTAACGCTGATTCTCAGATATACATCCTCCCATCTCTTAACAACAGTCTCTAATGGTCTCAATTAATCAGTTACTTAATATCTCTGAATTTTTCAAATCTTCGGTAATTTCTCCTCCATCCGTGTCTACACCTTTCTGAATAATTTACCTTACTCTCATTATCTTTAAAAAATAGCAATAGAAATTTCTGGATACAAGATTCGGTGATCCTCTTATAGCCATAATATTCTTCATAAACCCATTTATAGTTTCCAACTTTGCTACCATTAATTAGTGGTCAAATTGTTTCAAGTGTTCACTACTGCCTTTTTGTCTCTTAACTCTGTTGTGTTCTCTTCTTACCACCGTCTTATCCACCTGACTAATTTAAGTTCCAAACGTCCCTTTATTTTCTGTATTGGTGTAAACATTTCTTCCCTGATTCTTATTATCTCCTTGATCTGTTCCCACTTTGACTCCATTGTACAGGGTGATTCAAAAAGGACATTACAATTTTGGATTGATAGAGAAATTTATTGAGATAAATTGCAGGATCAGTAAATGTGTCATTTTGTTGCAAAAAAAGTCAATTTTCACATAAAAGTGTCAAGTGTCATTTTGGTTCGATGTGACTACCATTTGTCATGGAGCAAACATCCCACCGGTTTTCAATTTCTTCCCACACTCGTTGCAGCAAATCGGGCGTAAATTGTGCAACGGCAGCGTAGATTCGATTTTTCAGGTCGGCCAAATTGTTGGGTAGGGGAGGAACATACACACGATCTTTAATGAAGCCCCAGAGAAAGAAATCCAGTTTTTTTGTTTTTTGTTTTTGTTTATTTTATGGCCTTTGGTCATTGCGACCATTTAGCCAGCTCCAATTTGTTTTGTACAGAGTATTGTATCAGGCTCTAATCATGATATTGTGGACACTACAGTGAGGACAGCACAAGACAAACACAACACTTAATTAAAACCACCCATGCCCGAGGCCGGACTCGAACCGGCGGCCCTTGCAATGCGAAGCCAGCGCGCTAGCCACTACACTGCCAGGGCCGGCAAAGAAATCCAGTGGTTTCAAGTCTGGGGAGTCAGGTGGCCATGTGATTGGCCCTCCACGGTCAATCCACTGGCCTGGGAAGCGATTATCGAGGAAACCTCGAACTTCCGTGAGGAAATGAGATGGTGCATCGTCTTGCTGGTAGTAAACCATCCTATCTCGGTCATCTTTATCGATCTGTGGAATTAAAAAGTTTTCAAGCATATCCAGAAACAGAATACCAGTGACAGTTTTCTCCATGAAGAAGAAAAGAGCCATACACTTTCAATTTGCTAAGGACATAAAACAAATTAACTTTGGGGCTGTCACGAACGTGTTCCACGTGGATTTTCGCTGCCCCATATTCTGCAGTTGTGATTGTTCACCGTGTCATTGATATGAAATGTTGACTCATCGCTGAGGATTATTGTGTTCAGGACTCTCTCGTCGTCCTTTATCCGATGCAACATTTCCGCACAGAAATCCCCACGAGCAACCTTATCTGCATTACTAATGTACTGTGCCATTGTGAATCCGTATGGTTTCAGTGTAAACGTATACGCCGTACTCGCCAAACAGTCTTTTGTGTAATGCCAGTATTGCGAGACGCACGTCGCTCTGATTTTTGTGGACTGGGGGTAAAGTCCCTAACCTGTTCGACATGTCATCAACACGCTGGCCACCTGGTGATTTAGTATCATGTCGCGGTGAACAACTCGTCTCAACAAAGTTCTTACGCCAAGAGTAAATTGTAAGCCTGCTTGGGGTTCTTCAGCGTATTTGGTGCGAAATTTACGCCGAACAGTTGTTCGTTTCATGAAACCAAAACACACAGCAAGCTCGCTCTCCACCAATGTAGCCATTTTAACTGAGCACTACGCTGGCACTCCTGGTGGCGGAATGGTGTACTGATGCACCATGTGCATTTAACTTGAGGTTGTTTGCTACAAAATGACACATCTACCGTTTCTGTAAGCTATCTCAACAAATTTCTATATCATAGTCCTTTTTTGACTGTCCCTGTAGTTGTGCTCTGCTTCCATGTACTGAATCTTCCCCTGAATTATATATTCAGTTCTGACATAAGTGCCTGTTTACGATTTCACCTACAACCAACTTCAGGTTTGGTCACTGGCTTACTATAGTGGTCTGGTGGCTCAGTGGTTGAGGCGTCTGATTGGAGTTCGAATGGTTCTTCGTTGGAATCCTGGTCTCGGTTGCAATTTTCAAAGGCCCTTAACCTGACCGTCACTTCTGACACAGCTTGCTGTGTAGTTTGCGGTACGCCAGAACGCTTCCGCGGTTTGGATTCCACGTTAAACTCTTACCGGGCGGCTACAACAGGGGCGGATTCTATCACCAGGTTATTACGGCCACATGAGCCATTAATTTTACTGGTTTACTCAGTCTTCTAATATCCATTAGAACTGTTTTGTAATCATTTATTTCATCAGTTACTTGACCCCCCCCCCCTCAAAATATGTCCCCCAGTATGTCTAGTCCCCTCATGCTCTGCTCTACATTAACTAAGGTATTTGCAAATCTCTGTTTCCATGTGTTAATAATCAAATTTTCTTCCCAGTCGACTCAAGTAAATTTAAGTCTTTATCAAAAATGGCCATTCTGTGCCTAGAGCTGAATATGAATTTAGTTTCTTCCCAAGAACCTCGCCTTCATCATTCATTATTCTACTGCTGGGATCCGACATAACTATTTTTTTCTTTTTTTTTTCAACCCAGAACTATACCCCAAGTAACTCACGACTACGCTCTATGAACATTAGTTTAGTTTAACTTTGCTAACCTATAAACCTATATGAATATCCATCCACAACCTCATTTTCCTGCACTGCTTCCTTTAACCAAGACTCTATTCTTTAGCTACCAAAAATATAGGTATCTTTATTAAGTCACCAAGCTCCATTACTCATTCATTTGCTGTCGACTCTTAATCCATATTGCGACCATTTATGCTAATTTTTACATTACAGGATTATTTTATGCTTTATATTCATTTAATGGGTTCGTATTTTGTCTGAGGATCACGTTAGTTATATGCAATATGCTATCTGCTATTTAAATTTCCAGTGGCATTGTTTTTGCAAAACCAATGTTAATTCCAGTGACTTGTGTCATGACACTGATGATCAAACATTGTGGACTGTTCCAGACTTTTAAGAATATTTTCTACTTACTTATTTAGGAACTCATTGCTATTGACCAGTTTTGAAAATTCGGTGATTTTAGTGTCCACGATTTCAGCCAAAAAGATTGCCCTATCAATAAAAGGTGCAAAAGTATTATCTATTTACAAGGTTTGTCCATAGACCCTTTCAATAAAATGTCCCTTCCCAGATGACAGTCACTTAGCTTTCAGCCACAATCTCAAATATCGACAACACGGGTTCGATACCTGAGGCAAGGAGCGGATTTCGTGAAAGGATTTTGATGGAAAGTAGGCAAGCAGAAACTCACGCTAAAAATGAAAAAAGTCCAGTGATATTGGAGTTTAATAAATCAAATGGTTAAAATACAGTTTGAAAAGGATGTTAGGATAGTTAGGTATGCTAGGTGCGGGAAGAGATAGTAACTGTTTCTCCAAGTCAGATCCAGTGGTGGCCTACGGCGGCAAAACTACGTAGCTGCTCAGCATTGCAAACTATACAGCACTATGAAGCAACTTGATGGTGCTCGCCACATCCAAGTGTTGGCTGTGATCTCTTATACAAGTCGGCACAAGGCAGCTTTATGTCAATCTATTATGCCACTAAGCTCATCCTCCCATTTTGATCCTATTATAAATCATTATGTCATGTGCGAACAACCTAAATTCTGACTGTAAACCATCAACACAATCATTCATTAGAATGATGAACAGCCGTGGTCCGAATACACTACCCTGTGGCACTCCCATATTCACTTCCACCTCTTTTGATACTGTATTTCCTATTCTAACCTTTTGCCTACTGCCGTTTAAGAATTCCTTTATTCAGAAAATAACTTTCTCAACCACTCAAAGAGTTTTCAACTCATTTAATACCATTTTATGGCTCACTCTGTCAAATGCCTTAGAAAGCTATAGTAGTACACTTTCAATTTGGTCTCCTTTGTCTAATTCATCCGAAATATCTTATATATAGCCCACCAACTCAGATTCACATGAATATCCTTGCCTAAAAGCTATATTGACTTACTGTGCAACATCTATACCACTTCCACTGCCTTTGTCAACATCGCTAAAGCCACCAAAGAGTTCCCAGTAGAAAGAGGGGTAAAACAAGGAGACTCTATATCCCCCCAAGCTATTCACATCAGTCCTTGAGTTGGCAATGTCAAAACTCCAATGGAAAAACAGAGGGTTGAGAATAAATCGAAGAAGTCTCAACAACTTTAGATTCGCTGATGATATTGTTTTACTCTCAAATAGTCTGGAAGAGCTCAAAGGACTGATAAATAAACTAGAGGCAGCTTGCAGTGAAGTGGGCCTTAAAATATATATATCTAAAAGCAAAATTATGCAAAACAAATGAGCACAAAAAGATAAAGACAAGGCAGACACAAAAGATGCTGGTATTGAGTCTGTAGATCAGTACATCTATCTTGGCCAACTGATCAACATGAATGGCGACTCAAAGCCTAAGACCTACAGATGCATAAAGCTGGGTTGGAGAGCATACGGAAGAAATTCCATAGTTTCATAGTTTTTAAATCTAACATACCAGTACATCCTAAAAAACAGGTATTTGAACAATGTGTATTACCAGTCCTCACATATGCCTACCAGATTTGGACCCTAAATAGTCACACGAAGCAAAAGCTGAGAACTGCCCATCGAAGTATGGAAAGAGCTTCTTTACAAGAAGAGACAGGAAAAGGGCCGTGCACATTCATTCAATAACTAAAGTGACAGACATCTTAAAAAGAGTCATGACCCAATAATTGCAATGGGCTGGTCATATTGCTCGCAAAAGAGATGAAAGATGGACTGCGGCATTACTGGATTGGATACCAAGGAACCTGAAAAGAGCAAGAGGAAGATCCCCGGATCGCTGGGATAAGGACATACCTCGAGTTACAGGCGTGAACGGGAAGAGGGTGGCTCAAGATCGATCAGCCTGGAAAGAACTACAACAAAACTATGTAGAATTAAAGTCTAATATATATCTAATTCGGTTAAAAAGGCATAATAAACCACCTAAGTGAGAAATTGTTATGAAACTGAAGTATTAAGGTTCCAAAAACAGAAGCATCAAGTTCCCAAATTATATAAAGCTAAAAAAAGCATACTGTCTACCACACACTAAAAACTCAACCTTTTTTTCACAAAAATTGATCGAAAACTATATGACATTTTTCGTTGACGGTAGGTCAGTCTATTATAAAAGTGTTTATTCACCTTTTTTAAAAAAGCCATAAGTAGGCTACCTGATCTGTTTCGAAACCTACCAAGATGCATTATTTTATTTTATTTTATTTTTTATCCAGGATGATTTTGATGTTCTGAATAGTCTCTCTGAAATTGTTTTTGCGGAAGTTGATGATAAACTTCTTCGATAGTTACAACTTTTTTTTTTTTTTAAATGGCATTCGGCTACTGAGGCCATACAGCCAGCTCAATGTGATTTGTTGCTATCAAGTATTGACACATGGCCACGACATTTACACACTCAACCCATGCCCTCGGCTGGACTCGAACCGGCAACCTTCGGCACGTAGAGTTACAACTTCTCCGACTTTTACGGCGCTCTTTCAGTTATGAGAAGGAAGTCGCTACGGTTCTTATTTACGGCTGTTAATCTCTTCACTGTGTATTAGAGCAGATTAGGTATGTTCGCTTTGGTTCCGTATGAGAATTATTTCAGTGGTGTGGAATATTTAGCCCTAAATTGGTGATCTGGTTGCAACCGCCAGTGTGGATCAATGCGCTGATGCGCCGCACACTGGATTGGGGAGGTACAACGGGGCCGTGCATGAGCCCAGCTCCACAGCGTACCGCCAGTACTGACTGCGGTTTTCTGCAGCCGGGACCTCATAAAATAAACATTTCACAAACAAAAAGACACATATCACACACTGAACATAGTTATACGTTTTGTAGACAAAAGGTATAAATAGGTATAAAATGCTTATCGTCAGCAAGGGCATGCGACAATAAAACCAAAGCTCCAAATTTGACGACTCCAACGATGAGTAAAACTCATCAAAGACAGTCGACTCCAAAATATTTGGAAAATGAGGTGAAGAAGATGAAGATTTGGTGATAAAGCTGCTACGGTTAAAGCCCTCAAATAACATGCACTCCTTTGTAATTCAATAGTTAAAGATTTTAGAAGGTAAAAAGGAATCCTTACACTTTTTTTTTTTTTTTTTTTTTTTTTTTTTTTTGCTTATGGTTTTACGCCTTGTCGACGTCGAAGTCATTAGAGGCGGGAAAGGATGAGGGGGAGAAAGGAACGGCAAGGAATTCGGCCATGGAACCTTTAAAGGAAGCATCCCGCCTTTCGCCTGGAGTGATTTGGGGAAACCATGGAAAACCCCAAATCTGGATGCCCGGACGGGTATTCGGACCCGCGTCCTCCCGAATGCAAGACCAAAGGGAACCATTATATATTGGTTCATTTGTGCGTCCGTCATTCCGTTGCACCCTCGTAACTTCTGAGCCATTTAACTTAGAAATTTGTGATTGCGTACTACTTTAGTTCTTTTTAACTTCACATGGATAAATCATAAAATTTCTGCAAATCGTAGGGTTTGGAGTTAAAACTAATTATTGGAAATTAAGAAGGGGGACTCAAAGATTTTTTTCTCTCTAGATATCCTTCATGGCTATCAAACCAAAGCTAGCATCACGCCTACTCTCAAATTGATTTGATTTCCCTTTTTGTTCCTTTTTTGGTGTAAGCTTATGCCAAAAAAATCCACAAAAAAGGTACCATTCTTCCTTTTCCAAAATTACTGTTCCGAAAATTCTTGCAAAAAGAATAAAATTAAAATATTATTTAACAAGAATAAAAATCGGAATGCGAAAATTGACTGAAAAATTAAAAACAAGCTATGTATCATCAACGATTTTAATTGCTGAAAGTAGTTGTGATAAATAAATATTACCTCCAAAATATTACAATAGTGATACCTATCTATATTTATTTTATTATATGGTCGTTATTTCAGTTGCTAAAGGAATGTATCAGGTGGGTTCTCACTAAAAGTATGGTGATATTTCCATACAATATCATGGATATAAAGAATAATCTCCAATTAATTTACCCACAACTTTAAAAAAAAAAAAAAAAAGGAGACTACCGCACAGTTTATCGTCCTCTTTTGATCTCTACTATCTATCTATAAATTATATTAATATTGGCCTGAATATCTAATTTCTTCCAGCAATAAGCTCTTCTCATTTAGTATCTTTAATAATTGACCTTTACAAAACCATGCCGTGCTGTCGAAATGTGTGATTATTAGGAATACCTTTTAAATCAATTTTTTTTCGTCATAAAGCACTTTAATTCCTCAAATAAACTGTCTACCTTCTTAAACATTATTGTCTTTAAATGCTTTTATAGCACTATCTCATTGTTTAGACCAAAGTGTTGGATGAAAATTGTTTTAGATAAATCCCCAAATAAAAGTCTTATAAATTTAAAACATGTCTTGAAATACTTTGTTCCATAGAAACTTTCCTAAACAACGTTGGGGGCATTTTCTATAAAACATTGCCCAATTTACGTTACTCCCCGGACCAAAAAAGTCTACAGTCTTGAAAGTTGTTAAGGCAAAATACCCTTACTATGCTACAACGATTCAAGTATTCTTAAAATAGCACTTTATTACTAATTAATCAGCAGTTGGCATCATCATTAATTGTTCCTTAGGATGAGCTGATATTTTCAAAAATATTTACATATTTTGGGTATAAACTTTGCTTTATATTTTCTACATGTGATTTAGATGAAATTTGTTGTCTTATCTAAAAACTACTTTTTCCTGAAGAGTTACTATCACACCTGTCAAAAGTGTTAAATACGTTAAGGAAGATTTTCAAGGATGTGACTTCCTTATTTACTTATAACACGCTATCTACAGATAAAAATGTTTTGAAGTTCATTGAAACGTATTTTATATAATTTTAATGGAGTATACTGAACAATTCATTATTGTTCGTGACTTCAATTATTTCAATAATGATCCCAGAGCATAATCTGTGAGCTATTAACTTTCTCATAGGAAGTGTTGTGATTACTAACAGCTAGAATCTGGAAATATTCTTTGATTTAATAAAGTCATGAAAATGGATTTCAGTTCTTATAACATAGGTACAAGAACTTGTAATTTTATAGAGTCAAACCTAATCATACATGTGTGCAGTGGTGTAGCTATCGGAGGGCTAGGCAGTGCCGTGCATTGGGACCCCCAAGTTTAGGGGCCCAACAAGCTCAGCTCAAGGGGCCCCCAAACCATGAATAATTTTTTGATACATCTTTTGAGATATTTAGTTATTTCAGTTTTGTCACAGCAAGTGATGCACCTAGACATATATACAGATTTCATTGATACTTATGTCATTACCGTGATAGATACCTTCCCTGCTGCTGTTAAACATTATTTGTGAAAAGGAGAGGCTACAAATACAGACCATTTACATGTTTACTATCAATGTTCAGGTTTTAGGCTGTGCATTACACATTGTCCTTTTACAAATATTTCAGTTACTTTCCTTTTAACTGATGTATTAATATGCCTGTTTATGATTTCAATCACAATAGATAAGGAAACATATGTACTATATCTATATACACCACTGGATGTTGATGCATGTACATCTGTCTCCGCTGCATGTCTCACCTACTTGCAAGAATTAGGTTGACATCTAAATTATTGCGTTAGATGTGTTTATCTATTTGTGTTTGTCGTTCCCAACTGCCATAATCTGTAGTAAATGTTGGGTCTTGCTTCCCTATCCTTGTAATATCTTACAAATACCTGGATATACTTATTTTGTGTCAAAAACACTGCTTTTACAATTTTTAGAAACAATATTAACAATAACAGAAAGATATAAAGAAAATGATATCAATCAACGTCAATGAATTCATATTACGTGTGACCAAAAGTGAGCAACTTGTATGGCATTATCACTGGCATGAAGGAGGTCTTGCAGAGTGCAGGGTGATGGGCACTGAGGGCAATTTTATAAAAGCTGAATAGTCTGTTCTGCCCCACACTCACACGCAGTATTTAGATCTTCAGGATAATGCCATCTTGCCAGGTTATCCTTGGTCCTATCCACTCCCCTTCTCACCTGATTTAGTGCTCTCCAGGTCTTCCAGTTGAGATTGCCACCTGGTTGTAGTGCCTCTACAGTAGGAACCCATTGATTCACATGAATCATTCTTGCTCGCCACAGATTGAGCCGGGCAACTTTCGGCGGTACATCTAATGCAGCTGTCGTACTAAGGAAGCTTTTCCTAGATTTCAGCCTTTGTCTGTGGAGTTGATGCCCGAATAAGGGATGAGCAGTGTTTTAATTAACCTAGTTTCTTTCTGACATTGGAGCTATGTTCTGTCTTATATCAGGGGGAGCGATTCCTGCCAGACCATGTAACTTTTCAATTGGTGTGGCTCTGAGGCAACCTGTTAGAATTCTGCAGATTTCATGCAATGCTACATCGACTTGTTTGGCATAAGCAGACTTGTACAAAATGGGACAGGCATATTCTTAAGCAGAATAACACATTCCAAGAGCTGATGTTCAGAGCACTGCGGGATGTGCACCCCATATGTTTCCTGTGAGTTTCTGCAGGATATTGTTGCAGGCTGAAACTTTGCCTTTCATGTCTAAGCAGTTGTTTTTGTAAGTGAAGGAGCGGTCTAGTGTAACTCTGAGATATTTTGGATTGAATCAGTGATCTAGTTCTATGCCCTCCCATCTGACTTTGTTTCCTGTTGGTATGTCTGTTTCATAAATGGAAGGCGCATACTTGAGTTTTGGATTGATCCGGTTTCATCTGATTGTCTTCAAAGTAGGTACTGAATGATTGTAAACCATTACTTAAATGCTCCTCCACTGTTTCAAAATCTTTGGCTTGTATTGCTAGTGCCAAATCATCTGCATATACAAAACTTCGAGTCATTGACAGCTGGATGAAGAATCTTGAACAGAAGACTCTAAAATCTGCTCCTCTCAACTATTTTTGCTGGCACAGCTACATCAGTAATACTATTGTTGTTTGTCCCAATAATTACGAGACCCCTGCTTTTTTTTTTTTTTTTAATGGCTTTGATCTTAGCTACAAAATAGGTTCTTTATATTCTATCAATATGTGATCAAGAAGGCAATCAAAATATGCTTAATAATCTCTTCCTTGATGCAAAATGCCAAATATATGTTGGTAATTTTCTATTCTACGAGTGCATAATTAACATTTATGTGATAATAATTCCGTGTGGTCGGAATGACCTGGTGACAGGGTTTCTACTGTACAGTCCACCCCTGTCGTAGCCACCTTAACCTAACCCGGCAATCCTACTGGGTACAGGGGACCTACAGTTTAACGTGAAATCCGAACCACTGAAGCGTTCAGGTGAACTTCACATTACACAGCAAGCTGTGCCAGAGGTGAAGGTTGGGTTAAGTGCCTATGAAAATCCCTGCTGAGACAGGTACTTAAACCGGGGATCTTTTGATCTCCAGACAGACGCATTAAACACTGAGCCACCAGACCGCTCATTTATGTGATTATATACTAGTTTCATTGTTTAAACAAAATTGATAAACAGTACTGAAACTAGTTGTAAAACAAATAAGCTTTGTGATATTATGTAATGTTCAGTTTTTTAGATAGTAAGTGGGTATCATCCCAGAGTTCATCTGTGTTGTATAACTATGTAAAAACTATGATTAGTACAGCCTCCTGCATCCAGTATGGCAGTGTATTAACATTCTCAGCTAAAGTGCAGAGTGTTATCACTTCCAGAGACAAATTCAACAATGTTTTAGTTTCTTACATCAACTCGTATAAGATGCAGAAAACAAACACTGTGAAAGATTGTCAAATACTTTGTTTAATAACAAGGACAAATGAGACCTGAGAAAAGTTTATGAACAGATAGAAAATATATGTTTAGTGACATTAACCTTTCTCTTTACTGCTTCAATATGAAATTATCCATAGAAGAAAAGCAACCAGTAACCAAAGAGGATGGTTAAAAGTAAAGGATGATAATTATCTGGGAATAAGCAACTTCAAAAGTTTCTATAAATATAAACAAAATGGTTCAGGATTTCTGCAGATATAGAAAAGTAATTCACAAATAAAAAATTACTTTTTTATGAACGCCTTGGGCATGTCTGGGAATATGGGGTTACTATATGGTGTGTTAACCACTCTATAGTAACAACTGGGAAGATGAACTGGGGAAGTTTCCCACTGTCTTTTCTCATTGTATTAGTGTTCATAGTGTTGTTGTAAGTGAGGATCACTGTGATAGTGTGTGCGTTCACAGACTGTTGTGGGTGAGAGATGAAAGAAGTGATGTTGGAACCCAGTGCTGAATCATTTAGGCCCACTCTTCTGAAAGATACCACGGAATGCCAGGCTTAATGTTCCCATATGATGAATAAATCACCACCAACAGTGTAGTATATCCTAACTCCATACACAGTGCAGAGACGTTTGGGATTTAATTAAGGATGACAGTGTACATTTAGGAACTGTGCACCATCACCTCTCCTACCCTGCCAGCCAAGTCTCGATGACGAAAATTTCTTCCACCATGAGGACTCAAACCAACTAACCCCTGTGTCATCACAGGACACATCATGATGCCACAGACAACTGAGCCAATGGGGTGGGCTCAAATTACCAGAGAAGGTAATGTGTAAGAAATTTTCAAACAATATAAAAGGCTGGTAGCACATTACATGCAAAGAAACTGGGAATTTGAAAACTGAGGAAAAAGTATTATACAAGATTCAGACAATTCTAAACTTGATAACTCAAAACTGGTAGCATAAAATTTTAACACCCTCTTTGCAGAAAAATTGATCCAGAAATATGTACCAGGGAACTTGCATTGTTTCCAGTGCCTCTGCCGCAGCCAGTGTTATATGTCTAACTGAAATAAATTCCACTAAATATGGGCTTAAAAATTATTATCTATGTGGTCTCAATGAGATCTCCAACTTCACTTTAAATCCTGTACTATTGATGTAGCTGACAAACACTCAAAAATCTTTACAATATAACAATCAAAATATTTCCTGTGTTTTTTTCTATGTTAACTATTAATTTATTTGCACTTTATGACCAGTTTATTTTCTTTAAAATATCATTTGCACTGTTTTATAGATTTTTCACCTATTTTTTAAAGAAATTATGCTAGTGTCATCTGCAAAGTACACCACATTTTCACTTTTCTCTAATATCAGTGGGAGGTCTGTATATGTTAAGAACAGAAGAGAACTAAGAACTGACCCCAGCTTGGTGCCATATTTAATTATCCCTCATTCTGAATTTATATTCTCATCTATATTTACTGCTTTCCATTGATACACTTTTATTTCAATTTTCTAAAAGTCCCACTCTGCCTATAGGACCATAATGATCTAGTTTATCTAAGAGAATCTTATAACCTACACAGTGGCGGCTGAAGTGATTTGCTCAGGTAGTGACAACACTGAAATTTTTCGACGGTTTCCTGATCTTCGTTACTGAAGTGAAAGGTTCCTGGAAAAACTGCTCAGAGTTGAGTAAGAATCTCGCAACATAAAGATTTGTAACATGTGAAAGTCTCATTACCTGCGTGTACTGCCTCATTAAAGAAATGATTTTGAAATTAATCAATGATAAATGTTTTAAAATTGACCAGTTGGTAAACGCTGGACATGTTGGCCTACAGGCAGTCCTGAGTTACCTAATGGGCACGACTATGCAGTAGCCCGGAGCCGCAATTTTTGAAGGTTGCTCCAGAGTTAACTTTTTTCCATTAAATAAAAATAATAAAAAATAAAGTAA
Source organism: Vandiemenella viatica (assembly GCA_031002005.1). Taxonomy (NCBI): domain Eukaryota; kingdom Metazoa; phylum Arthropoda; class Insecta; order Orthoptera; family Morabidae; genus Vandiemenella; species Vandiemenella viatica. The sequence goes on along the minus strand of CM061921.1, from coordinate 134,156,431 downwards.
TTCAACATAAAACAATCAAAGTAATATGAAAAAAATACAAATTAATTTTTTTTTAGTTTCGTTGTAGTGTACAATAAATAAAAGTAATTTTCAAAATATCATAAATTGTTAAATTCGTTTGTTTAATTGAATAAAAATATGACAAATTCAATTAGTCATCTAAAAAACCTTTTCTTTGTACTTATAAAATACAAATAATTATTCTCAAAAACAAAGGGGCCAAATATTTTTATGTGCCTAGGGTCCCATACTTTCTTAAACCGGCACTGCCTTCGATGGCCACAACGCCAGTGAACGCTTGAGAATCGTTTCCTGTTACATTGTTATGTACAGCCGTAATCTTATGTAATTCTCCTTCAAAGGAACTAAGAAACAGAAACAATATTGCCTCCTAGCATTTACAAAGCTTATAAAGCAGCGTTTCTAAACCTTTTTCAATCTGAGGACCAGTAAATTGTTAAAAATGTTGCAGACCACTAGCTTGGATAGGCCTAATTTTACTATCCATATTATTGTTAACATTTGGCACATGTATTACTCTAACATAATAAGTCTAAAACCATGTTTTGAATTTCTACGAAAACACAGTTATGAAGCTGGATGTGAACTATTAAAAGTTAATTATGTATTAACCAGAGTCTTAATATTTACCAAATCAAATAAATAATAATGTTACTACATGCTGGACGCTACACTAAACCATCGGCCTACATGGACAAAACAAAAGACACTTGTCGGTACACCTTTTATTTTTGTTTACTTCATCACTCTTATGTTACCAATCCTACCACGTACCGCGACGCGGTTGCTCATACCTGTTTAAAACCCAAAGGAAACCGTCATTTACTTAATCTTTAGAAGAATCGTGCTCTTTCTGAAGCCATCTGGAAATGAAAATACCATTGTAGAAACAATGCTGTTCTCTCCTCATCCTGGAAATGCCAAATTTTGGCACGGTAATTGAAATATTCAAGGCTTTTAAAAAATTGGGCTTATGGCCTCATACAGTATTAATTAGGTATCAAAATTTATAATATTCTGCTTGTGCACCATCTGAACTATCTTCACAGACCACCAGTGGTCCGCGAACCACAGGTTGAGAAGCTCTGTTCCAGAGGATGATATTTGAATATTACAAAAATGGCAGCTGTGCTGCACTCTACTGACAGTGTTGCTAACTTTTTCGAGCTCCACAGTGTTCCACAACCCACGTGTCTGCCCACTGCCTGAGGCAGCGTGTGACAGAACAAAGTTGTCTCCATTCACCATTAACAAAGCGGACCTCCTCCCTCGAAAATTTCTGCGAAAATGCTAGAGCGCGTGCGCAATTTGTGACACCCGGCGACTGTCTCCACGACAGCGAAACAGTTCACTGATGTGGCCAACAGATGGCGTTCAATACTTTATTTAAGGTAGAGTAGAGTAGATAATGTTGCACTTTTAAATATTAATTTTTCTTCCACTACATTTATTTTTTAGTTTGTTTATTCTTGATTTGAAGGTGGTGCCATATCACAGTGTCACTACGTCTAGAGCCACCACTGAACCTACACAATTTAAACTCTTTCTAGATCACAGAATATGCCTAAGGTATGTAATCTTTTATGCATTGCTTCAACATGTCTATCGAAGCATAAATGGAAGACTGTCAAATTACCTTGTCTAAAACCAGACCAGCTTACTGTGCAGTTCATTATAATGTAGATGTGCACAATCTTTTATTAATTGCTGTTTTGAAAATATTCTTTGACCTATTACTCATCTCATAAATTTGACAACATTTTGAGTGGGGCAGAAAAAAATACAAGTATGGGTAGAAAACAACTGGGCTGGAATTATAAAACTTTTTATTTTTGAATTTTAACATTTAAACACTAATATCCTTCAATTTACAGTCTTTCTCAACCCCTACACTACTCCATATGAATTTTCCATTTTTGAAGAAGAACTACAGGTGATCTTCTGGAAAGTTGATCATGACCTTCATCAATTTTTTCCTTTATGGTATCGTTAGACATAAAACCAATGTACTCATCACTTTGAAAAACAAAAAAGTCATATGGAGCAAGTCAAGATAATAGGGTAGAAGTTCCAAGACTTAGATTACATTTTTTTCACCCAAATATCTTTCCTTGAAAGAGCTACAGCTATGAGTCTTTACCTGGTCACAAAACTGGTTTTTAGTATACTCGACCTTCAGGTACACTATCAATGTGAACAGTTCCATGGATCTCAAAAACCATTATCATTGTTGCTTGTTTCTTTTGCCAGTGTGAGTTTGGGCTTTCCCAGTGTATGGATTGGCACTTTTTCAGGATCATATATAAAAAAAAAAAACCCATGCCTTGTAACGCAAAGGCTGAAACTTCAGCTCAATAAGCTTCAAATAACAAAGTGTTTTGGTCCATGGAGTGGCCAGAATGAAAGATTACAGAACCAAATAATAAAGCAGCAATAAGAGTCATAAAGCAAATAAATTTAAGAAAGTTTCAGAAAGTGGCACGGCTGGTGTAGTAAGACAATCTTTGATGTGCCAAGAACTAGGGTAGGACAAAAGAAGTAACGTGAGAGAAAGTGTGGTTGTGATTGGCATGTTTTGAGCAGAAAAGAAGCCTATCACATTCATTTCCGCAGTATTAAAAGAATATCCAAGGTGCCGGGGTAGAAAACTGGTTCGTTCTTGTACAAATCAGGTGTAACCAGGATTAGTGATGATGAAGTTGAAAATAGGTTTTTCATTGAAGATCTGAAGTGTCATGATGATGATTCATTAAGTAGAATGTCTGATGGCAGGCAAAGTCTAGGGCAAAAGTATGAATGTTGTTTCTAATAATGAGTGAAGTTGCTGCACTGTTTCATTGTGTTCGAATCTGCAAATTCTTGATGGAGGTCCGATTGTCTTACATGTTTGTAGCGTAAATACAGCTTTGGTACCCAACTTTACAAATTATTTGCAATAAACTTCATGGTTCAAAGAGTGCACAGTTATATTTGGATTATTATTTAGTAGTGTACTTCTCACTCAATAAACTTGTTTGTTAAAGTTATGAACCCACATCAAGTCTGATATGTAAGTAAATTACCTATTTCTACACATCTTGTCATCACTATTAAATTATCAGAAATGTTAACCTGTTGTGAAATAGCTCCTTGTTTTTAGTTATCATACGGGGAGTGAAGTGTTTCGAGAAACTTTTACTAACTTGAAATCTTCTTGACTGCTCTGCACCCTAATGAAACCACTATCGTTGACAATGTGAAAGTTAAGTTTATCATTGCCACAACTTTTTTGTAAAGAAACTTTGAAGGTCGCCATCCTTATACTTAGGGAAAAAGTTCAAAATGTTAACAAACAAGTTTATTGATTGAGAAGTACACTACTAAATAATAATGTCTTTAAACCATGAAGTTTATTGCAAGTAATTAGTAGAGTCTGGTACCAAAGCTATATTTACAATACAAATATGTAAGACAATCGGACATCCTTCAAGAATATGCAGATTCGAACACAATGAAACAGTGCAGCAACTTCACTCATGATTAGAAACCACATTTATACTTTTGCATTAGACTTTGCTTGCCTCAGACATTCTAGTTCACAAATCATCATCCCGCCACTTCAGATCTTCAATGAAAAATCTATTTTTAACTTCATCATCACTGATCCCTGTTACACCCGATATGTATGAGAAAGAACCGGTTTTCCACCCCAACATCTTGGGTATTCTTTTAATACTGATGAAGCGAATGTGAACAGCTTCTTTTCTGCTCAAAACATGCCAATCACAATCATCCTTTCTCCCACGTGACCTTTTTTGTCCTAACCTAGGTCTTGACATATCAAAGATTATCTTCCTCCTGTGCCACTTTCCAGAACTTTCTGAAATTTATTTGCTTTACTACTCCTATTGCTAATTTATTGTTTGGTTCTGTAATCTTTTGTTCCCGCCGCTACCCGCACCAAAAAAATTTGTCCTCCAAAGCTTATTCAGCCTCTGCATTACAACCCCACCCCCAGCCCCAAAATTACACCTGTTTTTGGAAAGAGGAATCCAAAACCAGTAGAATTTTTGAAAATTAGTTAGGTCAGTTACAACTTTCAGTCCTCATACACTCATTGTATAGTAGTGAAAACATCTTGAATTATGAAGCAATAATTACTATTAATAGCAAGTTTCTAAATTTGGGAATGTCCCTAACTATGTTAGGTGCTGGCTATTGGATTATTGCAACATTGTTTACATCCATCTTACACAATGTTTCACATTCCAATGGTTCACTCTAATTTACACATTTCTTACTGTAAGCAGCGCTGGCATTAGGGAGGGGTAAGTGGGGCAAAAGTAACCCAGGCCCAGACCTCCAAAGGGTACCCACTGGCCAGTGTTCCAAGCTAAATAAAAATCAAATGCAAGTTTTAAAATCTGCACCTATGATTTTCAACATTTTTACATTAAAATTTTCTGACTTTGTACAAAAAAATACTCCATAGTTTAAAGTAACAAATTTTGTCAGGAGGAGGGGGGGAGGACTTAAGAACGCTTACCTAGGTCCCAAGAATCCTAGCGGTGGCCCTGACAATTATAACAAAACAAATAAAACAAAGAAATTGTTGAAAAAATTCAAACATAGTGAAACTTACAAATGCGTAGAATCTTATATAAATATTGTTCTTGGGTGACTAGCTGAGTTATAGGAGTGTTATAATTACACAATATTTTGGCGCTCTCAATCGTTGTCTCCATCTTCTGGTGAAGTGACCACACTTCTGGTGAAGTGTGGTCACTTCACCAGAAGATGGCGACAACGATTATTACGAGTATTATCTAAGACTAAGATCTGGGCAGGGAGTGTCTGCTATCCAGAATGTGTTAGTAAGCTAATTCTTACCTCTGGAGTTTGGCTGGGAATGTGGTTTGAGGGAGTACTCTGATGGCTCTAACTGTGAAACAGTTATTGAGGCCGCAAGAGTTGTGGGCAGCAACAGGTTAGTCTGGATTTTTGGAGTAAACTGGTTGTCTGTGACCATTCATTCTAATTGATAGCTGGTTCATAGTGAGGCCTTCGTAAGAACTGTGACAGCGGAGGTGAGTGAGTCTGTATATGAAGTGGGAGGTGGAATTAGTGACATGGCCTATGATGGGGTAGGTTTTTCTTTACAGATGTTGAGTTGATCCACATTTTGCTGGCCTGCTTGTTGTTAATTTTGAGTCCTGCAGCTTTAGCTTCCAGCCCCCCACCCCTTTTTTTCTTTATTCCAATTTCTCTGCTATGTATACGAATCTTTGAGTGAGAATCATTTATGGGTGTAAGATGTTGTAATATCTAGTTTTTGATTGACTGTAAATACTCTTGTAGGGAGTCATTTGTTAGAAATTCAGAGATATCTTTGGAGAAAATAATTGAATTTTCTACTGTCCTTTTATTTTAAACATATTGGTCCATTCCTTACGAATAAGTTCATTATTTATTGTTTTTATTAAGTTATTGTTTTTCTAACAATAAATCATATCCATTGTGTTCTGACAAACCATTTTTAATTGAAACAGTTCTACAATTCTCTAATTAATTTTTCCCTATGATAATGTTACCTCCAAATTTAACATCTGCAAGATCTGAATGCCTGTATACGTTTCTCAAGGTGACAGTGGACTGGTTACCACCAATCAGGGCCAGCACTAGCATTCTTGGACCCCAGGTAAGTGTTCTCGGGCCCCCCACCTTGTTTTTTTTTTTTTTTACTTTACACTTTGAATTTTTTTTGGATAAAATCAGAAAATTTTAATCAAAAAAATCAAATAACATGTTCTATAGAAAAGTTATTTTGTTGTTTAACTTCTATTTAGCTAGCTAGACATCCTGGTCGGAGGGCCCACTTCTGGGGTCTTGGCCCCGGGTACTTTTGCCCCGCTTACCCCTCCTTAACGCCGGCCCTGTCATCAATGGTATTACCTTATGAGTGTTTCTCCACCATGCTTTTGGAAGCTGAAAAAATATACTTTGGGGCATACCAAGAAACCACCAAGGTCAACTGGGCTACTTGCTAGGTATCACCTATGGCGGTAATAAGAATTTGTTCTGGAAAAGTTTCGAAGGAAAAACAAATTTTCTCTGATTTGATTCTCAGGATATTTAGCTAGGATGTTTTTAAATAAATGCATTTGATTTTAAATGGTGGAAATGTTTATTGTTATGAAAAAATCTCTAAGTAACAAATAACTATTATTTATTTTGTGATTACCAACATTTTGTGTAAATTTTGCCTAACTTTTTAATAACTTCTTTTTCTTATCTTCTGTCAAAAGAATTCTTATGTTATGTTGTGACCTGGTTCAATTAATTTCTGCAGATGCTCTTCTCCTTACATGAATTTCTGCATCTAGTCATCATAAATAAACAAAAAGCAACATGTCAATTTAAACAAATATTGCATTGTAATTTTTTAAATCCCTGCCTCACATTATAATTTTTTTATCTCTGGCCTTTGTACTTTTGTACAATTACCTTTTAGCTGACATAACAGTTATACTTGCTTTTAACAATATAAGTGCTAAAACTAGTTATTTATTTGAAATTCTCCAGTTAGCCTAGCAGAGCTGTGGTGTTGGCCAGTATAACTAACACTTCGGGCATCATTGCACTTGCCGAAGGTTCCTGAGTTATCAAGGTCACAACCAGTCTCGAGGCTATCACATTATTAAATGGATTATCAAAAGTATTTTGACAGAGAACAAAGCCTTGTTTACTGGGATGAGGATAGACCTACAAGAATTGGGGTTCATGGCTGAAGACATCCAAGAGTGTGTGATTCTCTTAAGAAGAGACTTGAAATATAGCGGGAGTTCCAAGAGACATTTAAGCTAAGAACTGACAAGACATGGACCAAAGCAAGGGGAAAAAACTAAATGTGGAAATATTGTGCAAAAATGTAAGCCCTAGGATAAAAGCAGTTGCTTTTACATGGTCCATAGCTGGCTGCAACGAGAGAGAGAGAGAACAGAATTAATTTTGTTCTTTGGTCCAGTGAGGAGTAGTGTGGTAGCTCAGTACTTAAACTCAAGATTCACTATGAAGGGTCCAGTCCTGGTATGGCCAGCTCAGCTTGATCATATAAGATATGCCAGGATATTTCATATTTTGGATTCGACATTAAACTGAATGTCCAGCTAAGGCAGAGGCCAGAGCCAGTTCTATGGGAAGGGGTGAGTTGGGGGGAGGGGCAAACCAGGCCACTTCCACTGAGCATCAACTTTAGGGGACAGCAAACTCATGTTTGAAGGGTGGCAACAATGAGGGTGGCAATCTCACAGTTTTTGCCTCGGCTTGGAAAATTCCTAGATCCGCCACTGGCAGAGATGGAATGTGTGGCAAATTGAATCTCTGTCAACAGAATCATAAGACCTCATGATTTTACTTACTTCTTGGAGAGTGTAATCTGTAAACTGATAAATACTGAATGAATCCCGCATTCTTAGAAGATGATTTGTTTGTAACATTCTCCAGCAAAATTTAAATTGAAGAGACCAGAGAGGAAAATTTCTCTTTTACTTCATGATAAATTTTTGACAAGTATACAAAATATATTGAAATTTACAGTGAACTGTATAAAATGTCAGAACTACTATTTTTTTTTTTTTTATCTAGTTCTAAATGCACTGCACAACATTCAAGGTTTTGTTCTATACAGTATTTATTCAAATCTACAGATATTGTCCTGTATTTTCTCTTATATATATTGTTCCACTGTTCCTGACCTTCAAAAATCTGATGCATTTTATCTTTGTGCATGATCTTATTTAACTTTATGTTGTATTAGAGCCATTTCAAGTGTGATTATTACAATAGTTTCCTTTCATTATTGATATCACCTCATGACATTTCTTCTTGCTCCACTGTTGCTGAAATGGTTTTGAAATGAATTTTTGCAGAAAAGGAATTGTGGGAATATTAAATAAACTGGTGAAACTGTGAAAGTGATGATTTATTTAATTATTTTCAGTTTACAATTGTACAAGTACAAATTTTTAATTTGAGAATAGTACTTTATAATCAACTTTATTATGAAATTATTTTTACAAATTTAAAAATGCCCTGAAGAACTAAGCGTGAAGCCTGCTTCAGATATAGCATCATAAACATTGAAAAACATTTTTCAGGCAAAGATATAGTATTCAATTCATTAGGTGTTTGAGGTAAGGTGGTAGATCTCAAAATAAAGTGAAGAGTGTTGGGCTGTCTAGCAAAAGATGCATTATTTATTTTTCTTTAGCATCATTAAAAAGTTCACAGCCTAAATCTTAGATGGTAAAGCTGTTGGCTACATTTTGAGAAATAAAATTTCATGAAAGAATTAATTTATATTAAGCCTATTGTGCAAACAAACATAAGGTTCTTACAGTACTGTTTTAACTAATTGAAATACAACATAAAATGATTGCCATCACCATCTGTGGCACAGGCCAAGAATTTTTTACACTAACCTAAGAGTGAGTAGAAAACCACAAAATATATATGCACTTGACAATAAAAGCAATGCAATAAATGATTTAGTTATGTAATATACTCTAAAAACTTATTTGGTAATGTTTGTGATTGTATGTAAAAATATGTTTTAAATTACTGATGATAAACATACACAGTGAAATAGTATTTGAAAAAAAATTGGCACCATACTCAATTGACCTGTTTAAGTTTGTCATGGGGTGTGCATCAAGGTAATATGTCAAATAAGACAAAAATAATTTAACGATGCCACAGTAACCCTATTTAGATGTTTGATTTTTTATAAATGTGGTACTTGTGAATTTGTGGCTCATTATAATTTGAGTGCACGGCAGTGCACCTGCCAAGTCGAGTCAACGGCGGCACTGCCTACCCTTTTCTCGAAGCCATTCGGGCCATTTTTGAACCTCAATTTTTTCGGTAGTATTTATGCTACATGTCTCAAATTTCTGCTATGCATAGATATCAGCAATCTTAGCAAACGTACTAAATTTTAGTTCATTACTGTTGTTAGTTTGATTGTTATTAGGATGCAAACTACAGCAATTTTGTCACTCACTCACTGATGATCATCAAAATTCTAAGGCACTTCCAGTAGCCGTAGAAAGCTGAAATTTGGTACACAGATAACATTTTACCCACATATTATAAGAAAAGTCTGAAACTCCTAAATCTCCATATACATACCCCCTTACCTACCCCTAACATGAAATCACTTTCTACCCTAATTATTTTATAAACCTCAGATTTACACTATAGAGTTAGCTTACTATGTTTAAATATTGTTTTTAATTTTACTTCTTTCCTTTTCTTACTTCGGAAGTAATTGAAATTCAAAATTTTATTTCGGCACAACACCCTGACATCAAAATTCCACTGTACTTCCAGCAATCCTAGAAACAAGTAATTTGGTACACATATATGGTTTCATCCCTAAATCATAAGAAAAATCTGATATTGGAGTTTTTCCCCGTATTTATTTAATTACAATCCCATACATGAAAAAATCTGGCACATATTTGTGGCTTAATTACTTTGCTTGGGATGAAGCTATAAACCTGAAATTTCTTTACTATATAGAGGAAAGCCAGTTTAACAAAATCCTTAAATTTTACTTTGTTCCTATGATTAGTTTGGAAGTTACTTGTTATTTATTTGAGGTGATATCTAAACCAACGGCAACGTTCATTGCTCGGCTATGGCGCACATTGTTTGCAGAGATTGGAGCATTGTTGGTAATGATATTGCTGATTTTCCCTGTATTTATTCAATGGCAACTCAAACATTCCAGTGCATATTTTGCAGGTTAATTGATTTGTTTTGGATGAAGCTATATGCTCAAACCGTCAAACCTGTCTCATGAAGAGAATCAATTTCCAAAATATTCAAAAACAGAAAAACAAATGAAGGTGCGGGGATGTGTGTGTGTGTGTGTGTGTGTTTTTGAACGTTGCAGCAATTATAACACATTGTTCATCTGAGAAATACGATTGCCAATGTAACCTAACAAAACAACTTAGATAACTGGCTTTATTTTCGTACGAATCGAAACTGCATATTCACCATTGCCATGAATGCATAATTTTACAGTGTGTTTCAGGCTTCATTTCCTCGTATACGCTGACTCGCTTTCTTTTGGTACTAAACGAAAATACATATGCGCCATTGCCATGGATGTATAATTTTACAGCTTGGTCCAGGATGTATTTTCACGCGAACACCTAATGTAATTGGTGAGCAGAGACATGGCCCCATAACAATCAACTTCCCCATATAGCATATTTCCTTCTTGGATCCCTGGTGTTGCGTCCTTGCCTAGATCAGCAAGTTTCACTAATATCCTAAATTTTAAAATTTTCCTGTGCTTAGTTTGGAATTTACTAGAAATTTTGTTTATGGTGGTATTTAAACCAACGACAATTGCTTGGCTACGGCACACACATACTGTTTTCAGGGAGTGGCGCATTGTTGATAATGTATATTGATGTCTTAAATTCTAAAATTTTCTTATCCAGTGATTTTCAAATGGAATAATTGTATTTGAGAGGCGATTCAGGACAAGCGATAAACTTACAAAAAGAAATGAGATCCCACAAAAACAATTCTTGTAAAAATAGGCCAAGTCTCATGTTCATGTAGTGACAAAAAGTTATGAGATCTTCTTCTGAGCCAAGTCTACTCTTTACAGTGTGTATCACTTCACTTTGTGAAACAGAATGGTTTCTCTTGGTGTCATAGATCGTTTAGTTAGTATAAAAAAATCTGATGACTTGGCCATTATGCAGGACATGTTTTAGTTAACCTATATAAATACCTTAAATGTGTTGCTTTATCAAACATATAAATACTTAAAAGCCAAGATTTCCCTTGCTCTTTTTCGAATTTGACAAGTATATATTATTCCCTCAATTTCAGTAAAAATTATGACGTGTATAATGGCCAAGTCATCAGATTTTTTTATACTAACTAAACGATCTATGACACCAAGAGAAACCATTCTGTTTCACAAAGTGAAGTGATACACACTGTAAAGAGTAGACTTGGCTCAGAAGAAGATCTCATAACTATTTGTCACTACATGAACACGAGACTTGGCCTATTTTTACAAGAATTGTTTTTGTGGGATGTAGATTGATGAGCTGTAGTTTTTCAGCTGCCATAAAGCTGCATGTATATGAGTAATAAACTTGTGACACTTATTTCATAATTAATTTGCTTATCTGTTTACACAGAGGCAATAACTGGCATACGCGACACATTTGTGTAGATGCTACAACCATAGTTTGCTGTTGCTTTGACAGTTTTATTATTTCTGTTGTAGGAATAAAAGAGCAGGAAAAGGAATGTTTGGATAAGAGAGTGATTTTATGAAGTGGTGAGCTGGGAGTTCATGAGACATTTATTTTTGAGTTGAAATTATGGGATATTTGACATATTTGATATCTTTCTGCAAATGAAAATAGCATATTTTGAGTACTCACTGGTAAACCTCAAAAACACCATACTATTGGTAGTTAAAGGTCTAATTGGCTGCAGGATATAAACTTTACTGCATCGAAAAACTCCCATGTATCTTGGTACATATCATCTGTGCCTGCCATCATAGCCTCCCTTTTTTTTTTTTAAGGCCAGGGACGAATTCCTTTCTGCTCCTTGTCCCTAGTCTTTTTCTGCCTCTAATGACCTCAACATAAATGAGGCTTAAAGCCATAAGCAAAAAGTCTTTTCTGGTTATGATTTGTCTTACTTCCAAATGGAGCTGACACCTCAAATTGTGCAGTTTCCTGCCTAATTCATTGGTTGTGGCGATATATTTGGTAACCAATTCCTATAAAACACTTTGGTTTTTAATTTAGTTGCAGTATGATTTACTTTTTACATCCCACAGTTCTGGTATAACATCCCACTCCGAAATTGAAGCAAATACTTCCTCACTACAACTTTTTTTTCTGACATTTTCTCTCTGAAAGTGTCGGACAATGTTTTAGCATGTTGGATACTACAATACACTCTCTAAGAGAAGCAAACTGTTTACACTGCAGGAAAACCTGGTGTCTGAGTCATAACGTTGAGATCAAATCATGCAACAAGTGTCACAAGTTTATTGCTCACATATATGAGCCTTAATGGTGATTTTCAGATTCATCAGTGTCAAAGCAATGAAAGCTGGTGATTAGAAGGAACTTGGTTTTGAAAAATTCCTGATATTATTCTGGCTTGATTTTTTTTTTCAAGCAAATAATACTGAAATCAATGTGCCCCAAAATATTTAAAACCAAACCCATCCCCATGTTATTACTAAAACACTGTCATTGTGACAACAACAAGCATTAATCACCTTTGTGATGGTTTGTCAAGCAGTGCCCTGGATTAAAACCGGAATCCTGCAGTGCATATGGAGTGAATACACACAACTCATTGTGTGGGTATGTTTATACTTGACTGCCTACCTTGCGTATTTAAGAACAGTATGCTTGAATGGGCCAGAGCTAGGTTTCACCTTCTCCCTTGTTTCATCTCTCACATACAACATAAACAAGACGTTATACTTAATTCAAAGTCATCACAATCATTTTCATAGCAATAACATGAAACAAACAGGGGAAAATAACAAGAAATCACCACAGTCAAATTTCCCCAAAGAGTTGCTATGATGGGAAAATATCCTCAGTGGTATCCACCTGCTTTATGGAGATGGACAGACAGAATGCAAAACTTTGAAACTGCTCTGTTTTTCCAATGAAATGATGAAATATAATTATTGTACATTAAGAGTGAGGAAAAGAATTCAATATTTATCCAATTTCAAGACAGGCAGACAAGGAATTCAAACATAAGACTAAAAAGTTCCATTTTCCATTTCATGTACATGATTTTCTCTATCATATGTATACCTTCTATCTTTTAACACATGGCTTATTAACAGTACACCAAGCCCTTCCAAAAGTGACTGCTAAAGCAAAGGTTTTTTTTTTGGTTTACACTGATTAGCCATGTTATTAATAATATTACTATAAGATTAAGCTACTAGTATTCAATATATTTGGAATAACTGTCATACTTCTGAATAGAGTTCCTGGCAGTTATTCATGAATGTGACTTGCAGATTTTGTATGTTGAAAAGAAACCTATTTATTGAAAATGTCCAATGAGAAAAAGATGACCAAAACAAAGTGCTGTATATGCAGACAGTTCAGAAAGTTGATGCACAAGAAGTCTCAATAGTGGTGATGAAGCAGTAGTATTGTACTGAGAGAAATAGGAATTAGATGACAGGTGGAAAGAAATGAAGAGAGCACAGTATATGCTATGGTGTGGCAAACTATATCATGATTGAAAATGATGATGAATTTTTCCAAACATGTTTGTTCAACAAAATCTGGCCAGTAGTTATTTGTAGTAGAATTTTTCCCCAACTTCATTTGTGCATTTACTTCTTAACATAACATGTTACCTATAACTAATACAGGAAGTTTATGTTTTGAATTCTTCATGGATATTTCATAATTGGTTTAAACATCAATCCAGCAATGAGAAAAAAGTTTTAAGTCAACCTGATAGCGAATGGGTTAATTGTGAGGCCTATATATGAACTGGTACAGTGGAGGAATATGAGTTGATATATGAGGTGTGTTGTGGTGCAAATAGTGAGTTCAATGATGGGGTGGTTTTCCCCCACCTTTACTTAGTACCTTAAAGTGTTTTCCTGCTCTTTATTATATTGTTGCCACAGCCTCATGGAGTCATTCTGTATTGTCCTGCTCATGCCTACCTCAATGTTGATACTCCTTTTTCTTTCCATCTGTTCCCCTCCTTGTCATTTTATTACACTTCCCGCTAATTCATTTACGACACCTTGTCCTCCCGCCAAAATGGCTGCCCACTTTGTTTACTGCATCCATGTGACACCAACTAACACCACAAGCAGTCATTCTGTGTCCTTAATTTTATGCTTACACAACTGCCTTCTGAATCAGTTTCTGTTTTGCCTGGGCCCTACAAGATTTTTGGAAATATATTTACTTTAGGATTCCATTTCATCCTTCATGCAGGGCCTACTGTACATTTTTACAATGGGACTTTGACCTGATGGTTTAATTTCTTCCCAGTAAGTAAACTCTGTGTAATATCTCCGCTCTTCTTTTGCACAGTCCTTATTATTTATTTTATCCATCACTTTCTATTTAAAGATTACATATTTTAACCTCACTTGCAGTCATTTTTGCTACAAGAATTCATAAGATGTTTTACTCTCACTTTGCGTCTATGTAAGTTCTAGACCTTTCTGAGTGCTTTTCCACACCTCTTCTGCACAATGATTAATGTTTATTGTTTCTAATAGTTTTTAGTCAATATTAATGAACTTGTTTGCTTTCAAAATTGTCACTTTTTATCTCACAGTGATTTATGCTGTACAGTGTCTATTCTTAAGCAGTTTCAGAGATTCTGTTTGTTGCACTATATGTCTTTCATTCAAATAGTTTTTTTGGACGATTTTTCTGCTCCTTGCCCATAGAGTGCCAAATATTTCTATCACTTTCCTCTAATGTGTCACCCACAGCAGACTGCAATCTCATATGCTCTACCATCGATCCTGGTTCTCCTCAGTTATACTTCCAAATGGATTAACCGCCAAACTTCCTGTCTCTGGCTGCCATCTGAAAATTCAGCCACCACTCCACTCCTTTTGTTTCACTGAATGCCTAACATTCACCAAGCTAGTCCTTCAACAGCTACTATATAGGTCTAAGGCTTTCTGCCCGGCTTATCTTACTAAACAAAATACTATGCATGTCTGCCCCTAATTTAATCAATCAAGTACAGCATATAACAGAATGTAAATAGGTCCCAGCAAAACATGCACAGAGACATCTGTGTAAGCTTTCAGCGCTAGCAGGAAGCTAACTGGATATAGGTCTGCCTCTAACCCACTGAAATTCCAACCATACTCAGCACACCATTCATCTCCCTTGATTGCCAATACCCCATGTCTTGCCCACATTTTAAGCCTCTCCCACCCAACCCTTTTACCACCCACTCAAAAAGCCCCCATCCTACATCCTGCTAAACCATAGCAGTTTGTAGTTAACCTTTCTTCTACCAAATGCTCTGATCTTTCTAAGGGACTATCATTTTCCCTGACCCCGAAGTTCGACCGTGCCTCTTTGGTCTGGGACTCTTTAGCGTTCTGCCACTCTCTCCAATTGTGGTACCTCTTTGTCTCCTTGAAGGAGAGTGGCATGATGAGACAGAGTCCTGCCTAGAGCAATCCAAATCTCCTTCCCAAGACCCACCTTCCATCCCCAACTCATGTTCCAAGAATTCCCCACATCCAACCTGTCCTCAACCTCCTTCCATAACTCAGTTTCCCCAACAATATCAGTTCCACTGTAACTTGAGCCATGAGAGAAATATCTAAGAATCCTTCCAGCCGACAAGTGCTCAACGATTGTAGTCGTGGACTGCAGTGACTATGAAGGCTGAGGCTTTAAGACACCAGTATATACTGTCCACATCTACATCTACATATACATCCATACTCTGCAATTCACAAACATTGTGGGTGGCAAAGGGTGCTAAGCACCATTTTAAATTCTGCACATTATAAACCCGAATAGCACGAGGAAAGAAAGAATACATAAAAGCATCAGTATGGCATCTTATTTCTCAAATCTTATCCCTCCGGTCATTGCAACCCAAACAGGTTGGCAGAAGAAGTATCTCACTGCACTCGTAGGTCATAGAATTTCGCATATTCTCCAATAAATTCAAATACAAATGACACCGTCTGTCTTCCAAACAATCCCAACCCAATCTATGTATCAATTCTGTGATGCTTTCATAAAGGCTGTAGAAACCAGTCACGAATCGAGCAGCTCTCCTCTGTACCCTCTCCACTGAGTCAATCAGGCCCTTGCGATACAGATCCCAAACTCCACAACAGTAATCCAGATGCAGACGCACTAGTGTTTTATATGCTATTTCCTTTGTATGAGCATTACAATTCCTCAGAATACGACCTATGAATTGTAATTTAGAATTAGCTTTGCCTGCGATGGAAGTTATGTGCAAGTCCCATTTCATGTTGCTTTGTACTATTACACCCAGATACTTCAGGGAATCAACATCATACAGAACGTACTACTTCAATAAGCCAGGAAGTATGACAGCCATCAGAAGTGATACATTGTTTCTAAACAGCCCTGATGAAGGCTCCAGGTTGGGTGCTGAAATGTTGGAAGAAAAACAGCACTCAAAGCAGCACGAATCCCACAAAATTAAGTGGAATATTTTATTAAGTATGCTCTTTCCTTGATCTCCAGGGCCCCTTACAGGGCCTCTCTCCAAAATCCTTGACCCTCTTTATTCCGCAGATTCCCCGTACTCCCACATTGTATGCTCTTCCCAAGATCCACAAGACTGAAAACCTGGTGCAGCACATTGTTACAGCATCTGGCTCACCTACTGAATGGGTTGCAGCTCTTGTGGATCAATACCTCCACCTTTTGTACAGAATCTTCCTTCATTCATAAAAGATACCTCACACTTCCTTGAATGACTTTCCACAGTCCCCACACCTCTATCATCAACCTCCTTCCGTATCTCCACACATGTCTCTTCCTTGCACACCAACATCCCCCATTGTCAGGTTCACAGTGCCATGGAACACTTCCAGGAAATGCGACTCCTGCCCACAGCACACCCTTCTTCATCTCCTAAGCAAACCTCATTATGTCAGATAACTTCTTCTCCTTCAACTCTCAAGTTTATTACCATATATGTGGCACTGCCATTGGTACCCGTATGGTCGCATCCTATATAAACATATTCCTGAACCATCTGGAACAATAATTTTAAACAAATCCCCTTTAAACTGACAGTGTGATTCAGATAAATATACAATATTTTTATGATCTGGAGCAACAACGAAAATCCCTTGCTAGAATTCCTTAACTCCATAAACAGCAGTCACTCCAACTGTACCTGGATACGGTCCCACACCCATGTCACCTTTCTTGATGTCGACATTTCCTCACAGAATGTGGACCTACATATCTTCATTCAGATAAAACATTCAAATCTACAACAACAGTTGTCATCCCCTTCACACTAAACATTCCCTTCCATACAGCCTGGCCATCTGAGACAGACGCATCTGTTCTGATGAAAAACAAAATCTGGTACAAGCTATTATCTCCTGCAGCTACCCCTCTGACCTAGTACACATACAAATGTCTTGTGCTACAACCAACCCTCTATATATCTACCATAATGCCTCACCTCTTAAAAAACTAACCATAGCCCCACTTCCATTACCAGTTCTTTCATGGTCTTGAGTCCATTAACTTAATCCTTTGTCGTAGGCATGACCTCCTACATCCCTTCCCCAGGATGTCCACCATTTTCCACAAAACCATACCCACTGCCTCATGGTTCAGAAATACTCACCCTGGAATTTCCCAAACGTGGCTTTTGCTTGTAAATTACATACAGAGATAATTAACAGAGGGAAATAAATATTCACATGCTGTTGTGTGTTCTGTTTCTCATTTTAAGTATGAAAAATATTATGAAAGGAAAGCTACATGGCCTGGCTCGGAACCCCCCCCTCCCCCCCCACGTAGCCCAGCGTAGCCTTCCAGCCAACCCCTCCCCCCCCCCCCTGCACCGAGCCACGTGGTTTGTGCACGCTCCCAAAATACATGGAAAGAATGGTGTCAGAACTATTGACTACCACTTGGTACACCTACAGTAAATGAGGAACAGTATGGTAGTCATAAATCTACTCATAAAATGTACTTTAAAATTTTTATGGTTTAAGTACTCAAAAGGTCTAAATCTGAAAATCTGATAATTACAAGCAGAATACACTTTACTATTTTTTTTTTTACTACTTAGAACTAAATTCCAGAACTGATCAGCAAACTTGTATTAAAAATACTTTAAGTGATAAAAATATTGAGTAATGGTTTATATGGTAACATAAACAAGTAAGTATACCTACTATCCTGTGACTATCACATATTTAATACAGTATCTGTAATTAATCACAGTTACCTTTAAATTATCCAGGGTGAGAGAGAGTTTAGAAAGCAGGCGATATTTTATATGTATGCTTTGGCACAAGGAGATCCACGATTAATCATGTTATCTGTGAATTCTTCCAGTGCCAAGTCACACAAATAAATGTAACACATCCTCGATGACAGTCATTTGAAGAGTATATATTAGTTCCACGTACAATAAATGTGCCGTTAGTCTTCATTTGATGACCACATGCCATATCTTCAGGATATCCTCTGCAAAAAGAGAAGAGATTTTATATATTACTTCAAAGGAAAGGTAATGTCAGCCATAAAATAAATATTAATGATAAGATTGAAATAAAGTGACTTGTGTGACAATCAGATCTAGGATTCATTTTGAAAAGGAAGGGGAGCACAGTTTTAGAGAATAAGCTTAGGATTTTGTTTCTACATCAGATTGTTGTTCAATTATCAACAAACAGAATTTTCCCTCTCTATACAATGAATGGTTGAATGTTGTTCTTACTAATATTTAATAAATCTTTATTTCAGTTGCAGATCAAGTTTTCTATGGCTACATACATGCCATTAAAAACTTAATTTGCAGCATGAAGAATTTATTGAAGTACTTATCATCATCATTTTTTTTAATGGATTTTTTTCACTTTTGTGGGAGAGCCTAAGTGTGAATATTATCAGTCAGACTCCCAGATTGCTAGGCCTGTCATAGTCTTATGCTCCGGCTACACACTCCATGTTGTGTGCGCTCTTACCTGAACAAACTAGTTTGCGCATGCAAGATGGAGCATGTGGACGGCTACATGGTAGCGCGTTACAGACTTGAAAGAGTGGCTTGTGCAATCGTTGACTTGCTAAAGATTTTTCACTGCGCAGTTTTACCTGCAAATGCATGACAGAGCGTGTAGCCGGGTCATTATGGGGAAGCAGCTATGTTGCCATCTGTCTGCGAAATATGTAACTACGTTCTGTATGTGGAAAGTGTGTTTTTGTTTGCGTAACATATAGTTTACGATGCGGAGATTTGGGAACCATTCTGGCATTTGCCTTGGTGACTGTGGAAAACCGTCTAAAAACCGCACTCAGGATGCCAGTACACAGGGATCCTGTCCAGCTATACCTCCCCGACCCAGTGTTTGCACTGCGCCTCACTGATGGGTATACTAAGGTACTTATTACGTAAATAAAAACTTATGGATTTTGAAAATATTATTTTGCTATCTTAATTAAAAAATTCTTTTTGATTATTGTTGATTGTTTTGGTGGTCTGCAGTCAGAAACAAGGTTAAATGAAAAAAATGGCATGTAAGAACATTGCATAGAATCTAGGTTAAATAGAGATGACACTGTTATATAATAAGATTAAATTGGAAGGGGACTGTGAACAGCTAGAGGTTGGTCAGGAAAGGATATATATGTAGGTAAGTCAGCATGGAATGAAGATTATTATTATTTAATTAAAATTGCAATGGAGTGTACGCTCCTGTGGCAATTTCCCTACACACCCATCTTCCTCGTTTCCTGCACCCACCTACATTTGCCCTCTACAAATTTTAACTTTAAATTCTTTCAATGTTTTTGCTAAATTATTCATCATTTCTCTTGGTAACTCATTCCAATCCCTGACACCCTTACCTAAAAAAGAGAATCTTCCTACACCCTTGTGCCTGAAATCGAGTGCCAGCTTGTGTTCATGGTAATCTTTTCCCTTCCATGCATTACTTTTCATTCTTACATCAATATCTTTCCATGCCTCATCACCAATATATGCCATCTACAATCCCATGACACTCTTCACCCTCCTCCCGTCTTCCAATGAATCCCATTCCAGCTCTTTTATCATATCTGTTACTGATTGCATTCTGCAACAATTTTCAGAAACAAATCTAGCAGCCCTTTTTCGCACCCTCTCCTACTCCTGTATTTGATACTCGAAATGTGGGTCCCATACTACACTACCATATTCAAGCAATGGTCTGACCAAAGTTTTGTAACCCAATTTCTTTACTTCTCTCGTACATCCCCTCATCAGTTTCTCCAACAAGTGCAGAATTTTTCATGCTACCTGTACAATGTGTCTTGCCTAGTTAAGCTTGTTATCAAATGTAATGCCTACCTTATAAATGCCAAGACGAGTCAGTTTATTGGTTTATGATTATAGTATAAGGGGAGGAATTGCTTATTGACTGCGTTAAGTGTAAATATATTTGACAGTAAACTCATTTGGCCACAACACATCAGAGAGAACACATTGGGGATGTGGTAAGATGTTTCAATATCCTTCATTTACTGGAGAAGGTGACAAATGTGTATCAAGGAAGTGAGTTACAAAACCATACTCACATCCCTGCTTGAATATGGTGGTGCAGTATAGAACCCACATTTTGGGAGAATCAAATACTAGAGTTGGACGGAATTCAAAGGATGGTGGCTAGATTTGTTTGCGTAAATTACCACAGAACACAATCAGTATGTGGTTGGGAGTCGCTGGGATACAGTAGGTGAGTGAAGAGATTTCTGGGAGTGCATTAGGCACATATTGGTGTGAAGCTTCGTTGGCTTTTGGTAGATGAATTAAGAGCAGTATGTGAAAGGGAAGAGATGAGTACAGCCACAGCCACGAGCTTGATGGTTCATAATGTGTACTATGGTGGGATTGTTAGCTCATGCAAGCATGTTTGCACCTGCTGGGCAATAATGTCATTTAGTTTTTCTTGTCTTGTTTTGAAATTCATCTAGATGCAATAATATGAGAGCTAATTGTGAAATGCATGTTTTGAGGTAAGGAAAATAAATATGTACCTTTTTCATTTCTTCTATCTAGTTATCATTAAATTAAAATCACTGAATGTAATAATTTGCAATACATTCATACTGAAAAATGAATTTATAAAACTGTTAGTTAATATTATGTGGCTAACTTAAAGTGCCAGTTCAACTATTGCTGTTTTTACCGTAGGCTGAAATGTGAAATACATTTGTTTATTTGTGACATTATGTGAAATAATATCTACTGCAGCAACCCTCAGTTCATTCTTTGGAAATTATTTTATTTTTTTTTAAATTTTTTGTGGTTATACATGTGTTATTTTACTACTGTATTACATATAAGAAGCTATTAAAAGACAGTAGAAAAGTATTATGAGTACACAAAATCAAATGATAGGATTAACAATGTTAAATGGGAAATTAAAATTGATGTTATGTTCATGATGAGTCACAACACATGAACTTTTTGTCACTTGAATAGAATGATACTAATGTCAAACATATACGAATATTGGGAAGACACTTATGCTAACAGTACAAGTGGGAGCATTTTAAAAACTCCATAGAAAAACTAAGAAGTCTAGTGAAGTGAGTATAATCATATCTAATCTAATCTAATAATATATAAAAATGAATATTTGTTTGTTTGTTCATTCGTCTTCTATGCTTTGCTATACCATTCATCCGATTACGATGAAACTTTTGTGATTTATTATGTGCGCACCTGCGTAGGTTTCTGACCCCCCCCCCCCAAAAAAAACAACATAAAAACCCACCTTCTCACCCCCTATACACTCCTCAACTGTTTTCATATTTTCGGTACACAAACCCACAGTTTTTAGCAGATATCGATGGAAATTCGCACACATAAACTTTAAAATAAACAGAAAAATACTGTCTACATTTGTTTTTCAAAAATCCACCCCTTCCCAACTTACCCCCACACCCTAAATTTTTGACAGCGCTCTTCATACAAAAACATAGATTTTATCCTATTTTGATGGAACTCTGCATATGTATCCTTTAAACAAATTAAAAAAAAAAATATTGTCTGCATTTGGTTTACAACTCCTAACCCCTTTCCTCCTTCACCCATCCTTAATCTATGCTGACCTCGTTCATACAAACCCATAGTTTTTATCTGATTTTGATAGTACTCAGCACACATGTGCTTTAAACTAGGTAGGTCTTGTAGCTCAGTGGTTAAAGCACTGTCTTGTATATATGGTCCTGTGTTCAAATCCTGGTGGAAGCAGGAATTTTTATGAGCTGGATATTTTAAATTTAATTTTAATTGCAATTTCCCTACACACCCATTTTCCCTCTTTCCTGCACCCACCTACATATGCCCTCTACAAATTTCAACTCTAACATATGACCTATTCCGAAATGTTCAGTAGTTGGGATTCCATTTCATATATAATAAAAAAAAGAGCGTTCTGGAAGCTCACTGGTTGGCTTACTTTTGAAAGTTCCCAGGCTTAGATCACAATGGAAGTTGAAACTTTTAAGCGTGGTATTTGATCACATGAGGTACGTGAGATCTGTGGTTTGATTCCATGTTGTGCTGAGGAATCCCAGAGGAAAGGATTTTGCCATCCTACCAGTGGCACAATAGCACACCTTTGGGATAATTCAGCCAACCTTCAGGATGTGGACTGAGTTAGAATTTTTAATTTTTTAAAAACACAGAAAAATATTGTCTCACCTTAATTTTTAACAACATTGTTCGTACAAACACACAGTTTTTAATCCAACTTTTATAGTATCTACTACATATATGCAACAAAATAGTCTGTAGCTGAATAGTTAACATGATTACTTATGGAACTTTCTGTATTAGGCTGTGGTTTCAAATCTAGGAGGAAGCAGGAATTTTTAGGAGTTGCATTTGATTATCTTAGCATCATCCGGAAGTTCCGTGGTTTAGATCCCACATTAAACAGTGGGTCCCAGAAGAAAGGAACTGGCCGTCCTGCCTCTGACACAACAGGTTAGCACACCTCCTTCCAGAGGATTCAACCAACCTTTGGGTTGTGGGCTAAGTTAGTTTCTTTACTTTAAAGCAAAGAGAAAAATACTGTCTACATTTGGTTTACAGAAAGCTAAACCCTCTTCTCCTTTAGCCTCCTTAATTTTTGCAAATGTTCTTTATACAAACCCACTGTTTGTATGCGATTTCGATGGAACTTCACTCATGTTTACTTTAAAATGATGAGAAAAATATTTCCCACATTTGGTTTACAAAAATCCACCACTTTCCCTTATGCAAACTTTACACTTGAAACTATTCAGTCTTTTTGCAAATATCTCGAAAGTGGTATTGGTAATAACCAAAGTGGATAGGGATATGCATGATATTCTGAGAGCCCTTAACATTTCCTGTCAAAGGGCGTTGGACTGATTCCGGCCGGACAGTTGTCGACCAAGAAATTCAATCTAGAAAATTTAAAAATCTATAGTTTTTGTCCAATTCTGAAGGAACTTTGCGCACAGATGTTTTAAAATAAATGAAAACTCATGCTTACATTTAGTTTAAAAAACTGGAATCGCTATTACCCTTATCCCCTCTTAATACTAATTTATATTTTTTCCGTTTTTTGTATCGGTAGGGAAATTTGCCAATGTGGATGGAGGATTTTTACTACAATCCGATCAAAAGGGATTAAACATTAGAACTTTCATTAAAAAAAAAAAAAAAAAACACACACACACACACAAACTTAGTCCATATCCCGAAGGATCCTACCAGAGGGAGCATACTAAGCAATTGAATGCACACAACTGTTAAAAATTCCTGCTTCCACCAGAACCTGAAGCTGGGACTTAAAAGGTTTTAAATAAAGAGCTTTAACCACTGAGCTACTACACCACTCTGTTTTTAAATTTAGGTGAGCTACTTATTATCAAAATTGGATAAAAACCATGGGTCTGTTTTTGCAGAAAAAAGACAAAGATATTAATTTAATTCATAAAAATCATTGTTTTTGGTTTATTTTGAACATGTAAATGTGTCTGCTGTGTATATGTGTGGCCACTTAAGAAAGATAAAGAGGCATTGCAATCCATGCCGGCAAAGCTAGTTGTATATATAATAAATATTGATCATGTTTGCAGTTTTTTATGACAATCACCCCTTGAGTAATTTGACCACCTGTGACAGTGCTGTGAACTCTACAAATGAAATGAGGCTGCTACTTTTCCTCAACGAGTCAGCTGATCTCATATCCTTGGTAAACTGTTACATCACCTTACTCTGCATATTTCTAAACAATCTTCAGCATTCTATTTTCACCATTTTCATAAACTGTAATATATACCATGTTATGTATTATGTTACCTGTAATGTATCTCATCCCTTTTATCAACTGCCTCACTCCCATTCATATTTCCTACATTAGTTCTATCAAAATTGAATGAGTCCATTTGAACGAAGCATAATAGGCAGATAGTTATTGTTTAATATAGTCCATCCAAGGCTTGCTACCTAATTAATAGAACTAATTTGATCCACTACTTGCTTGCTGGGTCTATTGTAGTTTCATAAGAGCCCCATTAGCCTTAATATTTTCAGGATTCCAGTAGGGTCTTCACAGATACCATAGCAGTAACAAGGGACAGTAGTCATCCATTTTACTTCACCCCTATCAGCCATTCCTACTTCATAACATTGTCTGTCTTCCACTATGTGGAACAGGAGCTGGAACAGAAGAGGCCTGAAGGAAAACTGCAGGATAGATGGTTGGTTTAAGTGTAGAGGTTCCCAACCTGAGAGGTGCACTTCCCCATGGGGGTTCAAAGAAATGTTAAAGGGGGCATGAAATGCATTGTAACTTTGCTGCCCTTGTGGACGATACAATATCTCTACACCGTCAGAAAAACTATGTCTCCTTCTCTGCCTCTTATAGTTGAAAACCTTTATTTTACCATCATGTATATAGTGAGTTTTTTCTGAGATGTCATTTTTAATAGACATTTAGCTTTTTAATAATAAAATCGTGGTGGGGGAGGGGAGTGTGGTAACTTTCTTTTGACTGAAAGGGGAGAGGCGTGGGAACTTTTCTTTTGATGGATGGGGGGCATGGTAATAAAAACCTTGGGAACCACTAGTTTAAGGGATCAAAAAATAGTGAGCAGGATAAAAGACTGAAATGGACAGTAGTGGAGAGAGGAATGGTGAAAGGAGAAATGAGGCTGTAGAGGACTCTGTTACCAGAAATCTGATGAGTCTGGAAACAGTCTACAACGATAATGATCATAGGCAGATGGTGTCACATATTGTTATATTGTTAACTAAACTAACTTAGTCCACAATCCAAAGGTGGCATACTAAGCCATTGTGTCAGAAGAAGATGGTCAGTTACTTTCCTCTGGGACCTACAGTTTAATGTGGAAAGAGCGTAGCTCGTATGATCAAACATGACTCTTAAATATTCCTGCACCTGCCGGGAATCGAACCCAGGACCAGAGCAGCAAACTTTCTGAAAGCAAGTGCCTTAACCACTGAGCTACCAGATCACTTGTTATATTGTTATATTACACTTATTTATTTTCAGAGACTCATTGGTCACAACAGTGTACATAATTACATTAATTTCTTTTCCTATACAAAAAACAAATTACTTTCTCAGTCACTCCTCTTCTATAGATATCAATTTAAAGAAGGGAATCTTCTGGTAACATTTAACAGGACAAATTTCAGAAACCACTCCAAACTTGTATTGTAATCAACTGATGACTTTGATAAAACCCTCTGACAATCTATGAAGAAACTAAATGTTCTCTCCTTTAAGAATTAACTCTCATTCAATTCATCAGAACAGTTAACAACAGAAGTCAGTTATCACTGTATCTACAACGATTATTCATTCTTTTAATTTGTTCCTTAAATTGTATTTAAATCTGCAACATCCATGCAAGTGGCATGGATATTTATGTGACAGCACCTCCATGGATCTGATCATAGATTTTGAGCATTCATTTGGAACTTCAGTGTATTTTTTGGTAGGTTGATGACGAAGCTTTTGAAACAGTTACAGTTCTTCCGTGTCGGCTTCATTATAAATGAGGAAAGGTAATGAATGGATTCTTTATGAATCACTTGGATGAAAAACTCAATTGGGAAGGACACATTGGGCAGGTTGAAGGAGGAGGTTTCAAAATCCTTCATGTATTGGAGAGGGTGATGAATCAGGGAAGTGATGAGGTAACTGGGTAACAAAACCTTGGTCAGACCACGGCTAGAGTATGGAGGAGTGATGGGACCCACATTATGCGTATAAAATTCAGGAGTTGGAGGGGTTATAGAGAACGGCTGCTAGATTTGTTTGTGGAAATTACCACAGAATGCAATCAGTAACTGACACAATGATGGAGCTGGGCTGTGAGTCACTGGAAGACAAAAGGCAGGTGAAGATAGTGTTTGGATTGTTTTTGACTTATAATCACAATAATGCATGGATATTAATAGAAAGCTTAGGAGTTGTACATGGAAGAGAAGAAATGGCACTTGAATTCAGATTATACCCGACCATCTGCTATGGCACAAACCTTTACGTTTGAGTAATAGAAGGGTGGCATCAGAGGTAATACCAATTAAAGAAAGGAAGAAACTCTTCACTTGGTATTGTTCAAAAACTATCTCAAAAGGCAGAGGCAATGAATACAGACACACATATATATATATCCACAACCAGAAGGTTGGTTGGATCCTCTCGAAGGAGGCATACTAAGCCAGCGTGTCAGTAGTAGGGCAACCAGTTCCTTTCCTCTGTAACATAGAACTTAATGTGGAAACCAAACCATGGAGCGACATGGCCTACCTCATATAAATAATGCACAACCAGTAAAACTTACTGACCAATATGAACTTCCTTATGAGGGAGGCTAGTGGTAGACTTCATCCCACAGAGGTAATTTTGAATGAATAATACCAAGTTACAAAGAAAGTAGAGCATACAGTATAATTTATGTATAACTACTGACAGTGTTACTGCACCACCTCACTGGACAGGGGAGGTTCAAGTCTTAGACATCATGTACTCACTGTCCTGTTTAGCAAATGCTGGGATTGTCCTTAATCTCTGCCTCATAATCTAAACATTATACAGAAGTTACAAGTTTCACAGACAGATGACAAGACAACATTGCACCCTTTAGCATAAATCCACCAGTCCTAACAAAACTGGTTCTCCTTACACCCCCCCCCCCTTTTCCTCTTGATTCACACTAGTTTATTGGTTTATAGTGGCTGTAACGAGAGGACAAAATATCACGTATTACCACAACAGTTCTTGAGGTCTTTACTGCAAGTTATTTATTCATAACGTAGAATGAAATTGTTACAGACACCCTAAAAATTGTGAGGGGGCAGCAACCACACAAAAGGCATTATTCCTGCTTTCCAAGCTGCTGAGTAATACTCGATCTATAAATGCTCCCATCAATCATTCGGGCCGAAACAAAAGGTAGGATTACATAAGAGAATTAGGATACCACTGCTGATGACTGGAATGGGCGATGAGGACTTAAGATTTGTCACTGAGCATGCTGGGTTATCACCAACACTATTGTTTCACATACGGGAGGACGTACGTTCGATTCCCGCCATCCAGATTTCAGATTTCCATGGTGTCCCGAAATCACACCACAAGAATATCGGGATGGTCACTTCAAAAGACCATTGTCGAATTCCTTCTTGTTCCTTGCCACCAGCTAATTATCCCTCTAATTACCTTGACGTCAACAAGTCGTAAAGCCATAAGGAAGGGAAAAAAAGGGGTTACTTCTGGAAACAGAACTTGCAATTGCAACCTTTTTTTTTTTTTTTTTTTACTTGTGACTTTACGCCTCGTCGACATCGAGATAGAGGTGGGATGGGACGATGGGACTGGGGACAAGGGACGGGAAGGAATTCGGCCATGGCCTTTTGAAGGAAACATCCCGACATTCGCCTGGAGTGATTTGGGGAAACCATGGAAAACCCAAAGGTGGATGCCTAGACGGGGTTCCCGAATGCGAGGCTAGAGCGTTAACCGCGCACCCACCACGCTCGGTAGAACTTGCAACAGTCCACTCTTTTATTAACTGGAGCCTTCTTGCTAACGACAAACGTGCAAGTAAATAGCTAATTTCTAGTGAAATGTGGCTTCTTCTGCTCGGTTGATTCCCGAGGTGCCGAGTGGCAGAGTCTGGCTTGAGCGCTACACCAGTGGAAGAAGTGCAGTGGTTCCATCTGTCTGTGAAGCGTGTAACTATGTTCTGTGTGTGATACGTGTAGTTTATGAGGCGGAGATTGTGGACCGTCCCAGCATTCGCCTAGATAACCGCGAGAAACCGCCTAAAATACGCAATAGGACGGTCGGTACGGGTGGGCTGGGATGGCGCCCGGACCGTTGTACTTTCCTGATCCAATGTGCGGCACCTTATCACACTAAGTCACACTGACGGGTTATATGTAACTCCTTCCACAAGACAGTGGGTTGGCTTTCATTAGAAAAAAAGTGGTTTTGTGATTCAGGTCAAGGAACACCGTGAACAGAGAAGCCTGCTTCATATCATACGAGGTCTGATCCAAAAATAACGGGAATGTTTGTTGTCCTTAAACAATATTTATTTATTAATCAGGATCAATTTTGTCCCCTTCAAAGTAATCCACTTTGTGTCAACTCTTTTGCCAATCTTTGAAGCACTTTTGGAATTCACTTTCTGGTATAGCATTCAGTAGGGCCGGCGTTAGGGGAGGGTTAAGCGGGGCAAAAGTACCCGGGGCCCGGGCCACCAAAGGGGGACTCGCCGGCCTGGGTGCCTAAATAAATAGAAATCATACAAATTTTAAAATCTGCACCAATAATTTTAAACATTTTTGTATTAAAATTTTCCGAGTTATCCAAATAACCAAAGTGTAAAGTAAAAATATTTTCGGGGGAGGGAGGGGCCTAAGATCACTTACCCGAGGCCCGAGAATCGTAGCGCCGACCCTGGCATTCAGCTCCTTCAGCGATTCTGTTTTTATCTTGTCAGTGATGGAAAAACGTAGTCCTTTTAAGGTTCTCTACAGCCTCGGGAATAGAAAGAAGTCACAGTGGACCATGTCGGGCGAATACGTTGGATGATGCAAAACAAGTGGTTTCTTTTTTACCAAAAAATCACGATTAACTAGTGTGGTGTGAACCTGAGAATTATTGTGATGCAATTTCTATGAGTGGTTTTGCCACAATTCTGGGCTTTTTCCACGGATCGTTTCACGCATATGGCGCATATCTTCCACGTAGTTTTCCTTATTAACAGTGCGACCATTTGGCAGGAATACATAATGCACAAAGCCATTGAAATCAAAGAAAACAGTCAAGATAACGTTCACATTTCGTTGAACTTGTTGAATTTTTTTCGGTCTTGGCTTTTCAGGCAGCTTCTATTGGGACGATTCGACCTTACTTTCATACCCATACACCATGTTTCGTCGCCTGTTGTAACCGTTTTAAGAAGTTATGGATCGTTGTTGACTTCATTCAGCACTTCCTGAGCGATGTATACGTGACTTTTTTTTTTTGGTCGAAATTTAGCATTTCTTGTAAAATACTTTGCTGCCTCACGTTTCATGCCCAAAACATCCGGAAAAATAAATGCTTGTCGTGAGCCAAATGATATTCCAACATCAGCAACTTCTCTAATAGTGATACGGCGATTTTCCAGAATCACTGTTTTATTTGTTCGAAGTTGTCGTCGGTTGTTGATGTGTTAGGACGTCCAGGGCTATCGTCCTCTTGAGCGTCTTCACGGCTCCCTTTGAAACGCATGAACCGCTAGTAAACTCTTGTTTTACTTCCGAAAGCTACTGTTAACATTTCTAATGCGATACTGCACTTTATTCAATTTTTCTAGAAAAACTTTATACAAATTCTTTGCTCCGTTTTTCAGAAAGTACAAAATCGCGGAGCACAACAAAACACGCTTAGCTTTTCGACTATCAAAAATAAACTAAACATTCAAAATGGATGCCAATTTCAATGTAGTTTATAAACAAATAATTGAAAAATCTTGTTTATAAAGCCCACTAAATTAAAAAATTCTTTGTTTTTATCAGACCACATATACGTAAAATTTTGCTTCTGAATCAGCGAAAATAGTTTTATTGTTAAAATTTTATTAGGGAGATACTGATTGTAAGACTGAGTTTCAAATAGGTTCAGTGGAACTGTGACGAAACTTCGTAAGGAATTTTTAATAAATTCAGTGTTGCGTTTACTTCTGAGGAAAAGTGTATGGATACATTTAAAAACAGCAAGAAACTAAAGCAGGCATTTCACAAAGAGCAGCGTGTTCCAGACGTCAGTGGACCAAACAAAGCAGAATTATGACAGGATTTTACCACGTAAGTGACGAACGCATGTTTCAATGCAATACCAAAACAATGTTTTTTTCCTTATGGCTCGTCAAATCGGGGTCATTAGCTGCGGGAGAGGAAGTGAACAAGGAACGGGAAGAAATTCTGCCATGATATTTTGAAGGAACCATCCAGGCTTTAGGCTAAGTTGATTATGAGAAACTATGAAAAACCGAAATCAGGAGGACAGGACGGGGATTGGAACCCATGTCCTCGCGAATGCATGGCCCAAGCATCGGTTTTCATGGTTTCCAAAAATCACTCCATGCTGGAGTGTTTCCTTCAAAAGACCATAGCCGAATTCCTTCCCATTCCTTGTCCCCAATCCTCTCCCACTTTAAATGACATCGACGAGGCCCGAAAAGTAGGAAGGTATACTTAGTTTTAATCTATAAGATCCTGCAAAAATTGTCCAACCAGCTTATCACGTACTGGCGAAAAAGAATTATCAGTTCGCCGAAGCAAAGATTTGAGGGAACAGTGGGGGATGGGAGGGAGGGCTTAACACCTCTCAGGAAGATGTTTAGGATTAGGAGGTTCCAGGCTAAACCAAAAAAGAAGAAGACAGGCGCCATTTGGACAAAAACGACGAAGGAGCAACTCAGCCAGATGATGCGCAAAAATCATAGCTCTCCACTATAGCGACAGTTGAAAGTCGTGATCCTTGAAACAAGAAGAATAAAATCAAAACTTGAAACCACATCTGAGCCAGGACTCTAACTACCGAGCGTCAGACAGAGGAACGGCTTAAAATCCTCAACCCGTGGACTCCTCACGTACTGAATCGAAGTTGGTATTCTGTAGCTCAAAGGAGCACCGTACCGGAGCAATGAACTCATACGGGGTATGTGAGAGTTCTTTTCTACCTTAACGCTTTATTGTGGTAAAATATTATATTTTAGTTAATGTAATATTTTCGAGTGTAAGGTATTCGCTGATGCAAATTCAGCGTAAGGTTGTTTGTTCCTCCACATAATGCTTACATGTTGACTGAAGGAGTCACCTTCAAGTGGATCGAACTAGACTCAATTGCGTCAAACACGAGGTGGCGTGTGGCCACGGAACAGTTTATTCGCTCTCAGTTCATCAGGAGCAGTTTAGTTGACAAGATGGGTTAACTTGTAGCTAAGCCGTTTCTCGCCAGCCTAGTCTAGCCAGCAATACATTCTGCTAAGTCCAGTCTGCCATTCTATCAGTCAATATCAGTAGCCATCATTCATAGACGCGAGTCGGAAATAGCCTTTCAGTAGCGCGCCAACGATTGTAACATGTACAGTCAAGTGCTACAATAAACAGATTGTTCAAAAGTTAGCGTCGTGTCATTCATACAAAGGATAGATTATCAGCTAGTCATTTCACAAGTTCTAGCCTTCCAAAACACGTTGCTGGACGTAAACCAGCTGGTGTCAGACCTGACGTAATTTAACCTCTTATTAGAAACATCAAGACGCAGACGAAGCCATCTCTTGAAGCAAGAAGACAACGCAAGACGGATTACAAGAGGGTTAGAAAATCCCAAAGGTCAGTCAAATCCCACTCGTCAACCGCCCACAAAGTACACTCGAAACCAGACACCAGACAACTGGTGTCAAGGCGTGAAATACAATCGCTCTTTCTGACAGATAGCGTTCGGAAACGAGTATGGATAATTTTAAGTAGCGCTGTGTAGTTATCACTTTTTGAGATGCAGTACATTGACGTCGAGTTCATTAGAGGCTGGGAAGTAACCATCCCGGCATTCACCGGCGTGATTGGGAGAAACCATGTAAAACCCACGATAGGTTAATACTGTACATTCAAATTGGAACCGGCTGTGTAGGCCAAGAGATCAAATGCCAGTTTTAGCTTTAAAATTTTGATGCAGCATATGAGCATATTAATCTGATTTATAGCAGGGCGGAAGGTGCGTCCAAAACATAAACAGTAAAGAATTTCTGTTAGCTTGAAGTGTGCCAATACTGCGTGTCCTTTGCTTATCACAGTTTGAAAAGGACTACAAAACTCCTCGTTGACCTTTGAAACGTAACACCGCAGCGAGAATCCCACAATACAAGAACTGTAAGCTACGTATCGACTACGCGCGGCAAATCCTCGATAACGGGGTCACGCGGCAGCCGCGCATAATGCAAATCGCTGGGCGCACGAGGCAACTCGAACATTGGCTCGCTGGAACGTGCCGCACTGCGAGCCATTTTCGTTCTGTATTTAGGGGTGCGGCAAAGGCGCCTCGATGATGGCTCGCGCGGCAAAGCGACAATTTACTATGACAGATAATTAAAAGTGTCGCTTTTTAGTACAGTTGTACGGTGGCAAAGATTTTAATATAAACTATAGATTAATTAGTTACCTTTTACATACTTTTTCAGTTTTTCGCACAAAAAAATGGAGTTATTTTTATAATTCATTCCTTTGACCGAGCGTGGTGGGTGAGCGAAAACGCTCTGGCCTCGCATTCGGGAGGACACGTGTTCGAATTCCCCATCCGGAAATCCAGATTTGTGTTTTCTATAGTTTCTCCAAATTCACTCCAGATAAATTCTTAAATGGTTCCCTGGCTGAGTTCCTTCCCGTTCCTTGTGCCCAGTCCTTTCCCGCCTCTAATGACAACGGCGTAAAGCGTAAAGCCATAAGAAAGAAAATCATATGCAAGCCAAGCAGATGTGTTTACGTAGTCCACAATATGTGTAACTTTTTTTTTTTTTTTTTGCTTGTGGCTTGACGCTTCGTCTACGTCAAGTTCATTAGAAACAGGAAAGGACGGGGGACAAGTAACGCGAAGAAATTCGAAGGAACCATTCCTGGAGTGATTTGGGCAAACAATGGAATGGAAAACTCAAATATGGATGGCCAGGGATTCGAACCCACGTTCTCCCGAATGCGAGGCCAGTGTGTAACGACAGACAGAAAATATGGATTATTTGTGTCGGTGACAAACATCTCGTTCTACAGCCATTCTAATTAAGTTCAGAAATACTACAGAATATTATTCTATTGTTTATAAAACTGATTGTCCTCATATACATGGTCTGACCGCCGAGTTGAGTTCTATACAAGCAGCTCCTATGAGAATTCTTAATGTTGGTCCTTCAGTGTTCGCGTTGACAGGTACTGGAACGGTGATTAGTAGCGTGCATTCTTGTTTGTGTTTATATGTACGCATTGTCTTCGAAATGTCCGAGCTGGAATTAGAGAAAAGAATAAACATAAAAATTCTTGTGAAACTGGGCAAGAGTGAGGCTGAAATTCAATAAATGTTAGTGGAAGTATAAGGGGAGAATACCATGAAGAAAGCAGCTGTATAAAGATGGATTGGACGGTTTGCTGAGGAACGGGAGCAGGTAAGTAAACAAACTGCGTGTCGGTTTTTATTTTTGTTTATGTCTTTACACCTCGTCGATGTCGAGGTCATTAGAGGTGGGAAAGTGGCAATGAACTTTTAAAGGAACAATCCCGGCATTCACCTGGAGTGATTTGGGGAAAACCAGTGAAAATCCAAATCTGGATGGCCGGACGGGGATTCGAACCCGCGTCCTCCCGAATGCGAGGTTTGATTTGTCGGGCCGAACCTACAGTTTAATGATAAATCCGAACTATAGGCTGTCCCTGCATACTCACACGGTCAAATCAAAGTCGAGGGGGGGGGGGAATCCCGGTCCACAGAAGTTTGAGCCACGCAACACATGTTTCTTAAGCGAGTGCCGTAACCACTAAGCTACCAAACGATTAATGGTAATAGATTACGAGTTTAACGGAGCAAAACATTGCCTAAATTCGTCGAATAACTAACCTAACCAAGTGCACTATTCGGGAGTTCTGCAAATGTAATGTGGAAAAAGTGACTGGAAATTTTCACCAGCACCGACACTGTCTATACGGGGGTTTTTGTCTGGAAACGACTGTGTTTGGCCACCATACATAATCACTTGACGCTGCCCCACTGATTTATTTCTTTACTCGAAGATCAAAGATGTTTTGAATTGATGGCATTTTGATGGTAATGAGAACATCAAGGCAGTTCTCAAAACCATTCCGAAATTACTTCCAAGTTCGGAGTAGGAGGATCGGTTAATATTTTCGCAAGGGAATACTTTGATGATGACAACAGTGTTATTAAGTATCAACATTTGTAGCTCTCTTTTTATGATGACATCACAAACTTAATTGTGGGAGAAGCATGTTTCTTACCGTTCCCACCGCATAACATGCTTAATTTACTGTTTCTGAAATTAAAATTCTCATGTATCATCAGTTGAAATGCTTTGGAATAATTCGATGTCGTTTTGCCATTTGACGATAATCTAACACTATGGTGTCCGTTCTTGTCTATAAATACACCAACATGGCATCCGTCGATTGAGTGAAACGTGGTATAGCGTACAAACGGATTCACAATTACCTATTTTTAGTGCAAATTGTCAAATTTGACGATAAAAATAGTTTGGTTGCGTAGATTGTGCAAAAAGTTAACATGCGTGCGCTTTACAATCGTTTAGAACTGTGTAGACTGTGTAGAAATATCATTCGTAACCTAACAGCGTCGACAGGTTGGTCAAATGTTAGTGATCTAAATTGACCGAACGGTTATACAAATACTTGTATACTCGTTATTTCTGCTAATAACTGTCCGAATGGTACCGAGAACGTACACAGTAATTATTTGTAAATTTGGAAATTAAGATAACGAGAATAATTTTACTTTTAGAGTTTCAAATGAGCAAGCTGGTTGCTTGGTGGTTAAGGTGCTTGCTTTAAAAAGTATGTGGTCCGGCCCAGAGTTCAAATTGCGATGAGATCAGAAATTGTGTTTAATAATACGAGCTACGCCAGGATTCCATGCTGACCCAGAGGAAAGGAACTGGCAGTTCTATCTCTGATACAATGGCTTAGTACGCCTCCTTTGGGAGGTACACTCTTTGGCAAAAAAATTGACTGTGGGCGCCTGAGACTAAGTCCATTATTTTGGACTATGTGGCATCACTGGAGAGTTTGTTCCAGGCATTGACTTAGGGAAATGAATAACAGATGGCGCTGAGTTGAATACCCGCAATGATGCCACATTGTGCGAAATAAGGGACTTAGTATCAGGCGCCCACAGTCAATTTTTTTGACAAAGAGTGTACATACCAACCTTCAGGTTGTAGACTAAGTTTTTTTTAAGTTTTATAATTTCAGTTAAATAGACGTTAAGATTTGATTCAGCCCAAAAGTTACATTTCGTGCACGCCGTTATTACATAATAAAATGTATGATGAGTGGTTTTCAAACGAAATTTCTGCCTCAGGGTTCCATTCAACACAGAAAAAATTATAATTTTAATTACATTGTCTATCACGGTGAATACTAGTGTTGCCACGTTTT
This sequence comes from Vandiemenella viatica, assembly GCA_031002005.1. Classification (NCBI taxonomy): domain Eukaryota; kingdom Metazoa; phylum Arthropoda; class Insecta; order Orthoptera; family Morabidae; genus Vandiemenella; species Vandiemenella viatica. Next base: position 134,120,872 of record CM061921.1, on the reverse strand, counting down.
AAACTGAAGTGTATGACCACTTTGTAGTTTCGCTTGGTGTGTGCAATAAGTTTTGACGGCAGAGCGGCGTACGGATTCGCTGTCAAGGTTGACGTGACCAGTGTCTGTGACGAGGCGACGCGACGTAATGAATATGGCTGCTCGCTCAACGTACAACCTACGAAAACGTTTCTAATGCAATACCGAAGCTCTCATCCAACATTAATAGTGCTACGAATTTTATTTGTTGAGATACTAACTCGATTATAAATAACGCACCAAATAAAACTCTGGATCAAATGAAATAATTAATGAAGCAACAAACTGGTTTCGTGCAAAAACAATTAAATAAAATTGCAAAATAACAGTTTTCGTTAGTTTAAAACAAGAAACAGTGTGTAGCAAAATTTACGTATAAATTTTAAAGTAGCTTTAGTCTAGAAACAAAGAGTACATTAGTCCGTAGCGTTAAAATAGATGAAAATCAGTTTTAAGTCACTACGAAAGAAGACACCGTTCCAGTAAAGACGCTTAGTGTGGCAGAAGAACTGAATATTACGTAGCAAGTGCACTACTCCTATTTTCATAATGTCTTGTGGGACAATATCCTTACGGAAACTCTTCGCAAAGTAAACATCTCTTTATACGACATAAAATAAATTACTACACTGTGCAGGATAAAACCAAAAACTTATTTAATAAAACTTCAAGGTTCTCACAATGATTTCTGAGGATATTTATTCTCACATTTTCTTTGTTAATTAAAAGTGTTACTTGTTTAAGTCAAATGCCGAGATAAAAAATTTCAGGACACGAACATATAAACTATATTTTTACTGATACAAATAGGTGTATACTGCTGTGAGACATACATTATTTAGACAATAAACACATATTTAAATAAAAATTGGAGGCATATGTGGTTAGTAAGTCTGTATACTCCACATTATACTTTGTATGTAACTTTTGATTATACCGGGTATAAAGTTAAAGTTATCTTTAAAGAATACATTTTTTTTAAATATGTTTCTACTAGTATCAATTAGATTGACAATTTATAACATGCATTTACTTTGTAACCGTTTGTATCAAATATGAGTTTGTACTTTGGACTTATCGAGTATCATTTGTGTTGCTATTCACATCTATTCAACACTGAAATAGTTTACACTCACCAAGGATGGAACACAGATAGCAAAAAAAAAAAAAAAAAATTGCGAAGAAAGTCTAGGTTTTTGTTCAGCGTGTAAAGACGAAGCGGTTGTTATTTAACTCGCTCTGACCTTATATTCGGGAGGACGCGGGCTCGAATCCCCGTCCGGGCATCCAGATTTGTGTTTTCCATGGTTTCCCCAAATCACTCCAGGCGAATACCGGATGCTTCCTTCCCATGGCCGAATTCCTTCCCGTTCCTTGTCCCCAATCCCATCCCACCTCTAATGACCTCGACGTCGACGGGGCGTAACTTATTTAACTGGCGTTCAGTACTCGATAAGATACACTTGAACTGCATGCGTTTTGGGGCTGCTAGATATGTAAACTCTTAAGCTAACACTGTGGCCATCATTGCTAGAACTCATGATATATCTAGAAAAACTTTTAGCCATATATTTAAGAAAATAATTATTCATTGCAGGTCACATACATTTAAGGAATGGGATTCACTCACCATTATAAATATTTCCGGTATCGTGTGGCTTCTAAAAATTCCTTTTTGTTGTCCCAGTTTACCAGCGTGGCGGAGCCCCGAAACCAAACATTCTGCAACAGAAAAATATTAGCAATAGCGCCGTTTTATTTGTTAGAGTGTTTATTTGGACAAGGTAAACAATATCATGCAATAAAGCAACTATAACAAGGAAGTAATGAACTAATTAAGTTCTAAATTAACAGATGACTGGGGTATGTAAGTTGTATTTGTCAAACATATTCAACAATAAAATATTCAGTTACAGGCGAAGGAACAGCTCTTATGGGAATAGCTTTTGTATTTGTCGTCAGGAACGTTTTATTCCCTTTTTGGTTTTCTCATATGAGAAACGAGTAATCAAGGAAGCCTATTTAATTTTCAGTCGACATCTCACTGCTGGCTAATACTCAGAGACCAATTGTGTAGCATATTCAAGCTATCACGAGAAATAGCAAACGACGCTACGAAACCTCCCTAGTCTGGATTTGAACCGAAGTCTTTGAGGCGTTAGTTGAGATGAAAGTTTTTTTTTTTTTTTCGTCTGTGTGTCATGTAGAAAAACTGCAACGGGAGCATGCCCTCCACACAATTAAAATTAAATTAAATTGTGTATTCTATAACTTCGTAGCAACTGATGAACTACTGACAAAAATTAGCCGTCCCATGAATTATGACAAAAAGCTAACAAATAAAGTTCGACTAAGGGTCATTGAGGAATATTTAAGGAACGTATCACTACTCGTTACAACAGTTCAGTTATTTATTGGGTTTTCCATGATTTCCTCAAATCACTCAAGGCGAATGCGGGGTTGCTTCCATCAAAAAGGCCATGGCCGAATTCCTACACGTTCCTTGTCCCCAGAACCCATCCCGCCTCTAAAGACCTTAGCCGTCGACGAGGCGTAATGCAATAAGTAAAAAATTAATAAATAAATATAAAGAAGCAAGAGGCTCGGTTGAAGATTTTTTTTTTTTTTTTTTTTTTTTTTTTTTTTTTTTTTTTTTTTACAGTTTAACGTCCCTTTTTAACAACGTGGTCTTTAGAGACGGGAAAGGATGGGGGCAAGGAATGGGAAGGAATTCGGCCATGGCCTTTTGAAGGAAGCATCCCGGCATTCACCTGGAGTGATTTGGGGAAACCATGGAAAACCCAAATCTGGATGCCCGGACGGGGAATCGAACCGCCGTCCTCCCGAATGCGAGGCCAGAACGCTATCGGTTGAAGAGATGTGGCTTCGATTCATGCGTATAGTCAAGGAAGGTATGGACTTACATATACCAAAATGGACAATCAGAGATGGGAACGATCCCCGGTGGTATACAGGTGAAGTTAAAAGGTTACTTAAAAAGCAAAGGAAGATACATGCACGCTCAAGAAGGACGATGTATAGAAGTGATTTAGAAAAGTTAGGTTAGACAAGATGACATGTTACGAATGCGATGCGCGAGGCCTTTAATGACTTTCATTGCAATTTACTTTCCAAGAGCCTCAACGAAAACCCAAAGAAATTTTGGACGTATGTAAAAAAAGTTAATGGGAGTGACAACAATATGCCAGTTCTATTACAAAACGGTCGAAAGTTGATGACAGCCGTGACAAGGCTACCGTATTTAACACCGAATTTAAAAACTCTTTCACTGACAAAAACATGGAAAACATTCCAGTTTTTCCACGGCGTGTGGAATTTGAGATGGATCCAGTACAAATTGATAGTGTAGGTATTATAAAGCAATTAAAGCTCCTGAAGTGGGAGAAAGCGCCGGGTCCTGATGGTATACCAGTAAGAGTATTTTCGGAATACGAGGAAGAAATACAACCATTTCTGTCAGATATATTCCATAAATCTTTAGAAGAAAGAAAAGTACTATCTGACTGGAAAATAGCGCAGGTGTTTCCTGTTTTCTAGAAAGGAGATCGGAGAGATGGTAGGAATTATCGACCCATTTCTCTAACATCTGTTTGTAGTAAAATTCTGGAGCATGTCATATGCTCGAAGGTTATGAAGTTTCTAGATGAAAACAAGTTACTAACAGCAAACCAACACGGATTACGGAAGAACAGATCGTGTGAAACGCAACTGGCCCTATTTTCGCATGACGTAATGAAATTCATCGATGCAGGTTCACAAGTTGATGCAATTTTCTTGGATTTTCAGAAAGTTTTTGACTCTGTACCACACAACCGACTTTTAGCGAAGATTCGAGCATACGGTATATCGAATCAGATTTTCGAATGGATACGCGATTTTCTAACCGGTCGGTCACAGTATGTCGTTGTTGACGGGGAAGCCTCTTCTAAGCTAAATGTTACTTCGGGCGTTCCTCAAGGAAGTGTAATAGGACCACTTCTTTCCCAAATTTTTAAAAATGATCTCGGTGACAACGTTAATTGCAGGATGCGATTGGTGCTCTAACGATTGCTTAGAAATTCAACGCGATCTGGATGTTATTTAAGAATGATGTCATAAATGGCAGCTTACACTTAACTGAAAAAAGTGCAAGGTAATGCAAATAAGTAATAAAAACACCCCGTTTGCTCACAAGTACAAAATTAACAATTCAGTTGTTGACACGGTGTATTCCCTGAAGTATCTGGGCGTAAAAGTAGGCCCTACAAAGCAACATGAAATGGGACTTGCACATAACTTCCGTCGTAGACAAAGCTAATTCTAAACTAAGATTCTAGGTCGTATTTTGAGGAGTTGTAATGCTCATACAAAGGAAATAGCGTACAAAACACTAGTGCGTCCGCATTTGGATTACTGTTGTTGTTTGAGATCCGTATCGCAAGGGATTAATTGACACGTTAGATCAAGTACAGAAGAGAGCCACTCGATTCGTGACCGCTAGTTACAGTCCTTATGTAAGTGTCACAGAGCTGATACGTGGGTTGGGCTGGGATTGCTTGGCGGACAGACGACGTCGTTTTCGTTTGAATTTGTTGGAGAATATGCGAAAATCTTTAATTTACGAGTGCAATGAAATACTTCTTCCGCCAACCTATTTAGGTCGCAATGACAGGAGGGATAAGATTACACAAATAAGATGCCATACTGATACTTTTACGTATTCTTTTACGTATTCTTTCTTTCTGGAATGCACAGAATTAGGATTGGTGCTTAGCACCCTCTGCCACCCACAATATTTGTGAATTGTAGAGTATAGATGTAGACTTAGAAGCTGATTAGCAATTACTAAAGATAATAAAGTTCAGAAACTGCCGATTTAAGGCGCTTTTTTATATTTTTTAAAAGTAGCATCAAGTTTCTGCGCCCCCTCTCCCCCCCCCCCCCCCCACCCCCCGATGTTTTATATTTTACGTCCCCTATACCTGTGTTACGTTATATTTATTTTAATGCGAATAGATGACAACAAGGCGGACAGCTCAGTAAGGCACCACATATTTCAAACGAGCTATAAGGCAAACATCATTTTACTTTATATGACATGTTATGTAAAATATATTTACACTATCACAACTTGGCTGTACAATGTTAGCCTCGCATTTCTTTATAAGTTTGTATCTCACCTCAACTAAAGTTACATTTAAAGCCAAGCCGAGAGAAGAACACTGAAGTTTAAATATATCATGATTTACTAGGGAGAGGGGGGGACCAACAAAAACGTGAATGGTAAAGATATTTCTTTGGCTTTACAGCCCGTCGACGTGGAAGTCATTAGAGTCAAGAGAGGATGGGGACATGAACAGGAAGGAATTCAGCAATGCCATTTTGAAGGAACTATCCCGTCAATTCGCTGAAGTGATTTGGGGAAACCATTGGAAACCGAAATCTGGATGGCCGTACGGGGATGCGAACGCATGTCCTCAAGTATGCGAGGCCAGAGCGTTACCGCTCATTAAAATCGAAAAACCTTTATCAGAAATACTGTAAGAGCTAATCATATAATTAATTAATCCAATCAATTTTTAACTATCGTTATTATGCTGCTTAACAAAGTTAATTATTTTTCCTGTAAATCTTAATTACACATTTACGATACACATAAAACCATACACACAGAATGCTTTCTCTGTACTGGAATCTGGATTAGTTCAATTAAATTTAATTGCGATGGAGTGTGCACTCTGGTGGCAACTTCCCTATCCTATTTTCCTCATTTACCGTACCAGCCTACTTTTGCCCTCTACAAATTTCAACTTTAAATTCATTCAGTTTTTCTGAAAATTATTCATCATTTCTCTTGCTAACTTACAGACGAAAGAAAATCTCACACACCCTTATGCCTGAAATCGAGTGCCAGCTTGTGGTCATGGCCATCTTTTTCCTTCCAGGCACTACTCCTAATTCTTACACCAATATCTTTCCACGCCTCATCATCAATATACGCCTTGTACACTCCCATGGCTCTCTCTCCCTCTCTTTCTTTTTCGGCTTTACACGTCGTCGACGTCGATGGGACTGGGGACTAGGAACGGGGAGGAATTTGATCATGGCCTTTTGAAGGAAGCATCCCTACATTTGCCTGGAGTGGTTTGGGGAAATCATGGAAAACCCAAATCTGGATGCCCGGACGGGGATTCGAACCGGCGTCCTCCCGAATGCGTGGCCAGAGCGTTACCGCTTACCCCCCCATGCTCAGTATGACTCTCTTCACCCTCCTCCTATCTTCCAATGAATTGCATTCCAGCTCCTTTATCATATCAGTTACTGATATTTTTCTGCAGTAATTTTCAGAGACAAATCTAGCAGTACTTCTTTGCACCCTCTTCGGTCCTGTATTTGATACTCCAAATGTGGGACCCGTACCACATCAACATATTCAAGCAATGGTTTGACCAACGTTTTGTAACCCCCCCCCCCCCCTATTCCCCTACTCCTCTGGCACATCCTCTCATCACTCTCTCCAAATAAATGATTTTGAAACCTTTTCCTAATACCTGTCGAATAAGTCCTGTCCAGTTGAGTTTGTTATCAAATGTTATGCCAAGGTATTTACATTTCAATTTTTTTTTTAATCTGCTTAACGTCTCTCGAACAGCGAGGTCTTTAGAGACGGGAAAGGATGAGGGGCAAGGAATGGGAAGGAATTCGGCCATGGCCTTTTGAAGGAAGCATCCCGGCATTTTGCGTGGAATGATTCGGGAAACCATGGAAAACCCAAATCTGAATGCCCGGACGGGGATTCGAACCGCCGTCCTCCCGAATGCGAGGCCAGAACGCTAGCCGTTACACCACCACGCTCGGTTTACATTTCAAGTCTTCAGCAAGCAATTCTTTCCCCACCTTATAATCATAATCAACCTTTAGTTTTTTTATCTGTGTACCTAATAAGCTGACTCTTGGCATTTATTTTCCTCCCATGTTGAGCTACCCAGCTAAATATCCTGTCCAGATCACCCTGCAGCTGTTTAGTCTTTTACCGCTTTGATCTTATAATATAGCATTATGTCGTCTGCAAACAACCTAATTTCTGATAGTAAACCATCAATACAATCATTATTTAGAATAATGAATAGCAATGGTCCCAATACGTTACCCTGTGGCACTCCAATTTTTACTTCCACTTCTTTTGATACTGCATTCCCTATCATGACTATTTACTTTCTACCTTTCTACCCAGAAAATCACTTTTACATTTAGTTCGACCAGTATGATCGCAGTTCACGCCTGTAAATTAGCATCATTTGTACGCCAAAGTGTAGAACGTTGGGCGAACATACGAGGCAAATTTTGTTCGCGTGTGTTAGATACAGTCAGAGTATGGTGTATTTTGACCTTCATTAATTCGGGGAGTACGCAAGTTGCATGCGATTTTATTTATTTTATCTTTTTTTAAATGTAAATATCGAGATAGTTACCTTTGCAAAACGTCGAAATGAATAACTGATCATAACAGAAAGACACTAAATTTCATCAACGAAATATTTACAGGTAGAGTTGTCGGATGAAGAAGCATCTATTTACAATGACAGAGAAAAGAATAAAGACAACTGGAGTTACACTGCCAAAAAATTTGCTATATCCATTGATGACAAATACAAAGAATTTGAAAGACTGACATACGCCAAGAACGAGCTAAAGGAAATGACTAACCAGCTAACCCCGTGACAGACTGCCATCACACTGCCACAACAACCTGTTCCCAAGGGGCAGACTGGTACTCTGAAAATATACATTCAACTCGCCGGAAACTAGAGTGTGATAGCCTACCTGACAGCAACTATAACTGCTTTCCTCTAATTTTTTTTAAAAAAAATCATATAACTAAAAACTTCAAATCAGATTTCGATATTCTGGTTGTTTTAAAATTAGGAGTTAATGAGTTCTATTTCTCTGTCAACAACCATAATCGTATAAAGCTTGGTTAGTTAGGGCTACAAGCACTTCCTTATCTATCTTTTTTCATTTTGCAACAAATATACTTCGTCGTCTTACGTAATGTTGATTTCGAGAACACAATGCATATAGACAAAACGTTTAGCAATGATCAACAGCATCAAATTGTCGGCAATAGTTGGTCCACACATTGTTGGGATGTATTTTGATAACGTGTTGCCTCAAATATTGCTGGACAACTACTGAGCGGTAGATTCCATTAATGTTGTCAAAAAAACGCTCCTTTACTGTAGCTTAATCCAAAACGAGAAGGTTGGTTGGATACTCAGGAAAGAAGCATACTAAGCCATTGTGTCATAGGTAGGACGGCCAGTTCCTTTTCTCTGGGACCTACAGTTTAACGTGGAATCTTAACCACGGGACGATCTTGCGGAGCTCATATCATCAAACAGAACTCTTAAAAATTCCTAGTCGGGACCGAACACGGAACTTTCGAAAGCACGAGTAAGCGCTGGAATCAATGAGCTATTGTTTTCCCGCTGTAGTGACAGACAACGCTGGTTGCACTCTATTTTTGAAATAGGGTTACTTATCCCTTTTCATCTTGTATATCTGATTAAACAATCCTAGGACAATTTAGAGAGCGTGTTGGATAGCGCTAACACTCGGGCCTGGCATTCCAGAGGATGTGGTTCAAATCCCCGTGTGGTCATCCAGGTTTCGGTTTTCCATGGTTTCCCGAAATAATTCCAGGCGAATGCCTTGATGGATTCTTCAAATGGCCTTGGACAAATACTCCCCATTTCTTGCCTTCAACCATCTCCTGCCATTAACCAACGAGACTATGAGCGTAAAAGCCAAAGTAAATTTAAAAAAAAAAAAAAAAAAAAAAAAAAAAAAAAAAAAAAAAAAACACCGAGCGTGGTGGGTGAGCGGGTACCGCTCTGACCTCGCATTCGGGAGAACGCCGGTTTGAAACCCCGTCAAGGCATCCAGATTTGGGTTTTCAATGGTTTCCCCAAATCACTCCAGGCGAATGTCGGGATGCTTCCTTTAAAAGGTCGTGACCGAATTCCTTCCCGTTCCTAGTCCCCAGAGTCCCATCCCGCCTCTAAAGACCTCGAATTGTCCGACGAGGTGTAAAGCCGTAAGTAAAAAAAAAACTAAAAAAAACTTACTTGGGTAGGAAATAATACATCAGTATCTTTCACGCTACGGAGCTCCATTTTCAATTTTTGTTCACTTCCATCATTTACATCAACCTACATCACTTCAGTTACGTCATTTACTACCCCCATACTAATGTGCCTGAGTATGTGAGCGAACGAATGTTGTTGCTTCACGTTCTATATATGTCTCAGTCTAGATTAGGTTTCCTACTGGTAGTGGAAGAAAAGGTTTTTCTCGTACAGGTTAAGGCCAAAGTGCATTGTCTGCCGCAACACTGCCACAATTAGGGAGCATCCATAAACCACGTAGCTCCATTTTGACCTCCCCCCAACGTAGCCCGATGTGGCTTTAGCCTCTACCCCCCCCCCCCTTCCACGTAGCACGTAGCTTTTTTCCCCTATTGATTCCAGAAAACATTTTGTACTATTTTCTCTCTTCAGACTATCGTAAATTACATACGGAGATAATTAAATGACGGAAATAAATATTCACATGCTGTTGTGTGTTCTGTACCTCATTTTAACTGCAATAAAAAATACGAACGAAAAGCTACGTGGCCTGGTTCTCAACCCCCTCCCCCACGTAGCCCTGAGTAGCTTTCCAGCCAACCCTTACCTCCCCCATGACCGAGCCACGTAGTTTATGGACGCTCCCTTACTAGTTAATTTGCCATGGTCTCCCAAAATCATTCCAAGCAAATGATTGGACGGTTCCTTCAAAAGGCCTTGACCGAATTTTTCCAGTTTCTTTATACCAGTCCTTTCTTGTCTCTAATTACATCGACGAGGCGTAAAGCCCTAAGAAAAAAAACGGCTGTTCTGAAAGAAATCAGCTTTATTAAGGAATCTTTGCTGCCTTGGGGAAACTGCGCGAATTTCTTTTTTCATGTCTTAACGCCTCGTCGACATCGAGATCGTTAGAGGCGAGAAAGAACTGAAGGCAAGGAACGGGAAGGAATTTGGCCATGGCTTTTTGTGGGATCCATCTTAACATTCGCTTGATTTCGGGAAACTGTGAAAACGAAAATCTGAATGGCCGGACGGGGATTTGACCCCGGGTACTACGGAATGCCAGGCCAGAAATTTACCGCTCCCCCACCACGTTCGGTGAAACTACGGGAAACCGTCATCGTGACACCAACATTATGATATTATTTCGGTTCCTCTCAAACTTCACATTTGTTTACAGTATGATAGCCTATTTGTAGAGCATTTCAAGTAATTAGTTCCACCCCTCTTTCCCTGATAATTCTTTTGGTGTTTTTCTTTTATTCAAGAATGATCTATCGACAGAAACAGTGCGATCGTGAATTTGGGTAACGTAAACGATTAAAGATAGCTATATAGTCTTAAGCAGATTTTTTTTCTTTTAAATTCTGGTGTGTACAAAGTGTAAAGTATGACGGTATGATCCAAAAACCAAGGGAAATTGCATTTAAATCCGTAGTTTAGCTCTCCGTGGCTTATCAAAACTACTCCGGACGATACTGAATACGTCTTCAGTTAGACAGGTCATGGCTGAGTACTACGATAAAGTAAATTCGTGGCCGAGTTTCAATTTGCCGCACATTCCGCCTCTGTCGTAGCTTGACCTACAGTTTAACGTGGAACCCGAACGACGAACAGCCCTGGCAAAACCCATATTATCACAGCAAAACCCATACAAATTCCTCGACTCACCGGAATTTTGAAACCGGAACCTTGAGTCTGGTAGACAAGTACCTTAACCACTGATCTACCAGACCGGTCAGTATCTTGACGACAATGGCAAATAGTGTATCACAGGGAAGAAGATAGAAAGACACATTAGAATGACGCGTGTGAGAGCTATATGCTGATTCATCCCAGAAAGTTTGGAAACTACTACTTTTACCAATATAATATTATTTAGAATTTCACTAAAGAACTCCTTCAACTATTCATAACTTAAACAGTGTGAAATATTTTGACACAATAGGGGCATGCATTAATTACGTGAGGTGTTTTTTCTTAAATTTCCACCCCCACTCCCCTCGGTGAGAATTGGGGAGATCTGGTGGGACCCTCCTCCCCTCCCCCACCTAAACTTCGTAATTCTGAAGGCTTTTTTTTAGCTCTACTGCTCTTTGGAAATCTGAAATAAAAGTTGACGTGAGATTTTTATGGACCCCCTCTTCCTTTAAATGAGATTTGGTGAGATTTTTCCGGACCCCCCTGCCCCCTATTTTGAGCTTACGTGATTAATGGATGCCCCCATACGAAACTAGCTGCCAGCCAGCAAATCAACCCCAACTTGTTTTTAACTTTCTGCATTGCAGATACTAATAACGCGGTATTAAGTAACTGCTCCCTTTTCACATTAACCGACAGTACAATATCTTTAATTTACCGGCGACAGAAGGAAGCACTCAATGTGTGCGTGACTTTTAATCATAGTTTTGACGTTATCTGATGGTTATATTTCACTGGCATATAGGGACGAGATTACTAGTCTGGGCTGAGTGCCTAACAATGTAACAGTGGATCAATGCTGTCTGTACCTTGGACAGTATCGTTACTTCGAGCTTTCTGATGATTTCCACTGAAACCGCTAAAGACCGTAACATTTAGAAACAGAATTATTATTACACTAGAATTTCTGTCTTATGCTCTCTTCACATTTTCCGTGCAAGAGTTCCACCAAGATTTTCTTCGAAAATCAAAACGATTAGGATATAAACAGAACCTCCCTGCTAAACTACCATCGTAAAGTTAAATAAAACTTACAGTTTAGAGCTGTAACAACATAGTCCAACATAGTCCAACATAATTTAATTTAGATTCCTCACATAACTATTTTTTGCCGTGCAGCTAAACGCGGAATCTGAACCAGCTCGTAAGCTCTGATACGGTCATTGATTTGACATTATTACCAGTCGGCAGTCAACATTTATTTAAAACACGATAGTTTTTCTCAGTTTGTAAAACTTTCAGCAATTATATAGAAGTAAAATAAATATGACCTATGGAGGAAATGCATAGAGAAACTATGTGGGGACGGTTTGACTAACAAAGAGGAGACGTTGCGACACTGAGGATTTAGGAAAGTTTGTTTTACGGAATTTGACAGAGCTCTGAAAGATTTGAACTCAAATAAGGTAATATGAACTGTTTTTGTTTATCACAGCAACTAAGGAAGATAGAATAAAAACAAACATGTCAAAGGAGTAGGAATAGACGAGATTCCTGAAGAACTCCTAAAATGTCTAGAGGAGAAAGAATTCTAGGATTGTTGAAACTGATATCAAAAGGTTAGATTCCAACAGCTTTAACAAATTATTATCTTCACACATCAAAACTGCCAAATGCAAAAATTATCGAACAAAAAGCCTAATATCGCATGCTTCAAAATTACTGACCAGGATAGTATAGAGAAGGATAGAAAGGCTAGTGGAAGAGATATTAGGTGAAGATCATTTTGGGTTTAGAAAAAACCGGGGCACAAGAGAAGCAATTCTGGCTCTAATATTAATACTTGAAGGGTAGATTAAGAAAAACAAGGATACATTTATTGCGTTTGTGGACTCAGAAAAAGCATATAATAATGTCAGATAGACCGAAATGTTCAAAATTTTAGTGAAGAAAGGAAAAAAAATATAGAGATAGAAGAATAATTTAAACCTACACAAGAACCAGATGGCTATAATAAAAGTAGAAAATCAAAAGTCGTAATATTCTATTACCATTAATGTTCAACTTTTATATAGAGGAAGCAAAAAGGAAGGCAAAGAAAAATGTGAGTGTGGTCTAAGTGTTCAAGGAGAAGGAGAAATAATCAGTATTCTGGGATTTGCTAATCACTTTGTCCGGTTAGTAGAAGAGACTGAGGATATTGGGGATACTGGGAAATTACTGAATGGCATGAACAAAATACTGAAGGAAGAATTTGGACCAAATATAAACTAAAGCAAGACAAAACTAATGAAAATGTAGCAGAAATGATAGTAACAACAACAGCTTAAAAATTAAAATATGAATAGATATAATTCTGTTATTATTATTTGATTAGAATCTGAACCTTCCTTACATGGCTTATGGCCTCGCATTCGGTAGGACGCGGTTTCGAATCTCCGTCCGGGCATCCAGATTTAGATTTTCCATGGTTTCCTCAAATCCCAGGCGACTGCTGGAATGCTTCCTTCAAAAGGTCATGGCCGAATTCCTTGCCGTTCCTTGTTCCAGTCCTTCCCACCTCTAATGACCTCGACCTTGTCGAGGCGTAAAGCCATAAGCAGAAGTTTCTGAATATGTATGGAGCACAAGGCTTTACAGAAGTAAAGCACAGACTTCAGGAATACCGGAAACAACAAATATTGAAGCCTTTGAAATGTGGTGCTATAAAAGGAAACTGAAAATTATGTGGACATATCAAGCACGAAATGAAAGTGTTTTGGAAATGATGGGTGAGGAAATAAGTTTTTTTGCTTATGACTTTACACCTCGTTGACGTTGAGGTCATTGGAGGAGAGAAAGGACTGAGGGCAAGGAACGGAAAGAAATTCGGCCATGGCCTTTTGAAGGAACCATTCCGATAATCGCTTCAAGTGATTTGGGGAGACCATGGAAACTAAATCCAGGATGGCAGGGCGGGGATTCCAACCCTCGTCCTTCCGAATGCGAGGCCAGAGCGTTACCGCACACCCACCACCATCGGTCCAGAAAGAAGAAAAAGGATGGCAGGTCGCATTTTAAGACATGTGGAATTGGTTAACTACTAAGTGGAGGGAACAACAACCATCAAGCTGGAATAACGATATAATACTTTAGGTTTCTGAAATGTTGTCATTTCGCTTCATCAAGAAAGAGCAATGTTTTAAGTTATTAATTACGATTATTAAGGGTATTAAATGAGGCGAGATCTAAGACATCATTGTGAAAAATAATATGGATTTGTATGACCACTCTTAGAGAATTTTAATTTAAATTACTTAGTGCAGGAAGTGCAGAACTGTGGTCATACGGTTTCAGCATTCTTGCAGCTAAATAAAGAAGGAAATTCTGAAGATTATGTCACTATCTCTAAATGCTTTTAGTTTGACAAAATGGAGTTAGGAACAACACAAAAAAAATTGTCTTCTTTGCCTCTGATCGCAAGACAAACATGAATGTCACATCAGCAGGGATAGCGCATTGAAGATTTTCCATGAAACTACAGGAGTAATTGGAGCGTGTGTTACTTGCAAATTCTTGCTGCTGGAGTGGAAAATGTCTTAGCTGGATACCATCTCATTACATGATAACCCATTCATTTAAATTCATGCTGACATATTTTGATTATATCAGAAAGCTTGTTTCATACATCAGAAATGCGTCACTGTTTCAGTTACCCACTACGCATAAACGATTACGCTTCAAAAGATAAATGTAAACAATGGACCCGTGCGGAAATTGTGTACGTAAATGCAAATTATATGAAACGATTTTTGATTCTATGTTATCCTTGTGAATAAGATACAATGAAGCGTTAAAATTTAATAATAAGATTTAGTAATTTAAATATGTAGGGTATTAATTGAAATATTGAATGGAGTAGCCCTGGAAAAGACGTGTGATCTGTGCCCTATCGGCGATCGGTTGCTGCCGTTTGCTATAGCTAGCAGCTACAAACACAACCTCAACCACAGGCAAAGTGACTAAGTGTTGCCCTCTGTAGGAGAGCCTCTCAACTGACAGCAGCTTGATAGAAAAGTTACAATTCCAGATCATTAATTCATCAGAAGTGGAGTACTTAATCCTTAAAATGGTATCTCATTTATGGATTTTGTTTATGTATGAAGGTAGAAAATGGTTTTTCACGAAAAATCACATTCTAGAAATAAATAATTTAGAAAAAGAATTTATCTACGTTAGTTACGTGAAGTGAAACTCAAAATACCAAACATTATATCCCAGCAAACTCTAATAATTTTATTTGTAAATTTCTGTGTAGAAACTGATTAAATACATGCGAGGGTAATATAATACTAAAACCACTAATGAACATTGGGGATTTAAATCCGAGATATGAAACGTCTAACGCCCATACCTGTCATCAACATTCGAAACGGAAAAAAATGACGTCAAATCCACTAGAGGCGAGAGACGATTGGTAACAAGGAACAGGAAGACAACCGTATGGAATGATTTCTGGAAATCGTGGAAAACCAAAATCTGAAAGGTCGGACGGGCCCGCTCACTCACCACGCTCGTTAAAACAAACTAGCCTTCTCGTTAGGAAAAGCGGAATGTTTAAAAATAAAAGCTTTTAATTGTATGCTGATTTTAAAGACTCAGATATAATGGTTTGAATTTTATGTTATTAAAGTTCTGCGATTCGGTCTTCTAAAAAAAAATTCTGTTCATTATCTTTGTCCCTTAAAATCAATTGTTGGTTTCTCCTACTATAATTTACTAACGGGTAGGATATTTCCACTTTTCCTTGTTTCATTGCAACGTTTTCAAGCATATCTAGAACCCAGGAAGTAATATACATTATCACGGAACAATGTCATTGACCATACTGATGGAATATTCACATCTGCCAGTGTTTGCTTTGCGAATGTGAAGTACGCTAGATCGCTTCAGAGGTTCGAATTGATATAAAACTGTTGGTCCCCTTTAACAATTGGAATGATTGGACCAATACCGGTGGGTGGCCGATTAAATCTTGGGCGTTGCATTCGGAAGGACGCGGGTTCGATTCGCCATACTAATTTCTTTTTTTTTTAATGGTTTCTCGAAATTGCTGCAGGCCATAGCCGATTTCATACCTGTTCTTTGTCAACTATCGTCTCCCGGCTCTAATTGCCTCGACGTCGACGAACCGTAGAGTCCTAATTATAAAAACTTATATTCCGGTTAGATCAGAAATGGATTGAGTGGCCAATTGAAACTCTGTTGGTAACACTTCGGGGTTTCTCGACCAAATGTTACCTTCCGCATTATCTGTATTCGATTAAAATATTCTTGATGCTAAAGAGTGTGAATCAGTTGGTTTGAGATATTTATGTAACTGTGATTGATAACAGAAAAATACCAGGATCGGAAATGTATATTTTCTGCGGCATTCTTATGTGATTACTAATTCTGTAATCTACCGTTTTTAAGTGGATTATAGCAATGTTTTGTAAAGATAGTAAATTGCAATGAGACCTTTTTCAAGGGTCTTCGGGATTTTTCCTTTTTTGTTGTCTGTCTTCTATTAAGGTGATTATATGAGTTCTAATCAAAAGTAGGTGGATGGGTGTGGCATTTATTTGCTGCTGAACCTTGTGGGTGTGCGGTAACTCTCGTATCTGGCATTCGGGACGACGCGGCTTCAAATCCCAGATTCCGGTTTTCCGCGGCGTTCCGAAATAACTGCAGGCTAATGCCGGGATGGTTCCAGAAAAAAAATGGCCAAATTTCTTTCCATTCCTTGCCCCTCCTCCCCTTCCCCATCCTCTCCCGCCTCGTTCGAATCCCCGTCCGGGCATCCAGATTTGGGTTTTCCATGGTTTCCCCAAATCACTCCAGGTGAATGCCGGGATGCTTCCTTCAAAAGGCCATGGCCGAATTCCTTCCCATTCCTTGCCCCCCATCCTTTCCCGTCTCTAAAGACCTAGTTGTTATAGGAGACGTTAAGCAGTTAAAAAAAAAAAATCTCCCGCCTCGTCTGACGTCCACGAAGTGTAAAGCCCGTAAAAGAACCATTTGCAAGTAGTGTAAGCTTCGTGATAATGTGTGATACATTAATTCTTTTGTGGAACGTAATTTTATAGGACAAAAAATTTGAATCATTCTAGCATTCATTATGAAAAACCATACCGAGGTTTGCCGATACGCAGAAGGGGTCGGGACACTGAATTCTAGAATGTGCCATGTTTATCCAGTAAGAAGAATATTGTTTCCGCGCAATACGCATCGTGATGTAAGTCAATTGTTTTAGAATGGAGCTTGTTGGTGTATTTGGATCTCGTTCGTAATGGTTTTACATCTGAAAAGGCCTTTTTTTACTTACGGCTTTACGCCTCGTTGACTTAGAGGTCATTAGAGATGGGAAAGGATTGGGACAAGGAACAGGAAGGAATTCGGCCAAGGCCTTTTGAAGGAACCACTCCGGAATTCATCTGGAGTGATTTGGGGAAACCATGGAATACCCAAATCTGTATGGCCGCACGGGGATTCGAAACCACGTCCTCTCGAATGCGAGGCCACAACGTTACCGCTCACCCACCACGCTCTGTACTTGAAAAGGAAACTTATGTGTGTGTGGTTTCTTTTTAATTGTGAGTGAAAACTAAATTTGTGTGTCCAAAATACATTGTAACATGATGTTCGTGTGAGGAATATAGAAACAGGTCCCTGCCTCTAAAATGGAATGTTCTGCTGTTCATCTAGATTCTGTTGAGTTTCGTCACCTTCAAGATACACTACTGCAACTGTTCCCGGAAACACTCTTTAGTATTGCCTTAAGCACAGAGTCTCCTAAATGGTGGCCATAAACATTTTTAAGCAGGAAAACAGATATTTCAGTCAGTGGACGGGCGGTTTGGTCGTTTGTAACGTGTGCGTGCACTCATATTTCAGGCATTCGTGTCGAAAAAAGTCGGCGTTCAATTATAGACCGATTCTCGGAAAAGACGGTCGCACCTGTAGAATGTTTTGGGGTATTGTAATGCTAGCTAGCTTTTATGATTTTCATATCTGCTGCATATATTTAACACATCTTTAAAAATAATTATAGAAAATTTACTAATTCCATTAAGCATTTTATTTCGCAAATAGAAATCTATGTGAAAATCAAGTTTGGTTGCCTTCGCTTGAAGTATTACAAAAAGTTGTTAATACCAAATTGTCCTAACGAAAATAGAGATTATCCTGGAGTAAAAATAGTTATAACCCTGTTTACTCAAAAATGGCGGCTCAAGGTCATGTTCCCCAGGCTCCATTCCTCACTTCACCAGTCCCTCCCTTCCTACCTCTCAGAGCTGACTGCTGTATCCATGTATGCGCGCGGTAAGGGAACGCAGTGAGGATAGAGTAGACTGACCTTGAGCCGCCTCTGTTGATTGAACGCGCTATAATTAATGCCATAAGCACTTTGTTCCGCAAATAAAAATCTGTGTTTGGTTCTCTTCGGGTAAACTATCACCACTTCGTAACTTATCAACATTTGACATACGTCGGTAGACTTTTGAAAATAATTTCTCACCATTCAACTTTCTTCAACAACCGGAAAATTTGCAATAAACTGGACGCTAGTATTGTCAACTCTAGCAACTTCGTACACGTGTACTGTTAATGTAGGGACCTCCCGCTTAATACATCACCAGCTAGGAAAATTCATTAAAAAAGATACTAATTTGTAGACATTTTTACCTCAAATTTCTCAGCTTTCCGACTACACATCAAAATGAAACATATCCGATTTTACCCTCGGGATCACGAGATCTATATTAATCGAAACCCTGTAAAAATCCAACCAATAGTTTATGTGAGAATCCTGTTCTTCTTAACTTGCAGGTTAACAAGACACTTAAAAAAAAAAGTTGTTTCCTTGTCTGTAATTACTAAGTGCCCAAAGTTTATTAAAAAATATGTTAAATGTACAAAACTTTTCCCGGTTACAGTTTTATTTGTGTGTATAGATTCTTCAGTGCCAGATCCTGGGGGTGGGAAGGGGTAAATTGGGGCACTTGCCTCGGGCGGCAACTTCAGGGGGACAACATTAGCTCCACTGCTGCCCCGGGCGGCGACAACTGGCGATGATCGGAGCAGCGGCGCCACTCGGGGCAAAACAATGTTCGAAAGAGCGCCAATCTCACAATTTTTGCTTCGGCTTCGAAAATTCCTAGATCCGCCACTGTGATTCTTACGTTGTCGCATATTAATACCGAGTAATTTATAAGACAGCATAAAGGATAGAGAATGGATGACGAGGTTAGGAGTTATCAGTTTGTTGGCTTCTCATTCTTCTGTTTCATACGTTCTTGCGATTCGATGGCCCGTTGCAGTCAGTTGCAGCACTTTTTTTCCCAATTGGAATTATTGTAACTACCGACGTTTCGGCAAAATTCCATAAAAACTTAATTAGGGGATATCAACTAGTGATATTCCTGTATCAACACATTTAAATAGACCATTTATTGCAGTCATTAGATTGTAATATGTAAGGCGATATAACAGGAATCTGAAAAAATTAATCATCAAAATAATTGGAAAATAAGTAACAGTAGATGAAAATTTGTTTTATTGCCACAGAGATGTGTTTACATTTTGAAGTTTCAATGTATATTAGAGCAGCCAAATAAAGTGCGTGCGGTATTACATGCTACATGGCTACTGCCAAAGAGCTTCTCAGCACTCTGCTCGTTTTCAGTATTTATTCCTGCGTTGTTGTTTTTGTCCAAAAATCCGGAAAAACACCTCACGTAATTTGTGGATGCCCGTCAGGTACCTATCGTGAATCAAGAAAACGAACGGTGACGGAGGACCCACTATAGTTGGAATCAGATTAGTTAGATATGAATTCCCATTGGTGGGAAGTGTCTGTTGCCATCTGTCTGCGAAAAGAGTAATTTGTGTTCTGTGTGATAAGTGCATTTTTGTTTGAGAAATGTGTAGTTTATCAAGCGATGATTGGAAACCGTCCCAGCTTTCGTTTAGGGATTTGTAATATCATCACTAGATACCGGGTTATATGCATTTGCATGTTTGCATATGCATTTGCATATTAAGCCTATATTCTCAGGTTATTGCATATTTTACTTAAAACGCAGTGATAATGCCTATTTTCGCTATAATTACAATATTTTTCAGTTGTCATCCTAGTTAATTAATAAAATCTTACATTGTACCGGCAAAACCTACTAGCAGCACAGATCTTAGTCTACGACGACTCGCTGAAGAACTACGACCTATTTTTGAGAATTTAAATAAACTGATTAAATCAACAAATAAAGCGTTTCTTGAGGCACGTTCTCGTATTAATGCCAATAAAAAATTGATGTGTGAGTGGAGAATTTCCCGGCGTATCGACGCAACAAAATCTTCTTGGGTGTCCAGCCGGATGGTGGTGTAAAAACACGACGTTTCGACAGCTGACTCTGCTGTCTTCATCAGGTACCTCATAGTTGTTCTCAGCTGACTGTCTCTGCCTCGACTGCAGAGACAGTCAGCTGAGAACAACTACGAGATACCTGATGAAGACAGCAGAGTCAGCTGTCGAAACGTCGTGTTTTTACACCACCATTCGGCTGGACACCCGAGAAGATTTTGTTATAAAAAAATTACCAAATTGTGGCTTTACCTCCGGAACCAGTGGTAATTGGATTGGCGGCGTGGGATGAAGCTGTACCTACTGTTTTACAATTAACATTTAGAGACCATTAAAGGTGTAGTAAACGACTTTGATAGTGGAGAGGCTATGGCAGTTTGTCAGTACAAGGAAGCATTTGACAATTCTAGTATTAAAACCGTAGCTGTGATTAGCATTCGCTTTTCCCACATTCCTGAGAGTATTAAAAAGCTTGTAACTCATGGTTTGACGTTGACTGAATTTATTCAGTTATTAAATAAAATCCGCATTGCCATAAGTATTATTGTGTAAACTTAAAGTGAAGTTTGAAAATATTTTGAACAATAGCCCATGTTTTGAACCTTTGTGTCAAATTGATAGTTTTAGTAATGGGACGGGTGAACTTTTTCCAGAAACAATGCTAGCACGGCACCCAATTTCAAATACTGCCCAGTTACATCAGTGAATGTGGAACGGTCCATTTCCACTTATAAATTTCTTTTGAGAGATCAAAGAAACAATCTTACTATTGAATATGTGCAACAGTACCCGATTGTTTTTCGTTTACAAAAGTAAAAAAAAGTTAAATAATTCTTAAGTATCAAATTTATAAATATGCTATTCAACTATTAATTGCATGCTGATGTTGAAATAAAATATCTAAAAAATTACATTTTTATACTGTATTATGTTGCATATTTTGATATTTTTTCACACTTTTCATGTATATTTTGAGCATTTTTCATGCATATTTCTAGCTTTTTGTGTGGCCGGCCTCGGTAGCGTAGGGGCTAGAGTGCTAATGGTCGCCGGTTCGAGTCCGGCCGCGGGCATGGGTGTTAAAGTGTTGTGTCTTTGAATGTCGTGTTTGTGTTGTAGTGTCCTTGTGACTACACTTGAAAATATGTACACTGGAGAAACTAATACACTGAAAGAATCAGAATCACATTGAGCTGGCTGTGTGGCCCAGTAGCCGAATGCCATTTAAAAAAAAAAATTAAAAAAAAAAAAAAAAAAAAAAAAAAAAAAAAAAAAAAAAAAAGCTTTTTGTGTTGCATATAATCCGGTCTCTAAACATCATTATCCCACCAATCATTTTTATTACTGATTTACTATTATTAATATTGAATTATATTGCATTTATTAATTATAAGTATCCTGAATAACTTTAGTAGTGTTTGTAACTTGATTTGTAGTATTGCTGAGTTTCTACAGACTGTAGTTTGTTTAGTAAACCGGAGTAGTATAGTGTTATCTAAGTTGTGTAACAATCTTTGACACTAGGAAGCACAGGGATTGTTGATTGGGTGCATGCTTCGTAGCATGGCATGGCGCGGGGCAGTGTGTGTCGCGGTGCTTGGAGAAGATTGTATTCTGCGAGCATAGGCTCTCTGTACACAAGCTAAAATAGCTTTTAAATGTATCGGAAACTTGTTTCAATGTAACATCAACGTTTTAAAAGTTGTGTCAAGGAATGGTATTAACTAAATTCACTAGCATTTCGACGAGAACAGTATGTTTTTCATTTACAAACTCAATCTCTTTATCCGAGCTTGGGCCGTTCTCGTCTAAATAACTCGCCGTTATCCAATATCGGTGTAATTAGTAACTGGCTGACCATTTCCCAGGATAATTGGTAGCTCACATTTGAACGAACCTGCCGGCATAGCTTATAGTTGGCAGGAAATCGCCTACAAACAGCAACGAGGGCGGCCCGTGCGTGGAGTCCAGGGCTCGAACCAGGTCCTGTTGTATCTCCCCGACACATTGTAGTGGTGCCTCAACGAGCGCAGCCACACTGACGGGTCCATCAATTTATTATTCATACCACGTTTTTATGTTTAATAATTGCACAGCATGTGTCCACAGTTGCTGGTTGAATAATGCATAAAGTTAGGTTACAATCACTGCACTTTACCTTTTTGCCCCAGATACTGACGTGTGGTTTCCTGTGGGCTTAACTTTATTTCTCCTTTTTTTTAATAATTATTTGCTTTGACATACTGTATTCCTGTCATATCCTCGCACGATAAACTTCGCATCAGTTAACTGGTGTTCGACATGTTACTTTTCTAAGGGCATCTAAAGGGTTTTAATACACGTTATTCAATAATTACAGACAAGATCCGATAGACAGTGTAAGGCGTCGCTGAATCGCAATGGCACTACTACTCAACTTTTTACCTAACAATGCAAAAAAAGTTTCGCTGTAAATATCATTTGAATGAATTGAAAGACACCTTTGGATTTTAAATTATTTATTTATCTTCTTCCAAGCATTAATAAAATCTCACATCTTATGAAGACAAGGGAATCGTTCCAACTGTGAAAATTGTAAGTCTATCTACTGCATATAAAGTGTATTCCAAAATTATTACAAGCAGATTAAGGACATATTTTACTTTTGGCTTTACGCCTCGTCGACGCCGAGGCCATTAGAGGCGGGATGGGACTGGGAACGGGAAGGAATTCGGCCATGGCCTTTTGAAGGAAGCATCCCGGCATTCATCTGGATTGATTTGGGGAAACCATGGAAAACCCAAATCTGGATACCCGGACGGGGATTCGAACAGGCTTCCTCCCGAATGCGAGGCCAAAGCGTTAACCACTCACCCACCACGCTCGGTCAGATTAAGGAAAATGGGAGAAGCTATCATAGTGGAATAATAAGAAAAGGAAAGAAGTGTGCCCATAATACATTCAGTATTAAGCAAATAATTGAAAATCATAGGGAGTACAGCAAACATACACAATCTTCACTGACTATTTTAATGCTTTTTACAGAGTTAAAGTGAATATACTCCTCCACCTATACATAAAAAATGGTTTCCCCAAACACCCAACAGAAGTAGTAAAACAAAATTATATTACAGATACAAAAGAAGAAAAGAAAAAACACATTAATTTGTGCTTAGGACAAGTATGTAGTTTATCACCCTATTCCTTTTAATGGAAACAACAAATACCAGTTTATACTTTGTAACTAAAAAAACTTGCTAAGAATGAGAAGAATGTGCAAAAGGCAGTACAGTTGCTACAATGATTTTAATCTACATATAACTTGCAGATATCGCACACTAAGACAAATTAAGGGAATTTTATAGGAAAAACGTAGTTGGATTAAAAGATATAGCTAGTGAAGAAACAGTGGAATACCTATGTTTCAAGAATTTAGTGTAAAATATTTCATAATCGGACCAAGTTGATATCCAACGGGAAAATGGAAAGATTCAACATATTGAGCGTAACAATTAAAGGTGCTGTACAGAAGAAAATTTGAAAGTAGACATTTTTTAAATTTTACCAAGTAATGTTGATACCAGCACTACAATATGGAAGTGAAACGTCGATAATAACAAAAAAAAAGTATAGAACAAGAATTCAGAGATACGATTTCTAAGATACATGATAGGATATACTAAGCAAGATATGAAAAGTAAGAAGTGAGGGAATAATTAGGAATAACAGAGCTAGATGACAATATAGGAAAAATGGAAAGAGCATAACAATGGGATGAATGACAGTAGATTACCAATTATACTCTATAAATATAGATAATAGCGAAGAATAAATGTAGGATAACCAAGAATCAGAAAGAAACATCTAAAAATCCTCTGTATTCGGGAGTAACATGCTAGGGTCTAATACGTGACGACGATGTAACATTACATTCCTCTACGATTGTATATTGCACTTAAATTAGTCATACGTCAGTTGCAGAGTCAAATTTATCATGAGAAAAATAATCCAGTGGTATTATTTAGTCTATCAAGTATATTAAAAAATCGGAAATACCTCTTATCATAAAATATTTGTACCATAAATGCTTCCTTGTCATACCCCTTACGTAATACAAATCTATTTAACATTGCCAAAACCTTGTCCAAAAAGGTGAAGCTATTTGGAGTATTCTGTCCTGTTCCGTGGACATTCACGGAGTCATGATAATGCAAGTATTATAATCACATAACATTTTTGGCTTGGGTGTTCACGTGAAGACTGGTTATGGAGATAAAAATTTCTCATGACTCTTCTCGTTCAGACTTCAAAATAATTTGGCAAAGAGACGAGAAGGAAGCAGAGGAAATTATTGGCTTTACATCAAAAGTGATGCTTAGTCATCGCCTTGGATTAGTTCCAAGCATTCGTTTCCAAAGTATTATTCGAATCTTGACATACCCGAGCATTTTCCCTGAAACTGTAAGAGTGCTACGTGGCACAAAGCCAGTTGCCATGGATAACCAACTCAAAGATGAGTTTATTCACAAACACCCAACAATGATTAACCCTTAAAGGACGAACTTGAAAAAGTAGGTATATGGCCATGGAATATAGTATGCATGTCTGACAATATAGCATTCATATGATTTACAAGTTAAATGCTTACCTTTAAAAACGTCTGAAATACAGATTATAATCCATGTGCGCCAACAGTTTATGTGAATATACCTCTACGTTTAAAAAACTGTGCTTTAAATAAATAAAAAATTAGATGTTCCTTTTACAAATACGAAAATGTTTAGCGAAAATACTCTAATATATTAAGCTACTCTTTTATATCGAACTTAAATAAAGTGGATCTTTATAAGGAGATTTAATAACACCTTACTCTCGGTATTTTTTTTGATGGAATAGGCACCATCGACAATTTTAACTAAAGACGTTTTTTAAAAAAAAAAAAAAAAAAAAAAACAAAGCATTGATGCATAATAGAAAAATTAATTTTTGATAGTCTAAAGAACATCTACGATAGACCTAGCTTAAACTGTAGTAATACAGTAAACCTCAAGATACATTATCCAGCAAAGGATCCAATTTCTTGTTCTTTTCTAGTGAACAGCATGTATTTATGTTTTTGTAGCATACAACCTTTTAAACTAGTGTGATTATGGAGAGATTGTCCTGTTTTTAAGCCATTAATTCCACAGGGCAAAACGCATTCCACGCAGCTAGAAGGCAAAATCTTTGCTGAAACTATTCCTTCCACGTCTGGTAAAGTAGGGTTTCGACTCAAGTGTAAAGGGGGGGGGGGGGAGAGAACCACAGCAGAAGTAAATAAACGATGCTCAATAGAAAAGAGGAAGAAACAGGCTCATCGCTGAATTCACGGTTCCCAGCTTCTCCAGGCAGTTTTCCCGTAGTAAGCTAGGAGAATGTTAGAGTGGAAACCACTTTCTGACTCAGGAACTACAATTTACACAACAGAGTAACGCAGAAACACATTTCCACAAAGTCTATACATTTTGCATGAAGATGGCAACATTCACTATCCTCCTTGATGACCTCGAAGACAATAGGATGTAAAAGCATGTTCACTGCACAATAGAGCTTCAGGTATAGCGTACTGTTACTGTTTCAATCAGAGTCACAAATTTTGACGAAATGTTGACAGTCATGTAGGCTACTTTTCTACAGTACACAGCCATATAGTCAGTAAGCAACTTTGATTGCCTGATTGAATAACATCTTTTCCTCTATTTCTCTGATGGAATATTTCAACATATGTTATCATTTGATGAAAACGAATTAAACGTGAAAACAGCAAACAAAATAAAGAACACGTTCAGATAACATAATACAACCGAAGAATATGTAGACGATAGCATTTTTGAACAACATGGCAGCCAAAGGTTCAAGCAAACAAACCAACACAGGCTCTGACAATTCTTTTATTGATACAAGAAATATTTAACTTCTGGACAGTTTTGATTCTTAATGCATAAACATTATTATTAAAAGTTAAATCAATGTAGCATAAAGTTTAAAATTAACAAGGTGTAGTCGTCAGAAATAAAAAAAAGTGTGTTTTAAAAACCGTTGCTGTTAATAACAGTCTGGACTTTTTGGAAAACTAACAATGAAATATGGAAAATTATTATAGGAAAAAAAATACTGAATCATGCTACTGGATACCAGTTCCAAGTAGTGCCGAATAATCAAAAAGTAATTACACTGCATGTTCGTGCAAGAGTAACAAGTGTCAGTGAAACTAAACAATTACTTTTTATTTGGAACAATAGTAAAATGTTTCAACTGGTTGTGAAAAAGTCAAGCTCGAGTCTTACTAGTACTCATGAACAACATCAGCAGGAAATGGATATCCTGCAAGATCGACTTAAGTTCCGAAGAAATGGAGAAGCACGTACCACGGCTTCACAAAACCAGTATATTCACCAAGACACGGTGAGACAGTATTAATAATGGTTGTTACAAACCTACGAGAACACCTTAGAATTTGTCGACTGTTGCTGGCACGCGGAGCTGATCCACACACACTAGCGACAGCACCGAGAACTCACGGGCGCGAATGGACCCCGTGAATTCTTCCAGTGCCATTGCTAGGGCGGCGGCTGGTGGTCGACTGAGAGCTGAGGACTGCAGAGGAGCCCAGGCGCTACCACGCTGGAGGGGGCCGGCCGGTCCGGTCGTTACCCCGGCTCTCACTCGCTCGGAACTGCGCTACCAAGCACTACCATCTCTGGACCAGTGATCATTGTTTACGAACATCGGAAGACTGACAATACAGAGCACTCTGTGACTGATTATGCTCAGATTTAACGTATAAAGAAGAAGGAGTATAATATCCTCACAATTTCTCTGTACCACGAGGAATTGATAGAGGGGGAAAAAACTAAGAAGAAACTAACAAAAACAATTAAAAAAAATCAACAAAAAAAAAATTAAAAAAATATAAATCCGACTGTTTGGATATGAGCACACGTCATAAATGTTTACGAACATCGGGTAAGTTCGGAAGACTAACTCCAGTGAAACAATACAGAGCATGACAACAAATCTTCTAGGGTTGTCATTTATTCGCCGGGAAAGCTTGCATTCGCATATAAATACAGAGCATGCTGTGATTGATTATGCTCAGATTTAACGTATAAAGAAGAAGGAGTATAATATCCTCACAATTTCTCTGTACCACGAGGGATTGATAGAAGGGGGAAAAACTAAGAAGAAACTAACAAAAACAATTTAAAAAAATCAAACAAAAAAAAAATTAGAAAATTATAAATCCGACTGTTTGGATTTGAGCACACATCATAAATGTTTACGAACATCGGGTAAGTTCGAAAGACTAACTCCAGTGAAACAATACAGAGCATGCTGTGATTGAATGGGAATATATTATGTTCAGATTTAAGGTATAAAGAAGGAGGAGTATAATATCCTCACACTTTCTCTGTACCACGAGGGATTGATAGAGGGAAAAACAAAAAAGTTATTAAAAAAATAGAAAATTAGAAATCCGACTGTTTGGATTTGTGTACACGTCATAAATGTTTACGAACGTAAAGCAAACTCGAAAGACTGACTTCAGTGAAACAATTTGTTGTTAAAATACAGAGAAAACTGTGATTTTTACCGGAATATATTATGCTCAGATTTAATATGTAAAGAAGGAGGTGTATAATATCCTCCCATTTCCTCTGTACCGCTAGGTATTGACAGAAATAGAGGAAAAATAATTAAATTAGAAATCCGACTGTTCGGATTGGAGTACAAGTCAC
The DNA here is from genome assembly GCA_031002005.1 of Vandiemenella viatica. Taxonomy (NCBI): domain Eukaryota; kingdom Metazoa; phylum Arthropoda; class Insecta; order Orthoptera; family Morabidae; genus Vandiemenella; species Vandiemenella viatica. The sequence goes on along the minus strand of CM061921.1, from coordinate 134,092,943 downwards.
ATTTTTTTTTATGAATATCGAGTAAGCTCGAAAGACTGACTTCAATGAAAAAATTTGAAGTTAAAATACAGAGAAAACTGTAGTTGTACCGGAATATATTACGTTCAAATTTAAGATACAAAGAAGGAGGTGTATAACATCGTCACATTTTCTCTGTACCACGAGGAACTGACAAAAATAAATAATAATTATTATAAATCCGACTATCCGTACATGTCATAATTGTTTATGAATATCAAGTAAACGTATAAAACTTCGAAAGACTGACTTCAGTGAAACAATTTATGGTTACAACAAAGAGTATACTGTGATTGTACCGGAATATATGAAACCCAGATTTAAGATATAAATAAGAAGTAGTATAATATCCTCACATTTTCTATGTACCACGAGGATTGACAGAAATAGCGGAAAAAAAATTAAAACAAAATATTTAGAACATTGCTTATTGTTAGGTACTACGGTTGATGCAAAGATCTTCGACTTTAATTTTGATTTTTTTCTTATGGTTTTACGTCTGGAGGATTGACAGAAATAGCGAAAAAAATTAAAACAAAATATTAATTTTGATTTTTTTTTCCTATGGTTTTACTCCTGGTCGAGGTCGTTAGACTAGGGACTGGGGGCAAGGAACGGGAAGGAATATAGCCATGTTATTTTTGAAGGAACGATTCCAGCATTCGCTTGGAGTGATTTCGGGAAACGCGGAAAGCCGAAATTTAGATAGGCTAGTGGGTACACGAACCGACGTCCTCCCGAATGCGAGGCCAGAGCATTATCGCTCACCCCGACACTTGGTGTACAACACGATAATTTGGGAGGAAATGGTAGGAATGTGAATTAACACCCCTAGTTGTTAGAAGATTAGAATGTAAAGAAAAATGGCTTAAGAGTTGGTGCAAGTCGTCCTCTAGTAAACTTAGTTTTCTAGTATAATAGTGTACGTGATTGCGATTTGTGGTCGGCCCTCTCCAAAAATGGGATGCTGAGCACTGTAATTAAGTCAGTCACAAGTAGTACCACCAAATGGCCCAAGAGATAACAGTGACAGCAAACGGCTTTCAAGAGTTGCTGTACACCATGTACAACACACTTAAACTAATTGCTCTGCATCAAAGCGAAACACTATCTGACCGACTGCATTTTTCCTCACGAAAAATTCGGAGACCTTCAGCCTAAAACTGTTAAGATCAAGCGGGTTCGCTTAGATGAATATTCACTTTTCTAATTTCATCGGCACCTGGCAGGGTAGTTGTATGAGAATGAAGAGAAAATGGTTGAAAATAGTGTCTCATATTTAAAATATGGCTGAGAAGAAAATTTCTAGCTGAATGTTGTCGGCACTGGGATCAATGATAAATTAAACTACAGCTAAATACTTAACACACACAGAAACGCGGGAAGGAAGGGTGACAGGAAAGCAGGCTTTCTGGCCCAAGTGAACAGAACGAAAGCGGTCAGACAATGGGAGAAAGTTTAACTAAAAACAATGTTTGTTCTTTCTTCCTCCGTTGACAACTATTTACTGTATAGGATCGACCGGTGAAAGTGGAATTCAAGATTATAGCAACCAGTTCAGAATTTTTACGGAGGCATCAGTCTCCCGCTTCGAATTGAGTGGAAAGCATCAGAATTGCAATAATGATTAAAAATAATACTACAATTTCCTGTCACCGATTAATCAAGATATTAGAATGTCTTAGCGTGGGAATAGTAAAAAAGGAAATGGATTATTTTCCGACACAGGCATGATAAAGTTATTCCTAAGATTCCGGAGTGATTGCATAAAATGTAAATATCATCAGTTGAATACTAACATTTATTGATTAAAAACTTAATTTACACTCTCAATCAGTACGTTATTTTTCGCCCAGGGAAAAGAAAGCGTACATACGTTTTTGATCACAAGATGTGTGAAAGCGTTCTCATAGATGGTCTGTTAAACGCCTTCTTTCTTATCGTTAATTTTGCACGTGTACACGGTGAGATCCTAAATTCTCCGTTGAAGAATTCGAACTGAACCTCATTAGATGTTTCTTCCAAACGCGTTAACGAATACCCCTGTATGGAAACACAACGCAAGATCTAGAGAAATTATTGTTCTATGGAAAAAAAAATCGATTTAGAACATACTTTCTGAGATAAAATTGACTTTGCTGTGTCAAGAACATATTTTATTCAACGAATATTACCCTTGTATAGTGATTTCTTCTGTTTTAAGGAGGAAGGCTATATTGAATTGTTAAATAACTATACAGGCAAATAAAGTCTCAAGCAGTTGCAGAAACAAAGACAGCTGTTAAAACAGTGCGAGACCACAAAACTTCTTTCAGGTAGTGAGCCAATATTGCCACATGAATCGGTGTTCCAAATTTTGTAAGGAAAGTCTTTCAAAACAATCAAAATTTCCTAACCTGTGCAAATTATTAAATGAGAAACACTTATCTACGAAATAACAACACAAGCAGGAATTCAAGTTTAGTGCAAAGAGTGAAACATTTTACGTGACAGTGTCTTAGTTTTCCACACGCTACCACATGGGACCCAAACCGTTGCTAGAAAAAGAATTTGTTATCCTATGAGATATAAGCTACGTGAACATCCTTACTATATTTGTAAAAGCAGAAGATGTCGACTTTTAGGTATATACAATTCAGCTTCCACGAAGATTGTGAAGTATAATAATAGGCGAGAATAATAAGGAAAAACTCTTAAGACGTACGTTCTCATCGTAACAGACACCCAACTACATTTAACTTCAGTAGTTGGTTGACTCCAATGTACAGAAGTCATATTCCGCTGCCATAATGTTTTAGCGCTATGTGGAGCCAATTTCAGTGAGTATTAAGAGAGATCATCGAATGAGTTCAATAGAGCAAACGTCGTTAGCAAATTCTTCAGCTCAAATGTAATTGTCTAAAATTTTAGGACGAGAAGGAAGGAGATAATAATAGGCGAGAACAATACTCCTAAGACATTCGGATCGTATAGTTGGTTGGCTGCAATGTACAGAAGTCATGTTTCAGCGTTATGTGGAGCCAGTTTCAACGAGTATTAAGTTCAATTGAGCACATTTCGTAATAAAATGTATTCAGTATTTTAGGACGAAGAGGAAGGAGGGAGGGTGGGCACGCACGACAAAGAAGAATGGGAAGCACGGTGATGTGAAGCGAAGCAGATCTCGCGTTTTTATGGCGGCGTGACGGAGCTGGGGCCGCTGGCCCCGTCACACTCTGTTACTGCTCCATGACTTCTATCCGCCAATCTCAAACGACTTCCTTCAAAACCGGCATAATTCCACACCACACGTGCCCCTCGCCTTGTCAACTGCGCCAGCCTGGTGCAGAATTCCACTAGTTCGCTTTACTGTGAGACGAGAATTCCTTTGTTGGTGTTTTCTCATTCCGCTAGCTTGTTCCCAGTCTCACGCTGTCTTTCTCCTTTTTACATCCCCCCTCTCGGCCTCTCCTTTCTCTCTCCCGCGGAGTACTAAATTCGATAAAACAGGATGTACACTTCGGCAGCATCATTTACCGTTGTCTGATTGGAACAAAAGAAGTCCGCGCTTTGGTATTCAGACGAAGAGAGTTTTACAAGCAAAATTCGAAAGTACGTAGCTACATCTTAATACGAGAGTAAACTAGTTTTAAATGGTAATTTACTAGTTATACAAAAAGTAACGTAAAGCGAGTAATTTACGTACTGTTATCTTTCAATACAGTCTGCCTAGTTATAAAAGCACTAGCGCTATCTCAAGAAAAATAAATCTTTTTGGTGTAGATATTTACTCGTATTCTCAACAGAACTCGGTAACTTTGAAAGACGTTTATAATTTTTCATCACCACTGTCACTGATGTATTTCACCTGTTTCTGATGGTTTAGCTTTTTTATTTTGTAATAAACTTAATAACGCGCTGTTCCGTCATTTCTATGCACTTTTATTTACCTCATATATTGTAAGGTGAAAAGGTCCCTTAAAATTTTTGATGACTATGTTTGTTAAAATTAAATATTATTCTTGCATTGTTGATTGAAATGTGTTAAAGTTGTGTGTAAAATAAAAGCTAAGTGAATATTGGAGTGCCGGAATATCTATGAACAGTGGCCGTCTAAGACAATGAATATCTTTGGACAAAAAGAAAAAGAAAAAGGAAAAAAAAATAAGATTATTACGGCGAGGGAGCGTGCTAGAATGTAGTCTATAGAGAGCTTGTGGTGGTATAAAAACGGAACTTAGAAGTCTGTTATTCTGTAATGTAATGTAAAGAAGTGTATTCTATACCAAGTGTTTAGTAATAAAATTGTTTTTCGAGTGTTTTCAAATGATCCTGTACTGATATATGTATTATTTTGTTCTGAGCTGTGAAATAATATAATGTGCCGACTTCTATAGTTGGTATTTCAGCTTGACGACGGTCATATTATACATCAAGAAGAGCTATAGTAAAGTGCTCATACCAGCAAAAATAAAGCAGGTAGCTTATAATATGTCGAACAAAAACAATGGTACCACTGAAATACGAGTACGTTAGTACTTTAACCACCCAAAGTTCACTTACTTGTAAATGCTACCAACTCCTGTTTTGATTCGTTCTTTTTTGCGCTAAATTCAAACTGTAATTTAAATTTGAAGCTCCACATGTTGGCATTAACAACTCTAAGCGAACGCCGGCCTTGCAGAGCCTCCGGTTCGAGTCCGGCCTCGGGCAGGGGAGGTTTTAATTAACTGTCGTGGTCGCCTTGTGTTGTCTTCACAATAGTGATCCAAATAACACGAGTCTGAGACAACAGTTGCTACAAAATAAATTTGAGCTTGCTAACTGGTCGCAGAAACCATATACAGGGTGATTCACGGAGATAAGCAAATATTTTAATATGTTATTCTACAATTAAAACTAAAGAAAAACGTTCATATAAACATAGATCCGCAAATTTTTAGTTACAGAGTTACGGCTAATAAAAGATTTTACCTGAAATTTAGTAACGTCGCTAATATGAAGCCATCGCAAAACAGTACGAGGTTACAGTAAAGCACGATTTCCATTTATTCTGTTGTTATTGATCTGGTGAATATAATAAAAAAAAACCCTGTGAAACTGAAACGAGCAACAAAATCTATTCATATACGTGCAGCTAAATGCATTCAACTCGGTGGAGACATTTTTGAACATTTATTGTGAATGTATTGTGAAATTGTATGTACACCGTACAACTTCCTTAACACTGAGCTATGGTATTAATAAAAGCAGATTATCTGACACATTCATACTGTTTTAGTTAACTTTATTACCATCATTTTCCAAAATTAAATTCTCAACAACTTCTGTTGAAAACTTGTCTGGAATTTTTTTTAAAAAATTGGGCCAACTGGTTAATAAATTACAAAATTTCCCAAATTATTTCTTTGCTTCTCTGGAATTTCTGGAAAACTACTGCCGATACACGTCTGGGATTTGTTTTATTACATTCACCAGATCAATAACAACAAAATAAATTTAAAATTGTGCTGTATTGTAACCTCATAGAGTTTTGTGATGGTTTCATATTAGCGAGGTTGCTAAATTTCAGGCAAAATCTTTTATTAGCCGTAACTCCGTAACTAAACATTTGCGTATCTATGTTTATATGAACGTTTTTCTTTAGTTTTACTTGTAGAATAACATATTAAAATATTTGCATATCTTCGTGAATCACCCTGTATATACCCTAAGCGAACAGTACAGTTGGGAAGTACACTGTCAGAAACATGCAGTGAAATGAAGTCTGCTCCATTTTGCGTTTGATCGCCATGTTTAAGAAAAAACGTGTAACTTTGGGACTTAATTAAGTGTGGTGTTTTTTTCCTTAAGGTTGGACACCCCCATCAACCTAACGGGAGATTGATCTCGCAATTGTGAAGATCTATTTTTTTAGCTCTTCTCTTTGAATGGTGACAATCCGAAATAAAAAGTTGACGTGATATTTTTATCGACTTACCCCCTCTCTTTAGCTTTAAATGAGATTTGTGAGACCCCTCCCCCCTATTTTGAGTTCACGTCATTAAAGGACGCCCCCCAACATAATAATTCATTTGACTAAAGAGCAGCATTCGTCAGAATTCACTACGCTGTGATAATCCTGTTCTCATTCTACCTTTTTTTTTTTTTTTTTTTTTTTTTTTTTTTTTTTTTTTTTTTCCTCCTTTTTTTTTTTTTTTTTAGATACTGCGTTTACCATCCTAATTTTTTGCTTCTTACCTATTGATAGTTGAACTTTCGCATTCATCCCAATCGTTTTTACCTTATTTACTGCCTTCCTATGGTTCACGAGGTCATCAGTGACGTGAGAGGGTAGAGGGAGGAGCAAGGAACGGGAAGGAATTCAGCCCTTCTGTAGGAACCATCCTGGCATTCTCCTGGAGTGATTTCAGGAAACCATGGTAAACGGACATCAGGCTGCCTGGACGGGGATTCGATCCCATGTACTCCCGAATACCAGAGTTGAGCGCTAGCGTTCACCCACTAGGCTCGTTGAGAAATTCAGTGTTAGATTTCGTTTGAAACATCGTACACGTTTCTGAATTAAGAACCCCTTTCTTTTTCAGAACTGGATGCATATCTACCTCTCCGTAAGCATACCTATGCAAAATTCAGTGGTACGGATCGTTTTTTTTTTTTTTTTTAAGTAATAACTTGAGATTAACAGCAACGAATGCACAAAGAAGGCAGCGCAGTACTCTAGAGTGCTCTGCACAAGAAAGTACGAAACGTGAAATTTTTTAATGAATGCCGCTATCTTCAAGGGAGTATAAGTGCTCTTTGTAAATTTATTTATCGTTGTATCATAGAAAATGTACACAATGCTGGAGGCTAAGGATTTGTTATACTAGCCACCTGGTAGGGAACTAGCCAAGCTGAGTAGGCACTACCAATAAAACAGTGTCACATCTTTCACGTGGGACAATCTGAAAGATTAATGGGAAATTTAGAACAAACGTATTCGTCAGAATTTGATTGCCGCTTTTATGGCGAAAGTAGTGAATGGCGCCTTTTTTTCCGCAGTACTATGGACTAATCGGCTATGCGAACAAGATGTTGCACAGAAACCGAGCCTGGCATTCGTTCGAATCCCCGCTCGACTATCCAGAAATCTGTTTTCCATGGTTTCCCGAGATAACGCCAGTCAAATGTCTAAATGGTTCCTTCTAAAGGCAACGACTGAGTTCCTGCCAGTTTCTCGCCCCCAGTCCTTTCCCGCCTCTAATGATTCGGTGTCGACAAGTCGTAAAACCATTTAAAAAATCGTACAGAATACTAACGTTGTTGATTCGCTGCCAATGAATGATCTTGCGACACTGGAATAGGGAGTACAGATTTAGATGTTGTAACGGTATAAACAACATAGGTACACTAACAAGTTTGTTCAGTTATCAATACGAGTTCGATCTAGAGCATATATAGTGACTTTGACGTCAGGTATGGATTGACTAATTCTGTACAATACTATTAAATTTAATGGACGAGTCTGGATGTGAGGCCCATAAAAGTTAAATGCATCTTTTTAAATTAAATTAAAGTTTTACACCCTTGTTTGGTAAAAATAAACCCAGGAAATAATTAAATAAACTCCGCCTTTCTTCACACACACACGTTCAAGCAGTCTAGCTGTGCAGTGATAGTTTAGTCTAGGACAAAATACTTAAGCTAATTCTTTTTTAATAAAATAAAATGCCCCATTTAAGTGTTAGAATCTTTGATTCAGTCTGAAGTACAAGTAACTAGTATGAAGACAAATATATGGCAGCTTTGTTAGCTGATAAAATGGAAATATACTACCAGGAATCCAAAAAATTAGTACTCTATTTAAACTCCAACGTCATTAATTTTAAATGCTGAAAAACTTTCATCTACAGATTTAGCAACAGGTAACTATTGTACCAGAACGTGATGTTCATATAAGCTATACATTGCGTATTGAAATACTTGCACATCATTGTCTCCGAAATTGGACTGGTGTATTCCATGACCAAATGTTACTACATTTTATTGTTTTCATGAAACATTTGATAAAATTCATCCACCATACCCGAAAATTACGAAATTATTGTTTAACGTGTGTTCAGTTGCTTTATTGAACACAAGAAATGTTCCATCACAAATCTATTAAACAAGACTGTAATTAGTACGGCTTGGTTTTTCAGATTCTGTAAGAAATTCGTTCAGTGGTTGATTCTGAGAATGTGAAAGTTTCTTTGCATAAAAACTTTTTGAAGTTAGAAGTACGACTACTGATTTATGGTTTTTAATTCTCTTAGTTAACTTTATTGTCACTAATATGCATTGAAAATTCTGCAAATTATTAGGTTAATAGTTACCTAATTTTTTGTTTCTTTTATTTGAACCAGCTCTCAAATGTAGTATGTTCTAGACTATGCCTAAAATTGTAATACATTTTATAATTAATTTCTGACATATCTTTTACTTATTATGTTTCAGACACTTCTAAAGCCTTCTTCGCTAAAAACAATTTTTACTAACTTGAATAGCAGGAAAGGGAGACTAACTAGCAAAATTTTTAACCAGAAAAGTTTTTGGTCCAACATCAAGCTTTTCCATTTTTAATAAAAAACTCATTTATCTTGAAAAAACCAAAATCCGTTTAGTAAGATCAAAATTGTAATTCCATCCGCTCACCCATTAAAAATTTTATTTACTGGAATCTAGACCACAAAATATTCAAATTTTTACGTGTCTAGTAAAATCATTAAAATTTTCAGCCTCGTCCACATTAGATATGTCCAATTTTAATAAACATGGGGGTGATTTAGAACAGGAAACTCCATCTGCGAAAGTCATACTTTCAGATACAATTACAGAGCACTGAGTTTTGGAACCGGTAAGGTTATCTGAAATATCCCAGCCAATATGAATGTAAAAAGCAGAACAATTATTCTATTTACAGTTAATCTGTCCAAAGAGAGACAAAATTCGTATTGCAATGGCAGATGTGTAATTCATTCTCATTCTGATGCTATTTGAAGAATGTGATACAGTTAAATTTCATCACAGCTACGCACAAAAAGCTGTAAATCTTTAAAAAGTAATGCGTTACTGTAGGATAAAGTCTTTAGAAACTCGTGTTACGTTATTTTAAACAGCAAGTTTTTGGCAATGAGAAAGTTTAAAAAAATGTAAATAAAAACCAGAGTAAAGGTAAAATAAAACTTTTTAATAGTTCCGTGATTCATTGCTCACTCATTCCCGTAATTTCAGGTATACTCCCAACGTAGTATCTGGATGCCATTAGTGTTAGAAGATTTCGCTGGGCAAACGATTTCAGTTAACTTTACATATTCTTAAAGAAAATTAAACATGCCCCGCTTGGTTATTCTGCAATCAAATACCGAAATACACGTGTTTACTTGGATATTCTCACATTCGAATGTAGTTATTTAGTAAATAACATACGAAGCATTAATTTAAGTGTTACGGTAATCAACATTTCTTTGTGATTTATTCTAGACGCATCCCGAACAATCGGCAGCAGTCACACTCGGTTATCCGTTCCCCATTCGCTCGATTTTTAAAAGCTAATTTCCTTATGTGATGTAAATTTAAGAAAAAATATGAAGACTAGAATAAAAATTGTGGTAGCCGATTTGAATCGAGAGTGTAGCTGATCGTTGTACTGTTTACTGAATTAAATTCAAATTCGTTGAGAAACTGCATTTTAGACTGATCGTTGAATGTATAATGTTAAAGCCAGGCTAAGAGGTAAACTCGATGAAAATAACTGAGTACTTACGAACATGAAATGTCAAATATATAATTTACTACTCTCTACATGACGAGAGCAATGTTTTTATTTACTTTTTTCCCCTAAAAAATTTATAACCTTCAGGAAATGTCATCAGGTTTAATAAATTATGACTTGCAAACTGTATTTAAGGTGGAGAAACTGAAATGTATTTAACAGGATGATGAAAACGGTTAAAACAGAGTCGAAAGAGGGTGTTCAGCGAGTGGAACGGTTACGGCGGTGGTTTCACACTGGCAGAGGTCGTTCAGAACACCAGCCCGCCACACTCCACGACTCCACATCATACTAACCACCATGTTCTTCACCTCAGTCGAAGCCGGAAGGGCATATAAGATGCTATGTGTAACAATTTTTATTAAGTATTATTTTAGGTCATTTCCTACAAAAGTAAAAAAAACTCAAAAGAATTTACGAATAATTTTTAGCTAAATTTTATTCAATTATTACACGAGTTTTGTTATATTACAGAACAAACAGTGCCGTGGAAACAGATGTATATCTCGTACAAATAATTTCAAAAGACTCTTATATTCTGTGTTGTTTTTGTTTTTTTGTGTGTTTTTTTTTTGCTTTAGGGCGCGTCGACATCGAGGTCATTAGCGCCCTAACAATTACCAGCTATTACTGTGCCTAAAAAAATATACTAAAATACTGTCTGCATTGTTTATATTCTGTAGTTGTTATAGAATCCTCCTCTTAAACCCTACATGCGTTTGCTTTAACTGTTGTTGCTAACATTTCAAACCAAACATTGTTTTTATCTTCTTCTTGAACTGGTTTATGATTCTGAGTCTGCAATCCTACCCAGGTTTCAAAACTTTATTTTTTAAACTATCACTCGTTCATTTTTTACTAGATATCACGTCTTCTTCCTACTTTCAACAAGCTTGAAAGCATCCAGGTGCGTTTTCAACAAAGATTAAATTGATACCTTATCCTATGGACTGAGCGTGGTGGGTGAGCGGTTAACGCTCTGGCCTCGCATTTCGAATACCCATCCGGGCATCCAGATTTGGATTTTCCATGGTTTCCCCAAATCACCCCAGGCGAATGCCGTGATGCTTCTTTCAAAAGGCCATGGACGAATTCTTTACCATTCCTTGTCCCCAGTCCGATCCCGACTCTAATGACCTCGACGTCGACGAGGCGTAAAGCCATAAGTAAAACAAAAAGAGTGGAGGCTTTCTCGGCGTTGTATATAGATGAAATGTTCTTGGGAAACTAGCCAAACCTTCTCACTCGGCTATTTCCCCGAGAACATGTCATCTAACATATCCTATGTTTAAAAAGATTTATGCCCAGAGCTTTTCGGACCATGGCTGCAAAGAAATTTTGAATCTTTGAGAGGCGAGCTATTATGAGCATTTTCGCCATGAATTATGTCATGTTGAGTGGTGTTATACGAGTATTTAGAGGGCACCATGTGGTAGGGTAAAACTCATATACAGATCGTATAGCACATACTACCGTGGCACGTTTAGAAGTTATCACTGAATGTCCCTACTGTCAACGCTGCTTCTAAGCTAAACAGACAGTAGGAAGACTTTTCTGATACTTTCTTATCCATAAATATATAATAATACAGACCAATACAAGACAAACAATTCAAACACTTATTATAAAGACCACAGAGATGCAAGATGTATCAGATGAAATTAACAAGGAAGGCCAAACTGATAGTGTGGCACCAGATTTCTCGAAGGAATGACCCATACAATGGCGTAAAAAAAAGAAAAAGAAACATTGGAGAAGATGAAAAAGTGACTTGTGCTGGGTAGATGAATTTTTAAATGGTAGAAAACAATGAGGCAAGGTACAAAATGCAGACAGAGCGTGCAGACATGGCGAGTGGTAGGCCTAACGCTATGGCCTCGCATTCGGGAGGACGCTGGTTCGAATTCCCGTCCGGCCATCCAGATTTGGGTTTTCCATGGTTTCCCCAAATCACTCCAGGCGAATGCCGGGATTGTTCGTTCAGAAAAGGCCATTGCCGAATTCCTTTCCATTCCTTGCTTCCAGTCCTTTCCCGCTGATCTCGACGTTGACGAGGTGAAAAGCCAAAAAAGAAAAGAAAATGGCAATATCAAAAGAGGTGGAAATGAAAATATAGTCTGCCATAGTGTAGCGTATTAGGGCCATTGCTGTTCATTAATCTTATGAATGATGGTGTTGATGGGTTACATACGTTTGGTTGTTTGCAGATGACATAATTTGATACGATAGGATTAAATTTGGAGAAGACTAGCTGTTTAGATCAATGTGCAATGAAAATTAACGTGAAGAAAGGTCAGCTTATGAGGTGGGTAACAAAATTATATTATAGGGTGGGTAAGGAACTGTTTGTTGGAGATCTTAAGTATAAACATATTGGCATAACATTTGATAGTAAACTCACTTGGGCAGATAGTAGAAAAAAGGTTTCAAAATCCTTCATTTATTTGAAAGGCTGATGAAAGGATGTACCAGGGAAGTGAATGAACTGGGTTCCAAAACCTCAGTTGAATATGGTAGTGTACCATGGTAACTAGATTTTTTTTTGCGGAAATTAAGGCAGAACAGAGTAACTGACTGATTTGATAAAGGAGCTGGGTTGAAGAGAGTGCTGGGAGTGTACAGGGCGTATATTGGCGATGACGCTTGGATGGATATTAGTAAAACAATTTCGTGGAAGAGAAGAGAATACCATAACCACAGCACTCTCAGGCGTAAGGGAGGGGGAAATTTTTCTATTGTAGGTAAGAGGATCAGGGACGGAAATAAATTACTGAGCGAATTTTTGAACAGGTCATCAGAAACACTAAACGGATCTAAAATTAGAATTTGTAAAGGACAAATGTAGCTGGATAGAGAAACAGCACTTATGGGATTTAAGATTAGTACGATTACATCTTATTTTAATTTGAATGAAATGGCTTTTTACATAATTGAAACCGTGGGGTGAAATTATTCGTTGCACTATACGATTCTCTTGAGTATACTTAATAAATTCTAAACTATCTAGAGCTGCAATGTTGATAACACCCATACTAAATCCTTAATGTTTCCTTAATTAATTCAAACTATTCTTAAATTAGCATTTTCTGTTGGTCTAAAATCATCTTTCAAAATCACCTTTAACATATTAACACTCTTTTGGGAATTCATTTCTACTAAATGGTAGAACCATAAATACCTTCTCTTTTTTTGCATGAGAAAAACTTGAACAAAGATAATCGATTTTGACATTTCTACACACAACAAGCTGATAAATAAAAATTCATCGGGAAAGAACAATTTTTCGCAGTCGTAGTGCCCTGTTTGAATTATCCAAAATTTAGTAATATCAGTAACACGCAGAATGTTCCATGGTTCTTTTCTGACTCTGAGACTTCAGTCACAAGAAGTAGGTTGTTTGAACAACTTGGAACTGGCTTCCTTTCATAAGATCCAGTCTATTAATTTTCTATAAAATTTTAGTTTTTATTCTCGATATCGGAATATCTTATTCGTAATTAAGTATACTAATTTACTCTCTTCAGTTTCTTTACAAATGGTTACCAGTTAATATACAGTACGCAGCTGCGAGCTGAAATAATATGGCTGCTACAACCTGACATGCTCGCAAAGAATAATTTTACAGGAGTTACACGCTTATTTTATTTAATTTTCTGTAACTCTGAGTAACTTTCTTCTAAAGTTTGCGTCCTGTTCATAAATAATTGTCTGGTATATTACTCTCTGCAAACTGCAGCAAACAGCAACGCTAATATTCTGGAGTAAGTGTAAACAGTGTAGCTTCAGACAGGAAACTGGATATTCTCGCTCTGTGAGCGTCCGTGAAATGAAGATAATTGTTTCCCAGGCGGAAAGGTCCCGAGAGCCATTACAGCAACAAGAACCAACTCTTTGGGAAACTGGAAGGTGGCGTTAATAGCTCGCTAAGGAACCCGCTTCGCACTGGCCTGCAACTTGCCGCTGCAACGAAAACGTTCAAAACTTCTCTCGTCCCACTCTAACCTCATTTCGCCTAGCATACGATACTCGCCAAACTGATTTTTTTTCTGTTCATTTACAAATAAATGGGAATCGTGTACGATTATGCTTTTCCAGGCTGCAATGATGGATTTTGCTGCAGGATTTAGTTGATTTAATTTACCGGGAAGCAATAAAATCTTGCCTTTGTTTATTTTTGTTTTTTAAAGCTTTACGTCCTTGGCTTATATCAGGTCCGTTGTATACGATTACTGGAACTGTGTCCGTGCCTCAGATAACCGCTTTACTTTTTACCAATGTTTATTTTTTTGTTGTTACACGATATACGACAAACATTTCGAGTAGTGGTTCTATAATTTTTCCCATATATTTCAGTTAAGATGTACGCTTCCCACGTTCTTTCAACTAGTGTCTTTTAACTATATCTCTGTACAAACGTGGAGCAATTGGTTTCATAAAAGTTCTTATAGGAACATACATGTTAATATCATCTTTGAATTGAAGGCAAGTCAATTATTTTGGCTTGTTTCATATGAATGGTTTATCTTTCTCTTGATGAGTAAGAGGAATACGAGAGTGTAAACAGCCGTTTCTTTGTGACTGATGCTACGATTGCAGCTATGTGATCATATCTGCCTTCGTCATTGAAAGAAAACAACATTACGTAGTGATAAAAATTAAACACTTATACTATGAAAATTACATAGTATAATTTATGGATACGTGATTTTTTTTTTAAATTTCTCACTCTCTTTGTTTTAATCGATCATTTTCTCCCCAAATTGATACAATATTGGCGAATAAACTAATACTTTGATAGAAATGTAATATTTTTTAATCATACTTCGTATAGTAGGTACTACTGAAGATAAACCTCTCTTGCTAATATCATATCAATTAATCTACGCCATTGGAAACGTCTTCTATAGCGCCTAGTAGATTTTTTGCTTTATAGTTTCACGCCTCGTCGACGTCGTGGTCATTAGAGGTGGGAAAGGACTGGTGGCAAGGGATGGGAAGGAATTCGACCATGGCCTTCTGAATGAAGCATCCCTGCTGCCACGAGGAAAGTTTCCGGGAAACCATGGAGAACCAACATACGGATGGCTGGATGGGGACTGGAACCTGCGACAGGGCGTAGCCTATAACGTAACGGTCTGGCCTCGCATTAAGGAGAACACGAGTTCGAATAACCGTCCAGCCATCTAAGTTTGGATTTTCCATGTTTCCCAAATCACTTTAGGAGAATGGCGGGGTAGTTCGTTTCTTTTAAAAAAGGACACAGGCGAATTCCTTTCTGTTCCTTGCCCCCAATCCTTTCCCGTGTCCAATTACCTCGACGTAAACGAGGCGTAAAGCCATAAAAAAATGAATCTGCGTCCTTGTGAAGCCTAACAGGCCTTATTAAAACTGTCTCACGTATTTTTTTAACTCAACTGCTTCTTTTTATCGCTAAATTAGCATTTGATCGGCAGGATTAACAGTATCTGCCGGAATTTTAATCGCTATATTGCGTCTTCTGTTAATCTATATATATAAAGATGAATGTATGTATGTTTGTTAGTTTGTTTCTTATTCATACAAATCCACAGTTTTCATCCGATCTCGATGAAACTTTTCACACTTATCCTTTGAAACAAGGAGAAAAATACTGTCAACATTTGGTTGAAAAATTATCTGTATAAATAACACATGTCTCATAATATCGAAATACTACTGAACGGCGATAGACAGATGCGTTGGATATGGAGGTCTCTCTACTATTTTTCCGTGTAGCGGTCATGTAGCTCAGTGGCTACAGCGCTGGCTTACTAATGTTTGGGTCGTGGTCTCCGGTTCAAATCTCCGTGGAGGCTAGGATTTTTAAAAATTGTTTTTGATCGTAAGAGTCAGTCCTGGGCCGTCGGTAATTCGGATTGAATGTTAGACTGTAGATAATACAAGGTTAGGGGTGCAATGCGAGGCAAATCATAGGTAGTCTTTCAATGCTGTAGGTGTACACTTTTTTACGTTATAATGATTCCTCAGGGGTTGTTCGCAGTCTCTCTCTCTCTCTCTCTCTGTGTGTGTGTGTGTGAACCGCAGTAATAATACTATAAACACGGAAGTAAGTTTCTGTCTTTTTGTTACGTTTTGACGACTAAATGGCTATATTGATACTGATGGAATTTGACAAGAAAATCTGTATGAAGGGCACAGGACATTTTTTCCAGTATGATTAATAGTTGTAGTCACGAAATTTTGAGACCTTATCGAATGGTGACAGAAATATGTTGGAAATTTATTCTCTTAAAGAGACAGGTTCGACGGTAGAATGATATAGTGATAGCTTTCCTGTCATATTATGCCGACTCGGTGTTGTTTGGGACCAATCCTTCGTTACCAACAACTTTCTATATTCAATTATGGCAAAGAAATTCTTAATCCACGCGTACGAAGTCGCGGGTACGAGCTAGTATTAAAATATTTGAATCAGAACTACTTATTTGTTTATTTAATTACCGGATAATAACGACTGGTGATGTTGCTTAAGGTTATCGGCAGCTGCTCTTGGGTTGACTCGCGGGTAATGACGGTGCACGTGAGTTGCAATTCCTAGAGCCATCTGCCCGCTGTCAACGGCAGATGGTGGTCATATTAACTTGAGGCTGCCGACACCTTACGTTAGTCACGGTTGTGTGGCTTACCTACCTGACCCGCAGATTGTGTCACGTGCAACTACTAAAACAACTGGAAACTCTGTATATATTGTTAGTATGAGCCAAGTGCTGGAAGCAACTTCACTGCATCGTTCCCTATATATGATGCTATTAGTTCTTGTTTGAATGTATCGGGCGATAGACTTCGAGTAGCAACATTGCAGCCGCAGATTCAGTGAAGTTAATTACACACATGGACAATACGAGCGAAAAGAAACAAAGAAAATGTGGAAACAAAATTATGTGTAAGTGAAACAACAGGCAAAATAAAAACGTGATGACAATGCAAAGTGTAGAGCGTGAAACTGTCGTTTTCCGTTAGTTCATCTTTTAACAAACGATTATATAGTACAATTTCTGTCCGAGATTCTATAAATCATAATCCGTATGATTCAATAACAAAACGTCAGTCGAGGGGGGGGGGATAGCAAAATACAGTTATACTACATTATTTTTTTAATACAATCAGCTATATGTACTTATTAAATCAAGTCCCTAAGTTAAAATTCATAAATGACCCTCTTAAAAAATGTTGCGCAGAACTTGAAGTAAACAAGTTTCACTTCAAACACGCAGCTACCATGTAATACAACACAGTTATAAAAACATTTATATTAAAATAAAATTATTACTTTGACTAACTTGCAACTATGCGAACGGAACATTTTTCGGTAGTAAAACTGGTAAAAAAAATGCTTTTATAGGCTGTTCGAATTCAACGATAACGTCAATATGCAGTTTAAAAATTTTACATTGTGAAAAATGGCTTCCAAGGGACTAATATTTTGGTAACCTTAATGGTTAGCTCAAAGAATCCATCAGTTTACAGGTATCTGGTTCTTGGCCAGTTTTTTTTTGTGTCTTCACGTTCGACATTCTTATATTCTGACGCCTAGTGTGAATCTACCGATTCGTCTACTCAAATATCATTAAGGAATTGCAGACAAAATAGGACAAACGAGTGAATGCAGAAACAGCCAATGATAATGCTTGAAAGCGTAATGTTATTTCTTTTTCCTCCAACACACAGAAAACTAACTCTTGTGATAACAGTATCGTGTACGTCACACTTGCAACCAGTGACATCATAACTAGCAAATATTTTATGAAAACTGGTATAAGAACTACAAAATCAGGACAAATATGTTATCACAAGGGACTTTTTTTAAAAAAAATCATATTAATAATTGATGCTAGTCAGATGAGCTGTCTGATGGCTCAGTGTTAAGGGTCTTACTGGTGATCGGAAGGTCCCTGGTTCGAATCCCCGTCTCGGCGGGTATTCTCAAATGCCCTCAACGCGACCTTCAGCTCTGGCACAGCTTGCTGTCTAATGTGAAGTACCCCTGAACGCTTCCGTAGTTTGGATTCCACGTTAAATTGTAGGTCTCATTACCCGGTAGGATTATCGGTTTAGGTTAGGCAAGGATCTGGCCGTCATACCTCTTATACTAGGCTTAGTGTGCCTCCTTCTGGAGGGTCCAACCAACCTTCCGAGTTGAGGACCACGGTTAGCTTTTTAGCTGATCAAATGTGATTAAATGTTATGTGATTACTTGGGTATGAATGTAAAACAAACAGATTCCTTGCAGTTACCAAAATATAACGTGATTACGTTAACGAATTTGTTTTGTCAACCGCAATGACACTCCGATACTTCCCAGTATTATACTTTTGGATACAACAGTTCTATTGTACCAAACAGTTTATCACAGGAGCCTGTCGATGTCTTGACTATACACTGTTCACCAATTTGTCAGCGGGAACGAAGGGCAGCGCAGTGGGGTTATAGCGGAGTGACCTAGAACCACCTCTGCTAACTGAACGCACTATAATAGGTAAGAAAAAATGGCGAAATCTATCTGCAAACGATGAACTTCTGCTTGTGTGTCATGTGTTGATTTGTATGTAAAAGGTGAACAGTTTTTGAGGCGAAAATTTTAAGATCGGTCCAACATTTTCCTAGATGATTACGAAAATCCCTCTAAAATCCATAACCTGTTGTGTGAACGAAGGCTTTCCCGGCGTGTAGCTGCCGGATGACGTGGAGAGACGGAGTTCCAACAGCGTCATCGTCAGCTGCGCAGTTTTGTTTGTCGCAGCGCGCCGCCACGACCCGACGATGACGGCAGAGTACGCCATCGAAACCTCTTCTTTTCACAACATCATCCGGCAGCAACCCGCGAGGGTTATACTTGATCCATATCCATGCCTGTCGGTACCCTATGTCCTGTATTCAGTATGGCTGCCGAACTGTCAGAATCATCAACTACAATGACAGTATGATAAACTGAATCAGGTGTAGGATTTATCGACGGTTATGTAATTAGAGAGTGTTCCTTTGTCCTTATATAGTGTGGGTCATATTAACCTAGTGTAATACACCATAAGTGAGTGGAGTGTCCATATGAATATTAACATCAAATTTTCGCAAAACCGTAGTTTAAATTTAATATAAATGCATTGTCCTCAAAACACTTTCAATATCTCTAGCATTTCAATACAAGAAAATCGCAATACGTTTTATTAACCAGAAGGATAATAAGAGGAATTCATCGATATCATGCTGTAGAATTCTGAGCATTATTATTAAAATAATGAAAAAAAAACAGTTAATGCAGAAAAAACTAGGCCCTTGAACGTTTTGTACTCAATAGCATTAGGTTGGAAGAAGGCTTAGTTTTCATAAGATGAAATACCTCATTTCGTAAGACGACATTACATTGTTTCACAGTGCGCATTGCCAAAAAAACCTTTCTCCTCAAGCTCCAAAGGAACCGGTCACAGGAATGCCACCAAATTAAAATAAAATCAATTTTGTACAGCTATAATTTCCTGTGAATTTCGCTCAAAGGCCCATGGTCATAATTCCTTCCCGTTCCCTAGCCTTCATTTTCCGGCTCTAATTGTCCCGACATGGGTGAACTATAAAAAAAGTGAAAAAAGAAAAAACGAAAAAAAAACTCGTTTAACAATATTAAAGTTTGCCATCAACTTAGGAAGATTTTAACTTTCATCATCATGCGCACGAAAGCTAACAGTATTTCCTACTATTACTATTACTCCGCGATTCACTAAAAGTGTGTGGCGGAGGGTGCATTGCACCTATCTTGAAAGGGTTTCAGTTTGGAAGGGATATACGGGATATGGCAGGAGGTGCCCATAGGGCTGTTGTGAGGAACCATCCCAACATTCGCATGGAGTGATCTGGGAAAACCAGGGAAAACCCAGCTCAGGATGGCCAGAGAGCTTTATCGAAAGCTACTCCTGTCTTTCGCTGTACCACCACTGTTTCAACTACTGGCTAGTTTAATTTCTGAAAATGTTCGATACTTACCATTAAGTAAATTTCCTAAACAAATGTCCTTAACCCGAATATAAGAGAGATGTCAACTTAGTAAATATAAAATATTTCCACGCAGAACAGGAATAGGTTGAGGAAACGGAAGACCTAATATCTCCTTACACATACTAGTTACGTCAGCAGTGGTAGATAATAGAGAAAAGAACCCAGTGTGTTACAAGCTAGAGTCCGGCTGTTTGTAGAACAAATTACTCTAAGATAACTTCTGCTGCCGTTAAAACAATGCGTACTCTTAGTGAGAACGTGTCCGGCAATGTCATTCCACCCTCAACACTTAGCCTACGCATCCACATACAGCCATCATCCTGATTGCATTTTTTAGAACTTTGTATCATTTATATATTAACTTTGGGGCTAGTCGATATCAAAGTTATTACAGCCGGGAGAGGATTATGGACAAGGAATAGGAAGGAAATCGGTCATGGCCTTTATGCAAGGATCAACCTGTCGTTTGCCTAAGGCGATTTCGCTAAACTTTGGGCAGCCGAAATATGGATGGTTGGACCAGGAATCGAACCTGAATCCTCCTGTCACGCCAGGGCGTTACCACTCATCCAACAAATTCGGGGAAGCTTTCCGTCGTTTTAATTGCACCATATGGGGGAATGGTCCTACCTCGCACCTTAAAATACCTATTTCACACACGGAAGATAGGCAGGCAGCTATCTTCAGCCGTGCCTTCAATAGTCAGACGCAGAAAGGTGTCACAACCTTGCGGTACATTGAGGAATGTAAGCAACGCGCATTAGTGACAGGTGATTACGGCTTATAAGAATGTGCGCTGTGTGGAGGATCAATAGTGCGCACTCCGCTCGATAAGAATGGCGCATTGCGGCAAGCTGGCTGCTTCTGTCAATGGCTTACCACAACGAATCAAGTCCTCTCAGCAGGCACCACCAAGTATCGGCAACTGAATCAAATACGTGATCACCTGAGAAACTGACTTCATACGCAAAGTAGGCAGAAAATAAATTTCATTTTACAGGGCATAACATAAAGGAATTGGGAAGGCGAGCAGTACCATGCACTGCAACAATTATTTATTACCTCTTTTATTGACAAAAAATAATGAACTCAGTCTTAACGAAAGGTTGAACGAGTGATGGTATACAAAGTGTCCAACCACAGATACGTCACATCATTTCCTACTCTATGACAAAATTTTATTTCAGCAAAAGTCTTACCATTTTCGAGATATTGATTTTTTAAATATTTTTTCGAAACATGTGACTTTTTTCAGTTTATTCCATCCCATTTCTACAAATTAAGATTTTTTTAATCCTGTTTTAATTTACTCAAAGTTATTTGCGTCATCTAAAACAAAGTTCTTTTTATCTTAAAACGTTAAAAAACCTTATAAAAAATCTTAAATGTTAATTAGTTTATGCTTCTTTTAAAATGATTGTTTTATGGTAGTTCAATCTGCTAAAGAGACATTGTGCATTTTAAACATGTAGTAATAAAATGATAATGATTTTAAAAAAGATTTTTTAAGGCTTTTTTTTAACGTTTTAAGAAGGAAAAGAACATTGTTTTAGATAACTGAAACATCCTTGAGTAAATTAAAAAAACAGGGTTCAAAAAGTAAGTCTTAATTTGTAGAAATGTCATGGAATAAACTGAAGAAAGTCACCTGTTTCGAAAAAAAAAAAATAATAAAAAATCAATATCTCGAAAATGGTGATACTTTTACCAAAATAAAATTTTGTCATATAGTAGGACATGATGTGACCTAACTGGGGTTGCAGGATTATCCTTTCATTCCTGGACACCTATATGGCTTACCATACAGTATAGAAGAAATACAAAATAAAAAAGCTGGGTAGTAATATTTAGGTTAAAAGCGTTTTAGGCTTATCATTATAGGGTAAGTTAATCCAGTCTATAAAGCTTCAAATAATTTTTCTGCTGTTGTCTGCCATTCATTTTTTATCTCTTTTTGTTTGGTGGACGTCGAGGTTACTGAGGATGGTGTAACTTAAGGCTGGCTATCTTGTGTTGCCACCTGTCTGTCAATCGAGTAAGCTTTAGTTCATGTGTTTCATGATGTTATTCTGTTTGTGTATCATGCAGGGTCCCCCCCCCCCCCCCCGCAGCATTCGCCTTCGAGTGACTACGCGAAACTTCCTAAAAACCGTAAACATGTTAAACCCAGTCGCTTTAACCGAGCCTGGTGGGTTAGTGGTTAATGCTTGGGCCTGACATATGCGTGTTCGAATCCCAGTACGATCATCCAGATTTTGGTTTTCCATGCTTCTCCCATAATCTCTCTAGGCAAATACTGGAGCAGTATCTTCAAAAGGCCTTTACTTCTCTATAATCCTCTCCCTGTTCTCGATGTCAACGAGTAGTAAAGTCGTAACAAAAATAAAATTAGACCCACGTTCAGCACTTTGACGTTATGTCACACTGTTACTGGGTGACATGATCCTTTTATATAGGCAGCGAAAACTAACAAAGTGATCGATTGGTATAGTTTCAACGCAGTCTCGTTCTGCAACCATTGTCTGAAATATTTCTTGCTCGAAATCGCTACGACTTTCTACGGAAGGTAGGTACGACGGGCCGTATGTAAATCAACTATCTCGTATATTTAGGTAAAGTAAGATACGACGATGAATGTGCCTATTTTTACCTGACACGATCCCAGAGATTAGTGCATGAAGATTGATGAACATCAAAGTCGATGAGGCAGAGGTGATAGTCGTGGAGCCTCTGACTATCACATTACGTGTGGGACGACAGGTTCACATGACAGCCAACTACCTTCTTATACAATCACTGCATCCACGTGACTTATTCAACACGAAGATATTGTTCTCGTTGTTTCAGTATAACAGTCTTACCTTTCTATCCTCCTTACTGTATACCACAGACCGTCAGTCTATTTCTTGAATACGGTGGTGTAGTATGGAACCCAAATTTTGGATATCAAATACCGGAGTTGGAGGAGGAGCAAAGAAAAGCAGCTAGATATACCTGTGCAACTTACTGCTTAACACAATTACTGACTGGTATTATAAAGGAGCTGGACTGGAAGACAGGAGGGTAAAGAGAGTGCTGGAGATGTACGAAGTTTTAATTAGAGATGAGGCCTGGAAAGATATTACTAGAAGAATGTCGAGTTGTGTATGGAATGGAAGAGATGACCATGAACACAAGCTGTCATTCGATTTTAGGCTTAAGGGAGTGGAAAAATTTTCTTTTGTAGGTAGGGGAGATAGGGACTGGAATAAATTACTAAGGGAATGGATTAATAATTTACCAAAAACGTTAAAGAAATTTAAGCTTAAAATTTGTTAAAATACAAAAACAAGTGGGTAGTCGAAAAATTTAAGATTAGAAAAAAGTAAGGAAGTGGAAAGAATGGATGTATAAGGAAGTTGGGACTCGGGTATGCGCTCCATTTAAGCCAAATTAAGTATTTTTCGATAAGAAGATCCTCACGAAAGTTACAACGACCGTTCGCATTTAAACTGTAGCGAAAACAAGTAATGTGCGTATTGTTATTTTTCTACACAGTCTCCCTTCTTTACTTTGCCTCTCTATACTAACTAATGTATTCAAGGATTTTTTTTTTTTTTTTTTTTTGCTGCAGATGTTTTTCGTTGTCGAGAGAGCTGTTGATTCTCAAAACGTTCTCGGCAATATTTGAAAATTTTATGGCATACGTTGAAGATTAAAGAGCAGTATTTTAATTGTTTCGTACATAAATTTGAAAATTGATATAATATTCTCGAATATCTAGCCGAGTGAACAATTTGTTTACACACGATTTTTCGGCGATCAGTACTTCGTTGCCATCTTTACCAGAACATTATAATCACTCTCAAAGCTGGTAAAAAGTTCCTTCTTAAATTTAATAAGAATGCGTTGTCTCAGGTTTCCAATCACAGCAGTGATACAAAGGACATTGCATGATTGTTGCTGAACGTCATGTAATTGCTTTCTCACTTGATTTGATGTTTCTTTCATCAGGCGCTAAATGCAATCTATAATTTAAATCTGTAGCTGGTGTGATTATCGACAGAAAGTTAATATTACAGTATATGTGCGACCACATGGCTCTACGTGAAAACGCTTTGTGTAACTGTTAACATGGGGTGGAGCGGCATTCCAACCAAATTCCTCAACACTCCAGTCACGTGGCTTATTTTTAGACAGAAGAAACAGCAAATATATTTACTGAATAGCCCTTGTATTAAGCAGAAAATAACGGGACAGATACAAAGTATCTAGCTATACGAAAGAAAGCTAGTCTCGAAAAGGCTTTTGATTTATTTAATTTAATTGGCGATGAAACGCATACTCAGGTGGATTTTTGCTAAACACTTAATTAACGATCCACCTATGGCCCTTTACAAATTTTAATTTTAAATTCACCAAGTGATTTTGGTGAACTATTCAAAATTTCCTTTGGAAATTTATTCCAATTTCTTATTCCATAGCCTATATAAACAAAATAATTCCCATCCATTATGTTTGAAATCGAGTGCCAGCTTGTGGTTGTGGTCACTGAATATTCCTAATTCTTCTACCAATACCCTTCTAAGGCTCTTCACCAGTATATGCCCTGTACACTCTAAGCTCTCGCTTCCCCCTCTTCCCTGTCTTCCTACGAATCGCAATCCAGATCCGTTATCATATCAGTTACTGATTGTGTTATGTGGTAATTTCCACAAACAAATCTAGCTTACCTCTTTTGTACCTCCTCTACCTCCTATATATGTTACCTAAAATGTAGGTCCCATACTACACCACCATATTCAGGCAATGGTCTGACCAAAGTTTTGTAACCCAATTCTATCACTTTCCTGGTACATCCTCTTATCACTCTCTCCAATAAGCGAAGGATTTTGATATCTTGTCCTACCACGGTCTAACAAAAGATGTGTGTGATGTTTCATACTTGCGGGCATCTCTTGCCTAAAATGGTTAAAATGGTGTTTTTCTCTTCGCGCGGGGTGTGAGCTCGTCAGGATGAACTAATGCGCTGTGGAAAAACCATTCTGGAACTGGTATTGATTATTTCGTAACAACTTTATAACCAGAAATCTGAATTATGATACAGGAAATCTAATCACAGTCCTCGAGATTGCAGGTACAAAGATATTAGCATAATCTCCCGCGACACAATCACATCTAGTGTTTGCTACAGTGCAACGATACTTAACAAAAATAAAAAGAGAAAATAATATCAAGTAGGAATTCAAAGATTTCTCAGCTTGTGACATTTAAGTACGTTTTTGCTTTATTTTCCGGCTAATCTCAATATTTCCACCTGTTAAAAACTATGTAATGCATTTCTTTTTTTTTTTTTTTTGCTTCAGGCTATACGGCTCGTCGACGTCTATGTCATTAGAGCCAGGCGAAGATTGGGGGGAACGAGAAGGAATTCTACCATGGCTTTTTGAAGGAACCATCCCAGCATTCGCATGCTGTGATTTGGAGAAACCTGGGGAAACCATGGAAAACCGAAACCCGTCTGACTGGACGGACCGAGAGTGGTGGTGTAACGGATTGCGTTCTGGCCTCGCATTCGGGAGGACGGTGGTT
This sequence comes from Vandiemenella viatica, assembly GCA_031002005.1. Classification (NCBI taxonomy): domain Eukaryota; kingdom Metazoa; phylum Arthropoda; class Insecta; order Orthoptera; family Morabidae; genus Vandiemenella; species Vandiemenella viatica. The sequence continues at coordinate 134,067,553 of CM061921.1, read as the reverse complement.
CGAATCCCCGTCCGAGCATCCAGATTTGGGTTTTCCATGGTTTCCCAAATCACTCCAGGCAAATGCCGGGATGCTTCCTTAAATAGGCCATGGCCGAATTCCTTCCCATTCCTTGTCCCCATCTCTAAAGACCTTGCTGTTAAAAGACATAAAGCAGTTAAAAAAATGACTGGACGGGTATTTGAACCCGCGTCCTCACGAATGCGTGGCCCAAGCGTTAATATGTGATGCAGAAAAATCGGTAAGAATGCTACTGCTAAACAAGTTAAAAAGAAAATTACTTCAAAAGAACTTGCTGTTTGAGCATTAACACACCGAATTATTAAAAGAAATATTTAGAACGATGAAAACTCGACTAAATTTGCGTCGTTAAACTAATAGTTTGGATGACTAATGATTTACATTTAACTGCAAGGAAAGCAAATTTAGAAAAACAAAAATGGAGACAACCTTGCTTTTAGTAGAAAGTGCTCACTAAAGTGCAAGGTAGTTTCAATGGGAACGTTTTCGCGTAGTCTCATGGATATTGGCTTCATAATAAAGTAGAAAATAAATAAAACCATGTATTTACTGGTGTGGTGACGTCGTCCAGAGGTTGTATCTCGTGGTCAAGACTCCAATCTGTAACACATACCAGTTTGCAGTCAGTATACATGCCAGCGTACTTTAATCATATTGATAAACAAAAAAAGTTCAATTTAGATCTAGGTAAAAAAAAGTGAATAATATTTTGAAATGGGAGTAACGACTCTTTCCTCCCCCCCTCCTTTTACTAACTTATTAGCACTCTGAAAGGTAAAGATGGTCTAGAAAATAACGCCATATAAAATGTTTCCAAATCACACCAAGAAATGTGAAAGCTATTCCCCTATACTCTGTTCACTCCGAACTGGCTACTCAATGTCATGTGGGAGTAGTGCATAATGATCTTGAACCGTCTCTGTAAACTGAACAGGCTATATTAAAAAACATTCAACGTTACATCATTCCCTCTGATATAAGACGCAACGTAGTTGCAACAATGTAACGGAATAAGAGTAAGCCATTATCCAACAACCTGCAATTTGGAAGGCTATTGTCAGTGATAACTTGAGACCGAATTATATGCATTTGTACGTTTGCATATACATTTGCATATTAAACGCATTTTTACTGGTTATTGCATATTTTACTTAAAACGAAGTAATGATACGTATTTTCGCTATATTTACAAATTTTTTCGGTAGTGTACGTGATAGTTAAAATCTTACGTTGTAGCTGGCAAAACCTACTAGTAGCACAGCTCTTAATCTACGATGACTCGCTGAAGAACTACGATCCACGTTTGGGAATGTAACTAAAATGATTTCATAAAAAAAAAAGTTTCTTAAGGCACGATCTCGTAATAATACCTATAAAAAAAATACCAAATGTGCCTTTACCTCCTGAACCAGTGGTAACTCGATGGGCGACGTGGGTTGAAGCTGTACTGTTTTATAATGAACATTTCGAGGCCATCAAAGGTGCAGTAAAAGACTTTAATAGTGGAGAGGCTATAACAGTTTGTCAGTACATGGAAGCATTTAACAATTCTAGTATTAAAACCATAGCTGTGATTAGCACTCATATTTCCCCCAATCCCCATACTTGCGAGTATTAAAAAGCTTGAAACTCAAGGTTTGACGTTGACTGAATCTATTCACTTGATGAATAAAATCCGCATTGTCAGAGGTATTCCTGTGTAAACTTAATGTGAACATTGTAAATATTTTGAACAATAACCCAGGTTTTGAACCTTTGTGTCAAATTGATAATTTTAGTAATGGGGCGGGTAAACTTTTTCTCGAAACAATGACTGCTAACACAGCATCCAATTTCAAATACTGCCCAGTTACATCAGAGAATGTGGAACGGTCCATATCCACTTATAAAAATATTTTGAGATATCAAAGAAACAATCTTGCTATTGAATATTTGGAACAGTACCCGACTGTTTACGTTTACAGGAGTAAAAAAAATTAAAATAATTGTTAATTATCGAATTTATAAACATTTTATTCAACTACTTACTAATTGCATGCTGATTTTGAAATAAAAAATTTAAAAATTCCTATTTTTATATTATATAATGTTGCATATTTTGACACTTTTCATGCATATTTTAATCATTTTTCATGTATATTTCCAGGCACATTTTTAGCTTTGGTGTTGCATATAATCCGGTCTCTAGTGATAACGCTGTGCAAGGTGCTGACTTTTGGTCCTCTATAGTATGAACGACTGGATCATTACGTTGATTGTTGTACTTTTATTCCCTCTTTTCTTTTTAGTTTCTTGCTAATGACCGATTTTGTTTTCCTAACTATTGTACGAGCAACGATTTTGACACGCCAAATATTATACTTTCCTTACATTTTTTGATGCATATAAGGCTAATTATGACAAAAAATCTTGCCATCAGAAATTTGTAGTATAAATACATAATAAGGGGTAAAAAGGCTCATGTGGTTGTAATGATCTGGTGACAGGATTTTTCCTCAATCGCCCCAATCGTAGCCACCTTAAACTAAACCGGTAATTCTACCCGGTATAGTATAAATACTGGTTAAACGTGAAATCAGAACCACGGAACCATTCTGGCGTACTTCACAGTACTCAACAAGCTGTGCCTGAAGTGAAAATCCCCGCCTAGACAGGGACTCGAGCCAGGGACCTTTTGATCTCCACTCAGACGCCTTAACTACTGAGCCACCAGATCACTAATACAAGATCACGTTATACAACACCCAAAAATCATTACAGTTTTGTATTTCCGAAGCTGTAGTGTCAAAACACAGGCACTATAATTAACTTTCCGACATAATTTCATTCAGATTGTGATCCTTGCAGTGTTTAGGTGTAATAGTACAAATCAACATGGAGTAAGATCAGCACGTGACCTCGATCATAGGCATAGCTAATTTTAGATTACTTTTTTGTCTAGGGCTTTGGTATTGGTCGACATGGAGGTCATTAGAGGAGGGAAAGGACTTGGGGGCAAGGAATATGAAGGAATTTGGCCATAGCCTTTTGAAGGAATCATCTTAACTTTTGCCTCGACTCATTTAGGAAATTTGGATGGCCGGCCGGGGATTCGAACCCACGTGCTCCCGAATGTCAGGTCCGAACATTAACGTCGATTCCGAATTATAGATCGAACTTTTAAAAATAGTGGCATTTATACAAATGAGAGCGTATAAGTTCCATACATTCTCAAATAGAGTACTGTTGTTCTGTATGAGATCCGTATTGCAAAGCATTGGTTAAAGTATTTATAAAGTATGAAGAAGAGCCTTGTGCTTTGTGATCGCTTTTCACAATCCTTAAGAAAGTGTAACAGACTTGATACAGACGTTGAACTGTGATTGCGTAAAAAATAATGTAGTTTTCACAAGACTTCATAGGTGAACATGCTATTGCTCCATTTCATTTACGACTTCAGAAAAATGCTTCCCACAGCAACGTATATCTTAGTGATTGGGCAGATAAAATCCGGGAAATGAGATACCTTATTGATGCCTACATGTATTATTTCTTCCCTCGTTTCGTTAGGGGTATGAATGCAGAGAATAAAGCTTAATTTTGGTTCTAAGTACCCTTTGCCATCCACAGTTTTGAGAATTGAAGCGTATAGATGCAGATGAAGATTGTTTATATTATAAAGCAAACTTGTTAAATCTGAGATTTCCAAAATATGACTATAAAAAGAAATAAAATAAGCTTGGTATTAAACCCAAAGGTTGGCTGAACTCTCCCGATGGAGGTATGTCTACCTTGGCATTGGAGGTAGGTTTGCCATTTTGTTTCCTCCTTACTTTACCTAACCGACAAACCTACCGGGTAAAGGGGGCCGACAATTTAACGCGGAACGTGCCGAAGGTCGCCGGTTCGAATCCGGCCGCGGGCATGGATGTTTAAGTGTTGTGTTTGTGTGTCTGTGTGAATGTCCTGTCCGTCCTGTGGTATCTATACATAGGAAGCATAAACGCACTGGAGAAAAAAAAATTCACATGAAGAGATATCATAAACACATTGAGCTGGCTGAATGGCTTAGTCGCCGAAAGCCATTTAATAAAAAAAAAAAAAAATAAAAAAAAAAAAAAAAAAAAAAAAAAAAAAATTAACGCTGAATCCGAACCTTGGAAGCGGTCTGGCATACTTCACATTACACAGCAAGTTGTTCCAAAATTGGAAGACGAGTTAAGGGCATTTGAAAATCCCCGCCGAGACAGGGATTCGAAATGGGGACCTTTCGAACTCCAGTCAGTTGCCTTACCCACTGTGTCAACAGACGGCTAATATGACTATTATGATACCGAATTTTGACATTAAATAATCGTAGCAGATTGACTGTGCAGGCTACCAATTTCTCCGTGGCTTTACTTCGCAAATTCTTCTTCAGCAAGTTATCAAGACTGCTAGCTCAGTAGCAGTATATGCTGAGATGTTCTGATCAATTCCCCGATACCAACTTGACAAAGTAAAATAAGCAGAGCTGCCTCTCATTCAGTAACTACTCGAAAGAAGGCAATACAGTCACCTTTCAAATTGCCATGAAGACAATGTTTGATAACAACTCGAACACTATTACCACAAGCAGCGTGAAAGTCCTACTCTAATACAAACATACAGATCTGCTTCTGTTGCATTGCTGTGTCAGTTTCCACTGTCTCAATTATCCACAGGGTTTCGGACTCTAAAACTTTTACCAATTTTCACCAGATTTTTATCTATTACAACTAATAAACTAAAATAAAAAGCACCAGTGTGGCTCAGTGCGCTGAAATGCCGCACACTGGATTGGGGAGGTACAAAGGTCCGGGCACGAGCCCAGAATTTCGCATACTAGCCGTCCTGATAGCAGCTTTTAGGATATTTTTATTTCATTTTTAGTTATTGCTTTACGCCTCGTCGACGCCGAGGTCATTAGAGGCGGAATGGACTGGTGACAAGGAGCGGGAAGGAATTTGACCATGGCCTTTTCAAGGAAGCATCCTGGCATTCGCTTGGAGTGATTTGGGGATACAATGGAAAACCCAGATCTGGATACCCGGACGGGGATTCGAACCCGCGTCCTCTCGAATAGGTTTTGAGGTTGTTTTTCAGCTGTCATCAAGGCGAATATAAGGGACGAACTCCAATCTCTGCCTCAGACTACACATTTCACAAAACATAATATACACTTAGCACACATAGAACATAATTACACAATTCGCAGACAGGTGGCAACACTTCATTTCCTCCATTAGTACGCAGTGCGATCTGGCAGTACGTATAAAATGCTTTGTGCCGTAAAATGAAAAATCTCCAAATTTGACCGTGCGAATGGTGTGTAAAATCTCATCAAAGCCAACGGACCTCTAACGATGGGAAAAGGAGGTGAAGAAGAAATGTTTATAAACTAGAAAGACTTATGCGCGTTTTCCAAAAGGAAATCCCAATATGATTCTTCTGAATTGGCTGGTATGAATATCGCTTTTGAGATGTGAAATGGAACAGCACACATGTGTAAACATTATACTCACTAGTGAAGCTTGACGGGAATGGTCTGTGGAAAGCAGCACACCGTAACGGAACTCTTAGCTGCTGCAACCATAACAGTCATCCTTCGGTACACAAACATTGCTGTGTTCTAATATTTATGGCTTTCTCCATTTCCAGCCTGTGTTTCGCTTTCATTTTGTACAGTGTATGCAGCATAGCTGAGAAGTCTTGCAAATACTTATGAAACATGGGGCTAAAGCGCAGAGTTCATGATGCATGGGTAGCTGGTTCGAGTCTGGCTTCGGGCAAGGGTAACTGTAAATAAGTGTTACTTTCCGCTTCAGCTGTCATTTTGACAATGATAAATGAAGATACTTGAAGAAAGATTAACACATTCGAGACGGCAATATGACTGACATAGCCAAATGCCCATCCTCCTTTTATTTTTTCTTAAAAAATCTTAGGGAATATAAGTAAAGCATTTGATATAAATAAAACAATGTAATCTGAAGGAAATGTTATTTTACTGGACAAATTCATTGTTTAAGTAATTCCACGTTTCATCACCATAAACTTCAGAGTTTAGATCCTGTAAGTCAGTTCTCTTTAGGATTACCTTTTCATGGGTTATTTCCTATTTCTTCTGCCTGTAGGAGTGTAGAGGCCAATTCGAGTTGAGATTTGGTGATCTTCCATTCTTGATCTCCCGATTCTTGTGTATGGTTTTCATAATATTTGGTGTGTCCAGTTGCTGGCAGATAGAGTCTGATTGGTGATATCACATACAATAGCCGACCAATGATGGTAACAATCACATCTCGGATTATTTTCTTTCTTTTTTCAGATAACAAAGCCCATAATTCTGGTCCATAAAGCAGGGTAATTAGCCTTGGATTCGTACAAATTAGTGTCTGGTCTGTCTTTCCTCAATATGGTCTTTCGATAGTTCCAACAGGGTTCTAGGCTATACGCAACTAGTTTCTCATGTGCCCTTATGTCTATTGGGTGAAATCATGGAATTACGGTAATTAAAGAGATCAATGGTATCATCAATGATAACTTTCCTCTGGTGATATTTGTATCCCAAACACTTTATTTTGCATTTCCACAATTACTTTGACATTTCCTATGTTAAAAGTCACAAAATTCCAGATGCTGTAACTATTGCTGTGACACGTAACTCCCCGCGAAACATTTGTCTCGGACAAAATTTCTGAAATGAGTCGTCTATCTTAGCGGAAAGAATCGAGGGATTTTTTTGAGGTTGACATCCTGTGGACTTTGTGGCGATCAATAAGTAACAACCTTTTCAAAGTCAGTTAGCGCAAGATAATGTCAACTTTTTTACTCATATGATTTCAACTGATATTCAATGATCCGTGATTACAAGCTATGGACGTGTGTCGACACTTAAAATAACTACAGCTAAAACGCATTAGTTGTGTGATTTCATTATGTCCGAATATCAGACACACGAAATTATTTAGTTCGACACGGTCTGAAATGTTCTTGGTCTCGACAATAGATGGCCATGCTACCAGTAAATGATGAAATATGATCATTACCATTATTATAACTCAGAATAGTGTACTGTCAAGAGTATTTCAGATCTCCACCTTAAGTATATAACGTGGCTGATTTATAACTATATCGAAAACAAATCCAGAAATATAACGGTCGATTTTTTTATGAATATAATTCTCAAATGTTACTTTCTGCTGTTACTTCAAGGTACCTCATGTGCAGATATAGCAATGGTTCCTTGCTTTGAGCTTCAGTATCAAAAATTGTTCTCCAGTCCTCCATCTTATGATTTGTTTTTAACGAAAATCGTCTGACATTTAACATATTTTAATAAAAGCTGAGAGAATTAGTTTTTTAATAAATTGGAATATCCGTGATATATAAAATCAATATCGACTGCAAAGAACCGAGTATGGTGGGTGACGGTAACGCTCTGGCATCTCATTCTGGAGGACGCGGGTTCGAATCCCCGTCCTTGCATCCAGATTTGGGTCTTCCACGGCTTCCCCTAATCACTCCAGGTGAATGCCTGGATGGTTGCTTGAATTCCATGGCTGAATTCCTTCCCATTTCTTGCCTCTATTCCTATCCCGCCTCTAATGACCTCAACGCTGATGAGGCGTAAAGTCAAAAGAAAAAAACATACAAAGAAGTCAAGGTTTCTCATTGGTTGTCAACAGATGCTAATGGCACCATTTTGGAGAGCACAAGAAATTTGTATGGGTTTCACGAAATTTTTTGTGTAGTGGTATTTCAATATATCTGATTTACATAAATTATAGGTTTATTTAACACTGGTTATTGTTTAGTAAATCATTTGCGTTTAGTTTACACGCAAACGAAATCAGAATGTCTGCAATCTGTAGTTCATAAAACAGCAGCAAATCGGAGGTAACCACAGAAATTTCGTGAAATCTCGTTTATTTTTTGAGCTGGTGACAGACGACAGATATTTTTACTTTCCGAAAAAGAAATTGATTTAGAATTCCAGTGACATAAAATGGAGAAAGCCATGTAAGGCTATATTTTAAAATGTTTTAACAGCTTGCGGGATCAGACAAGCATAAATGACGTGGAAATTCATCTGGATTCGGTCTCAAGCGTATGCACCAAAAAAAGAATGTATCTGTCGTTACTTGCTTGAGATTAAACGGATTATATGAAGAAGGTAGTACTATGATTACAATGTGAATTCTTTATGACTATTGAGGATGATTTTATTCAGACTTATCATATAAACCCCAGACAAAACCCAGTTGAGTTACATGTTTACCGTTTTGAAGACTTGTACAAAGAAACTAAAGTAGAATAAAATGGCTTACATGGTTGGTTTTTCATACACAAATTTACAATTGAATGCTGATATGTATTCCGGCAGAATGGACCCCTCATTTTTACTGATTGGTGTGGTGCAAAATAAACTTACCTTCTTCGATTGGCTGGTATACGAGATGGTGGTATAATTTGTTAAACAAGTAATCAGTTATTATTTAAGTTTGAGAAACATAAAATTTCCATAAATTAAATCGGAACAATTTGTCTTGGCAGAGTTAATTCATAACCTTTTTTTTTTTACTTATTGCATTACACCTTGTCAACAGCTAAGGTCATTAGAGGCGGGATGGGACTGGGGACAAGGAACGGGAAGTAATTCGGCCATGGCCTTTTTGAAGGAAGCATCCCGGCATTCGTCTGGAGTGGTTTGGGGAAACCATGGAAAAACCAAATGTGAATGCCCGGACGGGGATTCGAACTCGCGTCCTCCCAAATGAGAGGCCAGAACGTTAACCGTTCACCCGTTGTGTAGGCAAATGCCTAATTAAGTTTTAGATATCTCGACATAATGGTAGTACATATTTTGAGACATGCAGCATTGGTTAATTTAAATTGTTAGTGGAAGGAATAGTCGAAGGTAAGAACTGTAGAGGAAGACAGAGATTAGAATATATGAAGCAGATAATGGAGTACGTGGGCTGTAAGGGGTATGTAGAGATGAAGAGTTTAGCACAAGATAGGAAGGGATGGAGGATTGCATCAAACCAGTCGAGAGACTGATGACACAATATATATATATATTTATATCTCGGAAGATAAAATATTTTAAGAAAGAAATTTCGTGCATTTACTCGTTAGCTCAGTAAAGAAGGAGTTTAACCAGTGGCAGGTGCTGGTTGGGCAGGTGCCGGATGTGGCGTCCTTGCTGCACGCTAGCCGGAGGAAGTGAATCCTACCTGCCCAGAGTAATTACTTTCCACAAATTGCGCAACGCGGGACCCATTGTTCGCTGGCACGTCATCATCCCCACGAACCTCCGTACAGTCACATTCATAAATCTTGCTATGCGGTAGACTCGCGGGTATGCAAGAGCAGAACTATTAACAACTCCCGCAATCTTAACTATTTTTCATTAGAGACCAGTTATCGATTCTGGAATATAGAACATGGACATTTGAATTACTCGACTTCGTAAATGCACCCCCCGTTTTTTTTCTCGTCGTAATAGTCACACCGATTGTGGATTTATGAAGAAGGGAGAAAAAACTGCTTACATGATTGCTTTTTCATACAGAAACTGACAAGGGAATGCTGGTGTGTATTCTGACAGAATGGCCCGTTTTTACGGATTTTTGTGATACAAAATGAATTTACCTTCTTCGATCGTCTGATAGTTCGAGATTGGGATATAATTTGTTGACCAATCAATCAGTTAACGCTTAATTTTACAGAACATAACCAGGAGAAGAATACCTACCTAGTTTCTTTGAAGCCGTAATTTTAACAATGGAATTTTTTATTATGAACTGTTACAGCGTATCAGTGACAGTAACTAACGTTGCATTATCATAAGTGAGCTCGTTGGGTAAATGGTAGTCCTCGGGCCTGGTATTCTGGCGGAAACGGGTTCAGATCCCCGTCACGCCATCCAGCTATAATAATATAATATATATGATTACTCCGCGATTCACTAAAAGTGTGTGGCGGAGGGTGCATTGTACCTATCCGAAAGGGTAATAGTTTGGAAGGGATATTCAGGATATGTCAGGAGGTGCCCATGGGCTAATGAGAGGAACCAACCCAGCATTCGCCTGGAGTGATCCGGGAAAACCATGTAAAACCCATATCAGTTGTCGGATTTTCCATGGTTTCCCGAAATCCCTCCAGGCGAATGTCAGGGTGGTTCCTTCAAAAGTCAGGGCCGAATTCCTTCCCGTTACTTACTCCATCCTCTTCCACTTACAATAACGTCCGTGTTGACGAAGCGTAAAGTAAAAAAAAAAAAAAGAGACTTGAAAATAATTTTGAGCTTATAGGTCCCAACTCGGGATTCATTCGACTGTGAAAAATGTTAATCTGTAACGAATTGTAAAGGTAACCTTTGATGACTATATAAAAGATATCGAGGAGACAACTTGACGTATATTATAATGAAATGCTTTTCACATAATGTTTTGACGGTAGTAGTGGTTCTATAAAAAGGTATACACACACCAAAGTAACAAAAATCAAGCAATAGGAAAATGCAAATATCCAGATGGCGGTAGCACAGTGGAAGAAACATGTGTGACGAGCAGTGTTAGGATTTCGATATACAGGGTGATTCAAAAAAACGTGGACAAAACTGACATGGTAGATCTGTCATACAATAAGGATCAAAAATCGCATAGGAACAGAGGGTCGCAAACGCCTGTATACTGGATTAGTCGCGGTGGACCAATCGAATGGCCACCACGATCACCAGACCTGTCTCCCTTGGATTTTTTCTTGTGGGGATTTTTAAAAGGACTTGTGTATGAAACACCTGTTAGGAAGAATCGTTGCGGCAGCCGGATGTGTACGAGATACACCTGGTATCTTTGAGAAGGTGCGCCGTTCCATGCAACGGAGATGCCGGGCTTGTCTCGATGCATCTGGCAAAAACTTTGAGCATCTGCTGTAGGCTCAACATTTGGCTTGCATTAGTAGAATGTGAGTGATTAATTATCAATAAAATGATCGGTAATGGTTTTTTTTTCTTTTCTTTGTGTCAGTCTTACTTTAGACGCCCTGTAGCGGCTACGGATCGCAGTTGCGACCCTCTGATCCTATGCGATTTTTGATTCTTATTGTACGACTGATCTACCATGTCATTTTGTCCACGTTATTTTGAATCCCCCTGTATATTCTCGTAAGTCGTGTGAAAGGATTTCCGAAGCGATTATGGCCGCACAACATGAATTTGACTTTGAACATGGAATGGTAGTTGGCGCTAGACGCATAGGGCATTCCATTTCGGAAATTGTTCCTGAATTCAATATTCCTGTAACCACAGTGTAAAGAGTATGCCATGTATATGTAATTTTTGGCATGACCTACCGCCATGGAAACGTATCAGCCGACCACGTCTACATAATGACCAAGACCAGCGACATTTGTGTCGAAATGTGATTGTTGACATACGGGCAACACTGCTTCAGAGAACAGCAACACTAAATATGGAACGTGTCACAGCTGTGTCAGAGAGGACAGTGCAGCGAAATTTGGTGTTGACTGGTTATGGCAGCAGCAAACCGACTCTAGTGCCCCTGCAAATAAAACACCATCCACTGCAGTGTCTCTCCTGAGCTCGTGAACATATCAGTTGGACTCTACAGGACTGGAAAAAAGTTTGCGTGGACAGATGAATCGCGATACCAGTTGATAAGAGCTGATGGTAGGGTCTAGGATACAGGACGTCAGGGCACTGTGCAAGCTGGTGGTGGCCCCATCCTGGTAAGGGGTGTGTTTACATGGCATAGACTGGGGACCTCTGGTCGAACTAAACAGACCATTGACTGGGGCCGAGCGTGGTGGGTGAGCGGTTAACGCTCTGGCCTCGCATTCGGGAGGACGCGAGTTTGTAACACAAAATACTTTTTTCCCAGAACAGTAACTTAATCTCCAATGATACAGAGGACAAAACTGTAAGTTTTGACAGTTTGTATTCGCACCTAATGGACGGATTATAACGAAACTGAACACAGTGATAGCATGTGTTCCGTTTATTACTATATTTAGTCCATGATATAGAGACCAGAAGCACAAATTTTGGATTTTTTGTATGTGTGTGCACAGACCAAACAAAAACCAGACTTTTCAACGAAACTGTACAGTGTGACATGTGACATGTTACTTTACGTTTGACGGCTTACTTTATGTAATATCGACACACAGATGGATAAAAAAAAAAATTGTTTTTGGCTTTACGCCTCGTTGACGTTGAGGTCAAATGCGGAAAAATGGACTAGGGGCAACGAGGGGGAGGGAACTCGGCCATGATCTTTTTAAGGTACCATCCCGGCATTCGCCTGGAGTGATTTGGGGAAACTATGGAAAACCTAAATCTGGATGCCCGGATGGGGATTCGAACCGGCGTCCCCCCGAATGCGAGGCCAGAGCATTACCACTCACCCACCACGCTCCGTAATCTAGTTTAATTGTTCCATAAAACATCTATCAATTTAAAAGTATATGGCGCAAGACTTCTTGCATTCGAAATATTTATCACGATTGAATATAAAGAAGACCAGTGCCTCATGAGAGTAATGCTGGCGCACGCATACATAACAACTTAGTCTATGTACTTTTGTAATTCACTTAGAATTTTTTTTATTGATTTTTAACCTGGATAATAAATCGTTACACTGTTCGTCTCCATTCTTGTAAATTAATGACGAAAAATCATTACGTATGCAGTTTGGTATAATACTTTTGTTTTAATCTCAAACCCCACTTTACTGATATTTATGTCTGATGTTGTTTAGTTACAAAACTCGTGTCAACTCTTAGTAAATTATTCATGGTAATTTACAAGGCGAAGTCACTGGCACGGCTAGTACACTACAAAAAGCAATAAAAAAAATTCAAATCGTTATTATAGCAATTTCGAATAAAACAATGAAGAAGGTTTTGGTCACATTAGTACTAGGATGCGCAGATGTAACTCAAACTGTAGAAATAAAATTCAGAGATTACATAATATTTCTATGTTTTATTACATTACGTCAACAATTTTCTTTTGCTATCAGTGTTTTTGTTACACCGAGAAATGGAATCAGAGCACAATGCATGACGGTTCGATGACCATGGTCAGTACGATGAAGGAATAAAAATGCTTTTAATAAGTCAGGACCTTGACATAACCCTTAAATCTAATAATTTAATCTACCTGAAAATACAGGTATAAACTTGTAACATAAAAACAGCAGAAAATTAACTGCACCACTTACAGTTTTCATAACTGGTTCTACGCCTCTGCCATAAAGTACGGTAGCTAATCTTCCGTCCCTCACCTATAATTAAATTTATCGCTGCTATTAACGATAATGAGTCGCGCGTTTTATCAATGTCTGGCTTGCGTTTGTCTCTTTCAGACACAGTTATTAAAGAAACGGTCCATAGCAAATACAGAGTTCAGCATTTTAAAATAGATGTACGAAAGCAAATACCTAAAACGTTCGGGAACTTATAATTGCGACCCATTGTATGAAGTTTCATATAAATTTTATCTGCATTCCAGAAAAAATGCCTGAAAAATCTAAAAATTATTGCGTAATAAGTCTAAAATCCTAAGCTTCAGAATTACTGACCTAGAATAATGTACAGAAGAATGGAATGGAAAGGGGAAGAGGTTTTAGGTGAAGATCAGTTTCGGTTTAGGAAACTCCGGGGGAACAAGAGAAGTAACTATGACTTTTTGATTAATACTGGAAGGTCGTATCCCTTAAAACAATGATTCCTATATGGAATTTATGGACTTAAAAAAACTGAGCCTTTGATTATGTTAGATGGGACAAGATATTCAAAATTTTAAAATGGTCATGTCTTAAATATGGAAAAAGAAAAATAATCTGCAATCTATAGAAGAATCAGATGGTTATAGTAAAAATAGAGAATCACGAGAGATAAGCATCAGTTAAAGATGGGGCGAGAGGGGGGGGGGAAGATTGTAGTCTATCCTTACTAATATTCAACCTGTCTGTACGGTGCAGTGAAGAAACAGAAAAATTTAAATGTTGCTTTAGTGTTCAATGAGAAAAAAATCGGTATGCTGCTACTTGCTTATGGCATGCTGTTAGCAGAGCAGTCTGAAGATCTTGAGAAATTACTGAATGGCATTAACGAAAAACTAAAGGAAGAATTAGGACTATATATAAACTAAAGCAAGAGAAAAGGCATGAACTATAACATAAATGATAGCAATAATAGTAGATTAATTATAAAATAGTATAAGATATGATAGAACAAGTAGGAAACTTCCGTTATTCAGAAGCTAAAATTAAGGGGATGATCGAAGTAAGAAAGACGTAACAAGTAGAATAGCACTAGCTAAAATAGCCTAAATTTAAATTTAATTTAATTGCATTGAAACGCATGCTCCGGTGGAAATTCCCCTACACACCCATCGTTCCCGTTTCCTGCACCCACCTACATTTGCCCTCTACAAATTCCAACTTTAAATTCTTTCAACGCTTTTAATAAATTATTCATCATTTCTCTCGGTAACTTATTCCAATCCCTGACACCCTTACGTAAACAAGGAGAATCTTCCTACACCCTTGTGCCTGAAATCGAGAGCCAGCTTGTAGTCATGGTCATCTTTTCCTTTCCATGCATTACTTTTAATTCTTCCACTAATAACTTTCCATGTCTCATCACCAATATACACCTTGTACACTCCCATGACCCTCTTCACTCTCCTCCTGTCTTCTAATGAATCCCATTCAAGCTCTTTTATCATATCTGTTACTGATTGCGTTCGGCGGTAATTTCCAGAAACAAATCTAGCAGCCCCCTCTCCAACTCCTGTATTTTATACTCAAAATGTGGGTCCCATACTATACTACCATATTCAAAAAATGGTTTGACCAAAGTTTTGTAACCCAATTCCTTTTCTTGTCTCGTATATCCCCTCGTCAGTTTCTTCAACAAGTGTAGAATTTTGAAACCTTTTCCTACTACCTGTGCAATGTGTCCTGCCCAGTTAAGCTTGTTATCAAATGTAATGCCAAGATATTTACATTTCAAGTCTTCAACAAGCAATTCTTTCCCCACCTTATAATCATAATCAATTAGTTTTTACTTTATTTTTTTATCTGTGTATCTAATAAGATGACTATTCTTTGCATTTATCTTCATCCGATGTTTACCAACCAAACTAGATATCCTGTCCAAATCACCCTGCAGCTGTTTACAGTCTTCTACCGTTCTGACCCTATTATATAGCATTATGTCATCTGCAAACAATCTAATCTCTGATAGTAAACCATCAGCACAATTATTCATCAGAATAATGAATAGCAATGGTCCCAATACGCTACCCTGTGGCAAAAGAGAAATCTTTTAGCTTCAAACACTGACCTTGGACTCGGGAAGAAATTTCTAAAATTGTATGTATGGAGAAGAAAGAAAAACTGAAGGATGTGAAATGTGGTGCAATAGAAGGATATCTAAAATTAGAGGAAGAGTAAGGCGCGAAATAAATGTGTTTTTGAAATGATCGTCCAGAAAATAATTCTGCTGAAGAGACAAAATGGTGGGCACATCTTAAGACTTAAAATTAGTTAATCTTAATATTAGTTAGTGGAGGGAATAGTTGGGGGGAAAGAGAGAAAGCTAAAAATTAGAATACATGAGGACGTAGGTAGTAATGTGTACGTTGAGATGGAGGTTTAGCTCAAGATGGGAACAGAGAAAAAGACTGCAACAAACCAATTGTAATACCAATGAAAAAATAACCGTCCTCGATCCTATTTTACGCGTTAGGTGTACAATAGTTTCATTTTATAGATTTAAATCAGAATTGGCCCCAACTTCGTATTAGTAGATGGTCAATTTAATTACAAATTTCTTTGTGGGTTTCGTGCTCCGTTCTACATTGCGCCCATTCAGTTAAGTGCATATTTTAGCACCAACTACTATTTAATCTGCAACTTTACTGTTTTCTCATTTAAATTGCTTCATTTCTTCGTTTGTATTTTTCACGAAAGCTTTTGCTTCCAGTACTCGACTCAGAACTACTCACCTTGTGAACATTCAAGTATTTCCAAATTCACATGTTGTTAGTAGCTGACACCGTATGATTCTAACATACGCTGTCCCTACGGCGATTTAAATAACCTGACTACGAAAACTGTTCTTTGTTTCTTTCAATCAAATTCGCATCATTAATTCGAGGCAATCCACAACCACACCGATTTTTAAACTAAATCCAATTTCTTTGCGTCATATAGTTTATCAGATGCTGCGTAACAACCGAATGGGGTCATTGAATTAAAAAAAAAAAATAACGGTGAACATTAAAAGGGAGAGATTTTGGAACGGGTGTTGTTCCCACGGCAGTTGCGTGCTAGCACTTCCGGCGTTGTTTATTCTCTCTACTGCCCACTTCCTCACCGTAAAACACCAACGGACATTTCCCCTACCTAAAATTTAAGCGACGGTCCCATTAAAACTAGACACACAGAGTACCGAACTACTCAGTTTTATTTCCTACAATTTGTTCGAAACTGATCTTTCGATTATGTTTGCTCAGTCTATCGGTCTATCATACCATGGAATTATTCATTCAGGCTAGTGACCGTTCGTTTGGAAATCGTTTACTAAGTCCAGTAGCCTTACTTTTCATAAAATAATTCATTTAAATGAACAGCCATTTGCTTGTGAGGTTTGTGGAAAATCGTTTTCCTACGGCAATCTCAGTTTTCATAGAAGACCGTAGAACGACCACTTATTTGTAAAGTTGAATTTGATTCGTTTATCATGCCTACGAACATTATATTCCATCTTAAGGTTCATACAAAGACCTTTTCCGGTAAAGCGTGAAGAAAAAATTAGTGCCTCCTCTAAACCGTTTGATCAGTTGTGCAGCATTTGCTAAACAACTGTTGGGAATTGCCAATTCTTGCATCAACCTTAACATTTAAAAAAATATTTGTATGGAATATATAGTATATATTCAATTATTTCAAACACCAACTGTATAGATCAAACGAAATCGATCTTTATATAAATCACTTTGATTCTGTCCTCTATATTCACTTCTGTTATCTCCTTGAGTTCGCTAAGAAGTTAATAGTCTCGCTTTGAATCATCTCTAATGATACCGCTGCTTATAATGAATGTATGTTATAAATATGGCACAGTCAACATTGCATCAACTGGAAAGAATACATTGTTTGATGTTCTATCAAACCATTCTAATCAGTTGCATTCGATACCGCAAATTGTTTCATCTGCGTACACTATGATTTCGCTATTTCGGCTGAATTAAGTAATAGTATATGAATTCCACTCTACACAGGTTTCTATTTCCCCACAATCCTTGCCACCGAATTATGGATGATTTCAAGACACATTTACTTCTTGCTGCTTGACGTTAATTTTATCTGCATGGGCAAAGCTCCTTCTCCCCCCAAAAATGTAAATTAGTATTCTAAACACGATCCTGAATGTTCTTAAACCGTATCAATTTTAGGATTCACCGAGATAAGAATAAATGTAAAGTAATTTTATTCGATTTCTTAGTATAATGGCTTCTTATTTGCCTCAACAGCTTTTTGAAAAACACCCCTGGATTGTATTAAAAAACGATAGAGATGTACTTATTGACTGTGATTCCACATCTGTGACTGACAATGTTTTCATGCAAAATTAATAGTTCACTTCATTATCAGCTTATGTTTAAAGTATTATGCTTTTATCTTTTAATAGCACAATCTGGAGTATAC
Organism: Vandiemenella viatica; assembly: GCA_031002005.1. Classification (NCBI taxonomy): domain Eukaryota; kingdom Metazoa; phylum Arthropoda; class Insecta; order Orthoptera; family Morabidae; genus Vandiemenella; species Vandiemenella viatica. Next base: position 134,049,782 of record CM061921.1, on the reverse strand, counting down.
AAGAAGAAACAGAGCGTAGCGACCTCGCATTCGGGAGGACGCGGGCTCGAATCCCCTTCCAGTCATCCAGATTTGGGGTTTCCATAGTTTCCCCAAATAACTTCAGGCGATTGCCGGGATTGTTCCTTCAAAAAGATCATGGCCGAATTCATTCCTTGTCCCATTCCTTTCCAGTCTCTAATGATCACGACGTCGATGATGCGTAAAGCCATAAGGAAAAAAAGCACGATCCCACTGCCTCGTTTTCGGAAAAGAATCCTTCAACATTCCTAAGACTTTAATACTTGTTACACAGAACCTGAAATGTGTTGCATTTCCAAGGTAAGAAAGTGAAATTTCCTGCGGATTTTAAGATATTTTTGAAATATTATTATGGTTGTCAAGTAAACGGTTTAAAAAATAACTAGTTATTACGAAGGCACAGACGTTTCGACAGTCAGTATCAATATAAGTATGCCCTCAAACATACACAACTACAATGTTCCAACAAACAAATATATAGCCCGGAAATGATTTTTCAAAATACCCCTCAGAAAAGAAGAAACATCATTCAGTAAATGAATTACGTGATAATATCCAGTACTGACTTATTACCTTTTTTAAACTATCAACGCTGAACAGCCATTCGACGAAAACAACCCTAGGAAGTCACTGTTCAGAAACTTTTTTCATACACCTACGCTATATTTGAAAAATTTTATTTCTAGCACGAGTAGAGATTCATTCTTGTCAAGATATCTGTTAGCAAAAAGAATGTATATAATGATTTTAGTTCATCGTCATGTTAATAAACAGCACCGGAATGTCTCGAGTGCAGCAATATTTGTAAAATGTTGGACGATTTTTATTTGTGTATTTAAATTCCAGCTACACGAACAATCTTGATACAACCATGAATACAATCAAGGATCATTTAATATTTCTTCCCTTCAAACTTTGGCAGGTTTTCCACCAAGAGTGACTGTTGACAGGTAGAGAAAATCCTGAACAGTCACTCCAGAGAGAATTTTTGCCTAAAACTAATCAGGAAAAATGTTTCCACAGTAATAATCAGTAATAAAATGCCAGTTTGGTCATGCGCTCAGACATAGTTGCCGGACTAACCATGGCTAGACATGTTATGGACATTTAATAGCAATTCTGTTCAGTTTTAAGCAACTTCGAAGAAAAAAATCGCCAGAACACTGTGTAACAGCCCTCAAACCTAAACTTTAAATGGAATTGTGTTTTATGAAGCCTTAGTAGCAATCTAAAGTTTGATTGAATATGATCTTGTATGTTTGTCTTGCATTTTACTTTAAATCAGTGCAAATGGATTTTTTTTATGAAAATAAATTATATAAATACCAATAAGATGTTCAAGGACAGAACTATGCAAGAGAATTGCTTAAATGTTTGTAATTTCAAGTTTTAAGGTGAGCTACGATGTTTAAAGGATGATTTACTACAGTTTAAAATGATTTATGTGGATAATTTTGTGTTTAAGTATCTTCAATTTTCATTTCTGAGCATTTTGTAATTATTTTAAATAATTATGCATTAATTCTGATTGTTTTTAATATGTTTTCATTTGTGTAAGTATTGTTAATGTTCGAGAAACATCTGTCGGAAGCCTTTGTAGTGTTCTATAACTTTCGATGGAACGAATATATAACGACCAGCAGAGACTCAGAGACTTTTACAGACTCCGTTTACGTCGGCCAAGGACAGTGTTGAACGAACAGATTTGGTAGTGTTGTCTTTGGAAGAAGTGTCGAATAGAATCGTTGGAGTTCTGGTTTTTATATGTGAACTGTATCTTGAAATCCGATGTCTTACTAGCAATGAAACAAGTTCAGATTTGAAACTGGATCGTGGACTAGTTATTTATTATAAGTTAATAAAACCACGAGAAATGTAATAACTGAAAGAAAAGTACATGTTTCGTTTAAATCGACATATTAATTATTAGTTGTTTTTTTTTATTTATATTCGTTCTATGTAGATATGTTTTCTTATGCTCTATCCAGAGATTCCACTTTTACTGTTCCCAAGTGAGGGTAGAAAACAGTACCAACATCATTAAGGGTTAAATACTAAATTAAAACATAGATTATCGATCTCTTGGCATTACATCGGTTCTAAGGTCGAACCTTAAGGAACAGAGACGAATTATTTTTTAAAGCTATCACTTTCGCACTTCGGAATGAAGCGCTCAGCTCGTTTAAACATTTATTCTGCATGTTGCCGAACACGTTATCGATGTTTTTGTAAGCGTATCGCAGTTTGCCTTCAGTAAAGATAACAGGGTACAAACAACGCTTAATTACGAAGCAAGACCAAGGCCAGTCTGCAAATGGCAACTACCCGAGCGGAAGTTCAACGCCCTGGCACTGGAGTACAGTGTCTTCCGGAGCAATACACTCAACACGGATTGTCTTACGGAACTGCTGAATGAGGCAAAAAATTCACCAACATTATTTATCTCTGTACTGAAAGAATGTCAAGAAGCGTTTCACAACGCGATGACATGAAAGATGTTACAGTGTGCTAGTGAAAACGTGACTAGCTCTTAGACGCTGTAAGGAGTTCTTCTGATGTAAAACCTCATGTGAACAAAAACAAGACGGCGGGATTAAACGTTTCCTCAAAAAACGGATTGAAAGTTATAGAAAAACCTTCTATTAAGCGCTTATAAAATCAATACAATGGAGGCAGGTTGCTAGGTAATAAAATTGTAGAAAAGCTGCATCTGTACTCGCAGTTTGTTTCAAAAAGAGTAACTGCAATATGCACAACTGATGAGAGAGATGCCAAAATAATAAAATTTGAAAAAAAAAAATCTATCTGTTCACGTATCACGAAATAATCGACTGACTTTAACGAAACACATGGTGATAGCTCACTTCATGGGTCATGATATAGGATACTGTATATCGAGATAAATTACGAACTTACCGATGATTTTTTTTTTTTATTTTTTTTAATGAACATAATTTAACGAAACTGCGCTTATGTTATGGGCTAGGATATGATATACTTTTTATCCCGATAAGTTACAAAGTTCCCGCTAGTACAGATTCTAAATCGAATATTTTGGAATGTTTATCTGTGTCTACGCAAAAACTAATGAATGGATTTCAGTAAAATTGCACGTGGTGATAGCTTATATTATCAGTTAACAAGTGATATACTTTTTATCCTGGTTAGTACTATATATCACTCATGATACAGAGATAAACACGAAACTGTACATAGTGATAGCATGTTTTCACTGTGTTATTGACACTCTGAGAAATAAAAAAAAATCGCTAATTTAATGGTACTGTAATAGGATTTATCCATTTGGTATAATCTGGCGCAAGCCTTTTCGCAATCGAAATGTTTACCACGATTAGCCACATATTTACGGTGACGGTGTTTTCACATCGTATATATTATATTGTATATACTATCTATGTGAAGAATACTGAAGGGTGCCTTCTGCTCATCAACCATAAAATCTTCCGAACTGGAAGCAGATTTAAGGGGTGGCAGAGACAAATGATGCTTACAAACGTGTTTAAAACATACGCATACAACCTAAATTTAGAGTGGTAATGCTCTGACCTCGCAATCGGGAGGACGCGGGTTCAAATGCCCGTCCAGCTGTCCAGATCTGTTTTCCATGGTTTCCCCAAATCACTCCAGGAAATGCCGCAAGAGTTCCTGCAAAAAGCTATTGCCGCCCTCGTTGCCGTTCCTTCTGCATTCCCCCAAATCTTTTACCGTCTCTAATGACCTGGACGTCGACGTGGCATGAAACCCAAAGGAAAAAAAGGAGATCCAACAAAGATAAAAAACAGGGTTGCTCATCTGCATTTTCGTAATTTCTTTTTTGTTTATGGCTTTACGCCTAGAGGCGGGAAAGGACTGGGGACACGGAACGGGAAGAAATTCGGCAATGGCCTTTTGAAGGGCATCCTGGCATTCATCTGGAGTAATTTGAGAAACCTTAAATCTGGATTCCCTGAGGGGGATTCGAACCCGCGTCCTCCCGAATGCGAGGCGGAGCGTTACCGCTCATCCACCTCGCTCGGGTTTTTTTCGTACGCCTGAAGATGAAGTCTGGGAGCGACTTCGAAGTTGATGTGCTGCCCCGGTGAGATACCCTAGAACACTTTACACAGTTGATACACCAGCAAAGCCTCCGTTCATTCATTTCTTTTATAGTTTTATCAGTAAATTAACAGTTAAAATCTCACATTCCTCAAGGACGAAGTGGCGTGCACGTATAGTAATTAGTAAACTTAAAAAGAGGCAGCCATCCCAGTACCTGAACTAAAGGTAGCTCAACGTAACGTCCCACAGATATATTGCATCAAGCACGTTATTATAGTTAGGAAATGACTGCATTCGGCTGAGTGATTTGAGGAAACCATGTTAACCAAAATCTGGATTGCCAGACGGGGATTCGAACTATTTCCTCCCGAATGCGAGAACACAGCGCTAACGCTCACCCCAATTACGATTTCTGAGACAGAGATAAAACGCTCAGCTGTGAGAAATTCTTTGAAACATATTAGCCAATGGCGAAGACATATATGAACAGGCTTACCCGGTATGTCGATTCGGTGTATTCTTTTCTACAGAAGATTCCGTGATGATGTTATAAAATTTCAGTAATGATGCAGAAGGGTAAATATATCAACTTGAGGCAAGGAACCTTGATTCGGTTACCTCTGACACATTGATGAGACATCCCCTGAGAAGTGGGTAGACAGGGGAGGTTCTATTCCAGGGGTGGCCAACCCAAATGATCTTGCAAGCCACTTTGGAAATGCATCATAACTCCGCGGGCCGCATATAAAATTATATATCCCCATATTAGATTTAGACCCACCATAGACATTTTTTTGGAGTGAAAAATTGAAACATAATGAGTTATTATTTACTATTAATCCTACATGTAAACATAGATAATATAATAATAATGATACTAACAAAATATGCCATATATACGTAAGAATTTTATTTTAAATGCAAAGCTAATTTTTTCTCATAATTTCGACAGTTAATTTTTGAATATATGAGTGCACAAATAATGAATTTTTTAATACATTGGTTTTCACTACTTCGGCCATTATAAAATAAATATATTTTTGTAAAAGCGTGATGAATCTCACGGGCCGGAAAAATGTTCATGGCGGGCCGCATTCGACCAGTGGGCCCCGGATTGGCCACCCCTGTTCTATTCGGTAGCCAGCACGTTCACCCCACTTGATTTCTTTGTGTTGGGCCATGTGAAAAGTCTTGTGTACGAGACGCCTGTCGAGACTGAAGAAGATACGGCAAAATTCTCGCTGCCTGAGACACTGTTAAAATGACACCGGGTATATTAGAACCGGAAGGACAGAACTTCGTGCGACGATGCCATGTCTGCATTGACGCTGGAGGACACCATTTTGAACAATTGTTGTAAATGTAACAGCTTGCGCAGATCAATGGAATTCATTGTTACTGTACCGTAGGCTTAGGATTTTCGGTCTCTCTGACATCATGTTACGTTCGCCGTTACTAGTTCATTAACAGGGGAAATTACCTGAGGGCATTGGAGTATTCAGCGGGAATTCTGCACGTCATAATCATGGTTCGGAAGCTGGGGCCCTTAATTTGAGCACTGCGCGAGGCTAAGACAGAATTTGAGTGGATTTTCGCTTATAACTTTCGACTAGGTCGTTTCCTGAATCCTGACCAGGGTCCCTAATTGATACATTTACCCTTCTCCATCATCCCTGGAAGTTTATAACATCAAGGAATCACCCTGTAGTTTGTCGTGCTGTGTCGTCTTGTAATATCTGTTCGGAAATCATATCGCGTCGCAGACCAGCAATATGGTTCTACATTTCGAAGACAACATAGAGCATCAATACTGCAGAATGCACCATTGAAACGCCATGTATATATATAAATATAGGGTGTTACAAAAAGGTACGGCCAAACTTTCAGGAAACATTCCTCAAACACAAACAAAGAAACTATGTTATGTGGACATGTGTCCGGAAACGCTTACTTTCCATGTTAGAGCTCATTTTATTACTTCTCTTCAAATCACATTAAACATGGAATGGAAACATACAGCAACAGAACGTACCAGCGTGACTTCAAACAATTTGTTACAGGAAATGTTCAAAATGTCCTCCGTTAGCGAGGATACATGCATCCACCCTCCGTCGCATGGAATCCCTGATGCGCTGATGCAGCCGTCCACAATATGAGCTCTAACATGGAAAGTAAGCGTTTCCGGACACATGTCCACATAACATATTTTCTTTGTTTGTGTGTGAGGAATGTTTCCTGAAAGTTTGGCAGTACCTTTTTGTAACACCCTGTATATATATATATATATATATATATATATATATATATATATATATAACACCTTCCGACAGCAAACCCAAGATGACTACATCGCAACGCCTAATACCTTTTACTACAGTTACGTAATGGAACTTGCATTGAGAGTATGATTGGCTACTTAGTTTATCGTATCGATTTTGAAGCGAAGAAAAGACTTCAGAGACACAACATCAGGCAAGCCAATACTATCGTTGAGAAATATTGGTTTTCGATACAGATATTGGAAAGAAGAAAGATCTCCAGAATGTCTTATCAAAACAACCTTTTTAACAATTTCGCTGAATATTATTACTTGTAAATCAAAACTTGGGATTAAGGGTGGGAGGGGGAGGATGGAGGAGAAATCGCCTTCTCAGATAGGTCATACCCAAAACCATATACTGTTGTCCAACGGAACTATAAACTTCCACCACTACCAAAATCTCTTGCATATCTCCAGAATCAACCCCAAAGAATCAATTTCAGTCAGTTTAATCTACACCGCTAAAATGATTAGAGGAGAAGGTCCAAATTCGGGCTACCACTTTTATTTTGGTCCTACTGAATTGCCTGGTCACTCAATATGGTTAATTTTGATTTCACTTGCTTCTATAAACAATCATGAAGGTGATATGAAGGTTTCAAAACGACAATAATCAATTTTAAATTTACAAAAACAAAAGGATTAAAAAAATGTAAAATGACTGATTTTCAAGAGGTGGTCCAAATATAGGCTGCTTGTATAAAAATAGAAATTTATCTCCTTATAAAAGTTCCATTTTCCATTCCAACACATTCAGTCTCCACCCAACCTTCACAATCCACACTTCGAATCTGACATCATCTGAAAAGAGTTCATCACAGAAAATGCATGTTGCATTGTCGTCACCACATTTATCCCCCAGAGAAATCGCCAACTCGTCATAGCCATTTTCGTCTTCAGTAGAAGGTTCGAGTCCAACTCTTGACTGAGCTTACCTAATGGGCTCTTTGGTTTGGCTTGGCAATTTTGGATTATTTTTCTTTGCTGAGGCACCTGATTACACTTTCACAATCATCTTACAGTTGTTCAAGGCTGTACGCTCCACACTTTTCTTCAACCATTAGCTGGTATGACGCACTTTCGACCACAATTGCATTTTCTTTGCAATGGTGGGGTCGATGGTACCTCATATGGACTAAGCCTTTTGGACGTTGAAGATTAAGCAGTTGATCGTTGATCCAGAGTGCTGAAATCTCCGCGCTACTTTTCAAGAGCTAGCCCGTTCGGCAGCCATTATAAAACAAACAAATCGAACAGGACAGGTGTCCTGCATGAAGCTCAGGTCATGTACTTTGAGATAAGACGGAAGCCATTTACTTTAATAAATAAGAAAGAGATATATTAATGTCAACGTACCTTGAAAAGTTTTGAGTTTGTCAAAAGCAAGTTTTCCAATAAAACAATTTGCGCCAACGCACGTGTGTCACGGACCAAGTTCATTTGCTCACTACTCTTCTCCATCACTTGATGTGTTCCTTTTGGTGCCATTCTCGAGCCTGCGTACAACGCCCCTACCCCAACTTTCAGCTAGCAGCCCGTCTGTGGATGTTCTCCTCTAGATTTAGATAACACTGATAAACTGTTGAAGAAATGTCCCTAAAACACCGGTCGCAACAGATTGTTCAATTTAATGAAGGCTTAACTAAAATATGCATCCCAAAAGCCCAGCATCACACTCCATTATAGTTCATTACATTTGGTTTGTTAAATAGCTGACTTGATTGAAAATATTTTTTCTACTGCGTTGCATCAAAGATTAGTATTATCGTGAATACCTTGTAGGTGTGTAGAAGTAATATTAGAAGAGCTGAGCCTTGCGTCATTGTACCAATGTACCGGGGGTCAGTTTGGCAAGTAATGGGTGGCGGCTGTACCCAATGTAATAAAGCAGAACGATAACAGTTTGTTTTGAATTCTTCTATTAACAACAAGCCAACCTGGAAAAAACTCTGTTGAACACTAAACAAGTGGTATTTCAGACAATCAGGTGTAAATCGTGTTCCAATAACTAGACGCGTAAAGAATCTGACGAATGTTATGTAAACTTTAAGAGACTGACGAAAACACTTTGAACGAAAGATATTTTTTTAGATTTACACCTCGTCGACGTCGATGTCATTAGAGGTGGGAGATGAGTGACAATGGATGGGAAGGAAATCGGCCATGGCATTTTGAAGGAACCATCCCGACATTCGCGTGGAGTGATTTGGGGAAACCATGGAAAACCGAAAACCATAAACCATGTAGCCCCATTTGGGCCTGTTCTGAAACCCTTCCCCCCAGCCCCACCCCCCACTTAGCCTGTCGTGACTTTTTCTGCGCCCCCCCCCCCCCCCGCGTGGCACGCAGCTTTCTTCCTTATTGATTCCAGAAGACATTTTTTACTGTTTTTTTCTTGTCAGACTATCGCAAATTACATACGGAGATAATTAAATGACGGAAATAAATATCAACATGCTGTTGTGTGTTCTGTACCTTATTTTAACTGTGATAATTAATATGAATGAAAAACTACGTGACTTGGCTCAGAAACAACCTCCCCTCCACCTAGTCCATGGCAGCTTTCTACGCAATCCCTCCCCCCTAGACCGAGCCACGTAGTTCATGGACGTTCGCTCACTACACGCTCAGTACGAGATGCTAATGTGTGATGACATGTTCGATTTTAAATCTCTACTCCTGTTACTAATGTGAATGTGTACATGGTCTAGCAACACTATAAATAATATCACAGACCACTTCTTAAGGGGGCGTCCATTAATTACGTGAGGTATTTTTTCGGAATTCTGCCCCACCCCTTTTCCGGTGAAATTTGGTAAGATCTGGTAGGATTCCCCCCCCCTCTAAAATGACGTGAGATTTGGACCTCCCCCATATTTCACCTCACGTAATTAATGGTCACCCCCTAACAGCAAATGGTCTGAGTTTTGTCACATCTGTAGCGAAAAATCAAAAACAAACGAAAGAACGGGCCTCAACCCTTTGCCATTTACACATGTGGAAGTTTTTCACAAAGTTTTCACTGCCGATGAGGTATTTGTTTACATTGCAGAATTACAACACGTTACAAATATTACACTGATAATAACGGACTCAAAGATATGCTACAGAAGGCAGGTCATTAACAATACTTATCTCTATGAGATTTCAAAGTCATTAAGCTAGGATAAAAGAGAAGGCACGTGGTTTTTAATGTTGTAATAAAGACAGAGAAAAGAGCCCACTATGGATGGAACTTCCAAACTAGAAGAGGCAGCGCGTGCAAATACATTTATACCAGTCAAAATTCTCAATTAAAGTACTTACCATATTTCACCACTAAAACTGAAACGACAAATAAGTCAGGTTTCTCTACTGACACAGAGAAATAATTGTTAAAATCAGTAAACAAACGCTAAGTTGCTTTTGTCGCCGGATCCTGGAACTGCCAAACCTGGGAGTAACAACAAAATATGATTGTTCATTTCAGCCTAATGATAAATTTGTACAAGTTCCATAATTTAACAACATTAAACAAATACGCAACTATTAGCCACTCCTCGTTTATCTTACTCCCTTCATTACTGATTAGTAAACTAAGGAAAAAACGATGAAACAACAATAATAAAAAGAAGTAAGTATGAAATCGGCTTTTATATGTATAAAAAAAAGTTGCTGCCCCTTATTCTTATGGAACATTTTTATATGTTCATTCTATCAGCTGCTGTTCAAAGCTAATACTCACAAAATATGACACCAAATAAGAAAGTAGCTTTAGGGTGCGTCGACATCGGGGTCATTAGCGACCAAATAAGGAATTATGAGGACACTGTAATAGTAAGTTTTTGTTATCCACCCAGTTCTTGTCCTCTGTAACTCGGCTCCTATCTAATTAGAACCATCAAAGTAGAAACTAAGGAATTTTCATATATATATATATATATATATATATATATATATATTAAAATGAAAAGGGAAATTCACTTTTGAACCATTTCGATAAATTTATTTACAATTATTGCATTATTATTATTACTATTATTATTATTTTACAATTTTATCAATTATTGGTCTACGGTAAACACTGTTACAATATGTTTTATAAAACGTTAATCTATAGTTATAATTCCTAATGTAAAACTACGAGACTTTCCTCACGATGCGTTTTATCTTTTAAAAGTTGTATTTTTATCTTTTGACTTTACGCCTCGTTTACTTCGAGGTCATTAGGCAAGGAAATTTACCTGAAGGAACCATCCCGTCATTCATTTGGGTGGTCTCGGGAAACCACGGAGAACCGAAATCAGGATGGCTGGACGCGGATTCGAACCAATGTCCTCCAAAATGCGGGGACAGAGCGTTTCCACTTACCCAGTACGCTCGGTAAATATTGTAAAAAACAATGATGTATCACTTTCAAACTAAAATACTGTCTACAATATCTAGAACACCACCAAATGAAATTTTAGAATTTTTTTTTTTTTTTTTCACATGGCGTAAAATCAAGGTGGTAAAATCCTTAAAATAATATGTGATAGTCTACACGTTTACAATTTCCATTTAATACAAACCATAATTCATTTTAAAAGATTATATCTACTAAACAGAAACATTAAACATCACTACCGATGTTGTAACTCAACATTTTTGTTTCGCCCTTTGTCAGTATCAATACTTTGAATGGCACAAATAAATGCAGGATTTAGTAATTCTGGGTGGTCTGGCATCAATGCCCGTTCTACCGAGAGAAACTCCATTTTAGCTAAATTTGAATTCGATGAAATGTCTATTTACTACCTTGTTAATCTATTAAACTGTTAATGTAGATAGTACATATCGAATATTACCTGATGGAACTGCGACGAACTGCATTAATTTGTGTGTAACAATTGGTAATGATGCAGAAAATACATGGTATAGTCATCTCAAATTCTTTTGATTGTTGGATCTATTGGTCCATCTACTTCCTTAAAATAAATTAATTAAAAACCTAAACCAAGTTCCAGTAAATTATCAGGATATGCAGCAAAATATTTGTGTGTTAAAGTCTGAGACATGTTTTTCAATAACTTTTCGAAAACTACACATATTTTCAAAATTACGATTTTGTTGGATGGAGTTCGAATAGGCTGGTTCAACTGTATCTCACTTATTTTGCCTGAGTAATATATGCGCGCCATGTTAAGTGACGTCACTGCTGAGAGTCACGTGAGTGAAGGGGGTTCGCGTTATATGCTGCCATAAAGAGAAAACCTTTAACTTCGTTTATTTTTAACATATTTTATAAAATTATATAAGTTTAACTTCTGGTCGATGTTCGTTAAAGATCGCTAGCTACATGACACCCCGTATACTGGATCGAGTTGTTACGTGAAAATTCGGCGTTGATTCCCATGCGGTTTGGTTCCCTGCGAAATACTTTCTGTTGCGTGTGCAACGTGTCAGTGGAAACTACAATGGGGGCCTCCCATTATAGAAGGGGCGTGGCTCCACAATCGATCGACTTTATACACGCCAACTAGCGACGGTCTGTCTACCACCACAGCTTAGAAACCTCAAGCAACCACACCACTTGGTGCTTAACATCAGTGCACTGCGAATCCGGGAGTAAGTAGTTCATCGTAATCTCAGCAACAATGAAGCAGGAAGAAATGACGTGATGCGATATTTTCATGGAAAGCAAAGATAAAACGCACGAACCACTCACCAACCTTGAAGGTGATGGGCAACAGAAATAAAAAAAAAAAAACACTCAACAAACACAAAAACACAATATCTCTGGCTACGCCCTTTATGAGAATAGAAATATGTGACTGAGCTTGCGGAAGCACCTGCGGTCAACACAGCCACCTGAATGGCCCATTTGACCGTTGCGATTGGAGTTGTGGTCGACGCGGGAGGGACAAAAACTGTTAATTGCGGGAAAGAAATTAATCAAAATAAAATAAAAAGTGGGACGTGTAAAAGAGGGAAAAATTATTAAAAATGTAAAAGATAAATAAAAAAATTGATGTTTTTTTATATATATATATATATATATATATATAACTAAATTAGTTAGTCGAAACAGGAATATTGTTAAAAGCAGAATAGCACTAGCGAAAAGAGCCTTCATGAAAAAGAGAAATGTTTTAGTTTCAAATATTGATCCAGGACTGGGAAAGAACGTTTTAAAACTCTATGTGTGGAACACAGCACTTTGTGGCAGCGAAGCATGGACTTTAAGAATACCAGAAAGAAGGAAAACTGAAGAATTTTAAATGTGGTGCTTAGTGTTGTAAAAAAAACGGTTTTTTTTCTGACTTGAAAAAAAACATGAAAAAAACTTTGAAAAAAAAACATGTTTTTTTTCTGGAACACGTTTTTTTTCACAACTACTAAATCTCAAATTTGTAAGGCAGTTATCGTTTAAAATGACTGTTTTAGAGTTTATTCTAAGTACTTATCTTAGTTTAAAATCTACTATATTTTTCTGGTTCAGTAGGAAAAAAAATTACGAAAATATTGGCAAAATTGACTGAAATTTTCTTTATGAACGGGGATTTCCCGAAGAGACTAGGTTGCGCGAGAAGAAATCCCCATTCCCCATTGTTTGGATTGATACTTGCTATTTGAAATAGTGTTGCCAGCCCTACAAAATTACCTACAGATCTTTTAAAAAAATTAGGAATTTAAAATTTATCCACGGTTTTTTGCCTCTTTTTATTACTTATTGGGCTTTTCTTATATTCGTATACTTGTTAACTCTCAGAGTATAGTGGTACTGACTCATTAAATTGTCAGTAAGGGAGCGTGCATAAACCACATACCACGTAGCCCTACGTGGCTTTTGCCTCCCCCCCCCCCTCCCCGCTCACGTAGCACGTAGCTTTCTTCCGTTTTGATTCCAGAAGACATTTTTTACTGTTTTCTCTTGTCAAACTATTGTAAATTACATACGGATATAATTAACTGAGGGAAATAAATACTCACATGCTGTTGTGAGTTCAGTTCCTCATTTTAACTGTGAAAAATGTTACGACAGGAAAGTTACGTGGCCTGGCTCGGAACCCACCCCCTCTCTCCCCACGTAACCCAGCGTAGCCTTCCAGCTAACCCCTCCTCCCTCTGGACCTACCCACGTAGTTTGTGCACGGTCCCTAATTATGAATCGTTTCCTTGCAACCGTTAGTGTAAACAAACGATTTAAAAGAAGTAAAGCTCCTATTTTTTTCGATAATAGATTTAAATTCAAACTTAAAAGACCGTAATACAGAACTATCGGCGCAGTCTTTATGCACAGTGTGTACTTTGCCCACAATTTAAAATTGCAATCTCAAAATCTTTTGCGTACAATACAAGAACAACCAGTAAAAGAAAATTTAACTATTTCTGAAGTTATGGATCTAGAGGAGACAGAAAATTCCGACACCGATCGAACTAGTGTTGGTAGTGCTGATACTAGTGAATGTGGTACTGATATAGAGGATGAATAAAATTATGTTACCTATATAGATACACTTATGAATCATTATGTGAGACATTATATGATTCAGTAAGACTTAAAACACACTTGTAAAATGGAAGTTCCTTAAATAAAACTATAATTTATCAAATATATTGTTTTCTGAAAAGAAAAGAAAAAAATTAGAAAAAAACAAAATTTAGAAAAAAAACACGGGTGCCAAGTTTTTTTTCATGTTTTTTTTTCACAAAGCTGAAAAAAAACATTTTGTTTTTTTTTCAGTTTGCAACACTAGTGGTGCTATAGAAGGATGCTGAAAATTAAGTGGACGGATAAAGTACGAAACGAACGAGTTTTGAAAATGATGGGTGAGGAAAGAAGTTTGTGGAAGAGTCTCACTGAAAGAAGAGAGAAGATGGTAGGTCATATTTTGAGACAGGCAGGATTGGTTAACTTGTTAGTGGAGGGGTCGAATGTAAAAAAATGGAGAGATTAGAATATATGAAGCAGATAACTGAGGACGTGGATTGTAAGGGGTATGTTGAGATGAAAAGATTAGCGCAAGATAGGGAGGGCTGGAGGATTGCATCAACCCAATCGAGAGACTGATGACAGAAAAAAATTTTCATATTGTACTTGTTTTTTTACATTTTTATGAGTTTTCCCGGCTCTTTTACACATGTCCTTTTTTATTTTATTTTGAAAAATTTCTTTACCACGATTACTATTTCACTGATAAACTATTGTCTCCCCCTCTCCCCCCTGCCCCCCCCCCCAACCACCACTTCACTCCGATCGTAACGGTCGAAACCGCCATTATTGTGGCTGTGTTGTCTGCGGTGGCACATATTTCTTTTTACATGGAGAAGGACATAGCCCGAAATATGGTGTTTTTCTATGTTTATGAAGTGTTTTTGTTGCTTCTGCCCACCTTCTTTAAACTTTGGTGAGTGATAGACATATTTAACAATTATATGAAAAAGATAAAATATGTCCAAGTATGGAACTCGTATGCGTCAATGTACGACCGTTTTGAATTCCCAACATTTAAAAAAAAAAATTATATCAATGATCTAACACTTTCGTCAGGCTGGAGAATATTTCATTCCTCTCTCTACTATGGTAAAGACAAAATAACGAAATAAGAAATAAGTTCAAGCATTGTTTACGAAAAGACTAGATTTCTTAGCCAACACCATAAGCTAATCTGTAACACTAGAGCGCGCTGTAGTTGCTGTTGTATTATCATCAGCCGCTGTGGTATGAATATTTTCCTCAAACGCCGGGAAATTAAAGAAAACTGAAAATGTTACTCAACACACTCTGAAACACAAGTTTCTTACAGTATGCTGTAAATTGTTACCTCCTCCCTTTCACCGGTCACTCGATCAGTAAGTCGGCCAGTGTGAATTTTTTGAGCCTGGCGGGTGAGGAGGGGGGGGGGGGGGGGCGGCGGGTGGACACATGCTCTACCCGGATTTAGAACCAGATTTGTGAAATCCGAAGCATTTACTAACCTATTGTCGGTATAATTGTACCGAGCGTGATGGGTGAGCGGTTGACGCTCTGGCCTCGCATTCTGGAGGACGCCTGTTCGAATCCCCGTCCGGGCATCCAAATTTGCGTTTTGCAGATATCTCAGAAACTAGGGCGCATTTTGAGAAACGACTATTCCACAGACATATATGTTGTGTACCCTTCAACATATATCAAGGAGATCGAAATCCGTTCTTAACATGTCTGATGGTCTCCAAGTGAGAGTAGGTTTCACGGAAAGGGGCCGTCCATAAACTACGTAGCTCTGTCTAAGGTGGTAGTGGGGGGGGGGGGGAGAGGTTGGCTGGAAAGCTACGTTGGGCTACGTGGGGGGTGGAGTTGGGGTTCCGAGCCAGGCCACGTAGCTTTTCAGTCATATTATTTTTCACAGTTAAAATGAGGTACAGAACACACAACAGAATGTAAATATTTTATATCCGTCATTTAACTGTCGCCGTATGGAATGTATGATAGTATGACAAGAGAAAACAGTACAAAATGGCTTCTAGAATCAATAGGGAATAAGGCTACATGCTACGCGAAGGGGGGTAGGGTGAGGGGGGGTAAAGAGAAAAGCCAGGTCAGGCTACGTGGGGGGAGGAAGTTGACAGGAGGCGAAACTGGAACAACGTGATTTATGGACGCTCCCAAATGGCTAACAGTTTCCTTTTTTTAATGGTTTAACACCTCGTCAACTTCGAGGTCAGAAAACGCGGGAGATGACTGGGGGCATGGAACGGGTGAAAGAATTGGGCCATGGCCTTTTAAAGGAACCATCCTGGCATTCAATTGGAGTCGTTTCGGGAAATCGTGGAAATGCAGACTCTAGATGGCCGGACGGGGATTCTGATGTCTCCATGAGGCACCTTATCACGTTGGGAAGATTCTGCATCGCTCGAAGCGTATCTAGCAGACCTCTTCCAGGCAAACTATGATCGACTACACACTACTGTCACAACAAGTAACCGTCTACATGGTTATATTGAAACAGTCTCCGCAGATTGTGATACCTGTGCTCTCAATATTACCTCATGAGAACACCACTTGATAGGTGCAATTATTAAAGGCGAATTAAATCTAAAGAAATATAAACCCTTACTTCACTGCAGCATATTAAAACTTCTCTCAGATCAAAAACTCTCTAGTAATAACGTTACGCATTTTTTTTTTTTTTTTTTTTTTTTTTGTAGGATTTCAAAACTTTATATGTTGTGTTCTAAAGGCAAACGACAATTTTCTTCAACTACAAAAATTTGCAAACACAAGCAAAGAAAATAAGTTCTTAATGACATCGAGGCCGAAAAACTGACCAAAACTTAAAAGCAGCTAAGCTAACAATAGAAAAGCCTAAATGATTTGGCTCTATTATTGGTACCACGTTTTGAAGTCAGTTTTGGACTCAGACTTTATCTCCCGAACTGACTTCTACCTTCATTACTGCTGCTACTTTCCATATCACAGCACCCATCTTTACGAAACACGGAACAGAGCTCTCGGGCCTTGTTTCAAATAATTCTTTCCGTGCCCTTTTCAGATTACGATAGGTTTTTGTGATTTTCCTTCTCAAATGAGATAACTTTGCAACCAGAAATTGCTGCTGCTGCCTTTTCTTTATCTCCTGGTTAGAAGCGTGAAATGATAACAGCAGGCATGACAGACTGTAGTCTATCTGCTACTTAGAGCCTAAATAGTTTCCTGGAATAGCCACTCATATAGTAAATTCTACGGTTTCGTTTTTACAGATACATTTTCTACTCTAGTAAAAAAAATAATATGATAGTAACAATAGAAACTGATGGAATATTAGATTCAAATGCTCTTGCCACATAGTTGTAACAGCACATTGTCAACCCAAGCAAAACACATTTCTCCGAAATTTAGCATGAAATATTAAACGACGGTTTTGTTCATTACATATGTGTGGCTCACAATTTTTCACACAGTGCTAATTTCATGCAATACTGCAGTGCAACTATAGCTTCCAGCTTGCTCAATGGGGCGCAAGTAATGGAGACGAAAAACCAATGTTACTTCTTTGTTGTTTTCTTGGCAGTTACCACTTAAACAACAGTCATTACGTGGGGTCTCTATGTGCTCCATGCAGTTGCAATAGTGGAAAGCATTCTGTCAAATTCAATATGTGTTATGGAGAAGTGACTGGAAATAGCAAATAAACCTTGTTCAAACTGATAGGTTTCATACCCTTTTATTGAAAGAAACGTAAAAACTGACAGCGTTATTATGTCTACGCAACTGTTTTAAGTACTGAAAAAATTCTTTTACATATATTCTACGTCAACATTTGTTCTTTACAAATCAGAATTTAGTATCTCGAAAAGTGTATGTTTCCAGACTCTGGTGATTCCTAGGTACCGTCATGAGCAAACATTCAAATACCACGTAACTGGAATTCATCACTAATTAATGTTGGTAAACACTACAGAGAGAGTTGTATGGAAAAAGAAAAAACATCTGCAGCGGCTTATGGTTTGCAGATAGAGTGATGGGATCAACAGTTGTGCAAGCACGAACTAAAGTGTGATGTATAAGTACTCGCTTAGAATGCGGGCTATTACACAAGACTAGTCCGTATAAATGCATAACCAGAGCAGTCTTGTGCAGATTGTCCATCACTGCACATATTAGTTGCCACCACAGAACAATAAGCAGATTATTTCGCAATGTAGCGAGGGTCAACGATCTCAAAGATTATCTTCGTTTCTTACATCACCACATTATTCAGTATGAAATGCTAATAAAAAAAAAAAAAATCAAGATACAGATGCAGCCACATAATTTGTGTAAGAAAGAGGATTCTTATCATTTATTAGTTTATATTAACAGTTTGATCAGTTGACTCATAGTGGATACTGTCAAAAGAGGTAATTAAGGAAAAAATGGATTCAATTCCTCAAACAAAATCTTTTGCAAGCTAATGGGAGTAGAAAACTACCACAACTGTAAGACGAAAATGGTGAATTTAATAATAATAATACAACGCATACTAGAAATTTTGCACTTGCTTCACTATGCGGTGGTGTCAAAAATTTTGCTGCGTTTTCCATAAATGACGATGCATACCTGCCAACTTTTAAAATTGTTTCCGTAAAGACCTTGGACCACAAAATTGTAAAATCTGCATTTAACCGACCATGAACTAAACATCCGGAAATTTGAAAACAGTATATTCAAGCAAAATCTTACAAACTTACTTCATATTATTTGTTGACAAATATGACCTTGAAGACAAACTTTGCAGTTGGTATTTTAACTTTAGCATTGGTAAAAATTCCTTTTGATTTGAACTCTCAATGAGTTTACCACACTTCACATGATTGGACAAATGATTTCTTCGGCTATGTACCATTCTAATATCACACCCACAAACTACAAAAATAAAGCAAATTTTCCCCTTTTTCTTGACTTTAACATGCATGGAATTTCTACGGATATATGCTTCCCTAAATGTCTGGTAATACCGTTTCTTAGAGTTATTCGTGGTTACATCAGAGTTACACATTCTACAAAAACCAGTGATGCATCGCACGCGGGACTGTTCACAAAACCGAGCGTGGTGGGTGAGCGGTAATGCTCCGGCCTCGCGTTCGGGAGGATGTGGGTTCGAATCCAGATTTGGATTTTCCAGGCGATGCTTCCTTCAATAAAGCCATGGCCATGGCCGTTCCTTGCTCCTAGTCTTTTCTCGCGTCTAATAACCTCGACGTCGACGAGGCGTAAAGCCATAAGCAAAAGAAACTATTCAGAAGTGAAATAAAACAATATACAAAAGATTGCTAATCCGATTTTCAGAAATAGTACTGAAGTAAAATGGGACACATTGAATAATTATTGACATAGCGTATCTTGAGCAATCTTATAGTCAAATGAAAGAAGATTTAACTCGCATAAAAGAGCACATACAGCGATGAAAGAAATCAGAAATATATCACAACTTTCCATTACGTAAAGTAACACTACTGTTTATCCGTACAACCGTATAATACTGCAACTTTCCGTAAATTTTACGGTAAAACCGTAAAAGTTGGCAGGTATGGATGATGCAAACTATAAAGCACAATCTTTTTCGAAAACTTTCATGAATAAATATCGCAGCATTCTATAAATTTATTGATCACTACAACAGAATAATTGGAGCTTCCATACATGATGGAAGGCGAAAAGTTCCAAACCATGGAACAAACGTTCGTACGAGCTTTTGTCTTTCAAAATTACTCTGGCTAATGGGAGATAACCGTATATTCAGAAGTTTCTAGAAAAGTCGGAAGTAGATTAGTCAGCTTTATTCACCTACTGCCACATCCACATTAGAAATAGACATATTAATATGTTTTAATTGCTACTACTAATATCTGCTTTTTTTAAAAAAATGATGAATTCGCACTGTCTAGAAACTAGATAACTCCTCTTCCTTTGGAACTTACCAATCTGTTTTATTAAACTATTTATTTGATTAATCCAAGACTTTGTATTCCTGCCGCTGAAAGGGATGAAAAAAATGCGAAACCGCTTGTAGTAAAAGAACCCTGTAAATCTCATCACTCCGCAGGAAACAGCTCGATGTTTGGCTGTTACATTGCTCCCTTCTAAATGAACTCAAAAGAACAATAAAATTCTACATTTACAATGAAAGTGTTCTCATCAAATCAATATTATTTCCTTAATTTTTGTGGAGCTGTATTAATTTTTGTTTGTTTACAAAAGGAAAAAGACGATAAAATCAGCTTACCTGTAACCTGCCAAACACAAAAAGGATAAATATTTTACCGAATGAAAATAACTACTGTTGCATTACTGCTTATTGTTCTGCAAGGAATATTGGCGCGTGGGCCTCGTGTAAACCCTGAGTCAGCGCTGGGCGGATGACCTTACGGTGAGAGAAGTGAAAGACATACGCAAGGGCACGTAACGGCTTAAATGAGGACAGCTGTGTAAATACAAGACATGCGGATCCTACGTCAAATCAAACTAATACGGAGTGACAGCGCATGCAGATCTGTTGTAACTGCCATCATGATGTAAATAATTAAGAATTAACTTCACTCACATGGTGACATGTTTTGAATTATAATTTGTTAATCTTAGGTAATTTGTAACCTTTCTAATGTTTTTCTTCGGGATTAAATTTTTAAAATGCTTTAAGCCAAAAACTGGATTCTTTGATTTACGTTTGCTCCAGTTTATTCAAATTTAAATTATTGTTTGAGCCAGTCTGAATTAAAAGAAATAAATGGCGAAATTGATAGCACTGGGAAGAAATAATAATCTATTTCAATCGTTCAGCAACATGTGAATGAATCTAGGTGTGTGGAGCAAAGCATTATTATTAAATTTCTTAGAAGCGAAAATCCAAAACCATTAAAGTTCTTTGAAAACATTAAAAGACAGTTTGATGAGAAAATGCACTGAATGGAATAAATCTTTCCAGAGATGAACGAGAGAGTGCTAAAAATGAAATGCATTGTCGACGTTGCAATACATCCACAGCAGAAAGAAATCTTCTCTCAACGTAAAAGTTAGCTTGCATTTGACCGTGTAGATACACTGAAAAGGGGGCAGAAGGTATGTAAATTATTTGTTTTATATTATTTTTTGAATAATTTACCTCGCATTAAGGAGTATGGCTGATTGCATTACGACTGGAGTCAACAAAAATTAAAACTTGACTGGTCTCTCAGTATTTACAAGAAACATGGTATCAGTAAGGAAGGTTACTTGTACCTCTTACAAGAAATCTTTGCAAATTTTAAATTTCATAACACTTCTGTTAACGACGTTTGATGAAAAAAATATTACTTAGATACGGCAAAACTATAGGATTACAGACACGAAGAAATACAGATGCTGTTTGTGTAAGAAAGCAATGATGGATCTGTTTTATTCAGTTACTAGGCAACGTACTAGTTACCTTGGAACCAAAACCGCTGATACAGTCTCTCAAAACGACTTGATAGTCGATTTAGTATTTCCGGAACAGTAAACTTATAATATTTCTTGTATCATCTTACTATAGAAGGTGACAATACTAAAATAATATTTTCTCCTTAGGGCTTTACGGCTCGTCGACGTAGTGGTCATTAGATCCGGTACAGGATTGGGGACAAGGAGCCGGAAAGAATTCGACTACGGCCTTTTGGAGGAACCATCCAGGCACTCACCTGGAGTGATTTTGGGAAGCCATAGAGAACCAATTTGGATGACTGCACGGGGATTAGAACCGGCGTAGCCCCGAATACCAGGCGCTTACGCACTGGGTTCAGTTCAAAATATAAATGGAAGGAGGCGACGCGACGAACGATACACGATAAGGTTGCCAGTGCCAAGTCATGCGTGTACGTAAAAAGGCGACACCTGTTAGCTCTGAATATACAATTAATGGTACTGTCCTTAGAACGGTAGATTCCGTTAAATACCTAGGGGTAACAATTCGTAATAATTTGTCGTGGAATGAGCATATCGAGAATGTAATTGGGAAAACAAATCGTATGTTCCGATTTCTAGGTCGTAATTTAAAACAATGCACTGCGGAAGTTATATCGATTGCATATAAGTCACTAGTGCGTCCTCACTTAGAATATTGTTGTTCTGAATGGGGTCCCCATCGAAAGGGATTAATGGAGGCATTAGAGAAGGTCCAAAGAAGAATAGCCCGATTCGTGACAGGTATATACAGGGTGTTTCAAAAAGGACTTTACAACTTTGAAAATTCATATAAATTTTATGAAACAAGGTACAGAGCTGGTTTTGGTGTTGTTTTGACTCGCGTAGTCCGCTAGTGCCTAATCGCGCCGCACAAGCGCTAGCGGCAGTTACGTTAAAGATGGCTGCCTTCACTGGACCAGAGCGTGCTAGCTGTGTGTTTTGGTTTGAAGAATCGAAGTCTGCGACAACAGTTCGGCGTAATTTTCGTACCAAGTACACTAAAGATCCTCCTAATAGGCCTACAATTTATGAGTGGCATAGATGTTTTGTAGAAACAGGGTGCTCAGTAAAACATAAAAAATCCTCAGGTCGTCCAAGCACATCTGACGAGGTCGTTGAGCAAGTGAGAAAAAGTTTTGTCAACAGCCCTACGAAATCGACCCGGCGTGCATCTCGTGAGCTGCAAGTTCCACATACGACGGTTTGGCGTGTGTTGAGAAAACGTTTGCATTTGAAAAAATACCGATATTCGCTTTTACAAGCAATTAAAGACACTGATAAGATTGCACGTAGGAACTTCTGTGTGGATATGTTAAATCGAGTGGATGATGATGAACATTTCTTGGACAACATAATCTTTTCTGACGAGTCAACTTTTCACTTAAGTGGTAAGGTTAACACACATAACTGTAGGATTTGGGGCAGTGAAAATCCACATGAAACATTGCAACATGTTCGTGATAGCCTTAAAGTGAATGTTTTTTGTGCGTTGAGCAAGAGGAAAATGTACGGCCCCTTTTTTTCCAAGGGAGAACCATCAACGGGATAGTGTACCTTGATATGTTGCAACAATTTTTGATACCACAGATCGATGAGGATGACCGAGAACGAAATGTTTTCTTTATGCAAAATGGCGCACCACCACACTATCTGACTGACGTCCGGGATTTTCTCAATGACCGTTTTCCAGGTCAATGGATTGGCCGTGATGCGCCAATTGCATGGCCCCCCCGTTCCCCAGACCTGACACCGCTAGATTTTTTCTTCTGGGGATTCATAAAAGATATGGTGTACGTACCTACTTTGCCGGCCACTCTACCTGAACTTAGAGCAAGAATTTACGCTGCTGCTGAGCAAGTTACACCTGAAATGCTAGTGCAAGTCTGGGAAGAAATCGACTACCGATGGGATGTCTGCAGAATAACCAACGGAAGCCACATAGAACATCTTTAGTTTAAGGTAAAAAAAACTTGAAGTGTTTTCCTTTAAAACAACACCAAAACCAGCTCTGTATCTTGTTTCATAAAACTTATATGAATTTTCAAAGTTGTAAAGTCCTTTTTGAAACACCCTGTATAGTTGGAGAGAAAGCGTAAGTGCGATGTTGAAGGAGTTAGGTTGGGAAGACCCAGAACACCGACAGAAGCTAATTGAAAAATTCATGACTGACATATTTCGGAATGACAGCAACATTCATATCTCGGAATGACCGCGAAAATAAGATAAGAGAAATCAGGGCCAGAACCGATTCTTTTCTGTATTCATTTTTTACACGAGCGATTAGGGAATGGAACTGAAAGGATTTACCGGGCGTGTAAACTTAAAATGCGGCAGGAGTAGCTTTCGATAAAGCTCTCCGGCCATCCTGATCTGGGTTTTCCATGGTTTTCCCAGATAACTCCACGCTAATGCTGGGATGGTTCCTCACAATAGCCCATGGGCGCCTCCTGCCATATCCCCTATATCCATTCCAAACTATTACCCTTTCAGATAGGTGCATTGCACCCTCCGCCATACACTTTTAGCGAATCGCGGGTAATAATAATAATAATAATAATAATAATAATAATAATAATAATAATAATAAAACACAGAAGGAAAGAAGTTTGAATTTCAGATGGCTCACTTTCCAGAAACCTGTAGTAAACTACATCCGATTTTAGTGTATTTTCTGTCAGGGTTTATCGCTCCTATTGCAAGTATTGATTTATTTGGACGGCGGAAGTAACAAAAGTACCAACCCGGCAGTGTGCCTTAGTGCGCTGAAGCGCTGCACTCTGGATCTGGGAGGTACAACGGGGCCGGGCACGAGACCAGGCCGCCGCGTACAGACCGTCCTTACAGCGGTTTGAGACTTTTCCTCTGCCATCAAGCCGAATACCGGGTTGGTCCCCCAATCTCCACATCAGACTACACATTTCACGAACAAGAAAATACACTTATCACACACAGAACATAGTTCCATATTTCGCAGACAGTTGGCAACACTTTAATTCCTCATTAGTACGTGGTACGACCTGGCAGTAGGTATTACTAGGCGCCAGCAAGGGCATGCGCCCGTAAAACCAAAGCACCAAATTTGACCATTCCAACAATGAGTAAAACTGACAACTGACCCCTAATGTTGGGAAAGGATGGCGGAGAAGACAGACGTTATAAAAATACCGCACATAAGTATAAACAACAGTGTCAAAACATTAGTAGGATACTAAACTTTTACAGCTTTCCCTCTTAATTCAGATATCATTCTGCTTAAGTTATCAGAGAGTTTTTATTTAAACAAAGTAATCGAATTAACAAATAGATTACGCCAAAGCAATTGAATTTTTTTGTATTTATTGATCTCCCGTACGCGTTTCACTTCTTTTGCAGAAGCATCTTCAGCGGGTTTTTTATTTTGTGGTCTATTTCATTTCTTTTAGCTCCTTTCTCAGCATCAGTGCTTTTGCATTTTTGGTGAGAATTGTCTTCATTATTCAGATGGTGCTTGTCACAACACTGCAATTTATTGCACTGCACTGTGTGTTTTTTTTCTTGTGAATGGCCTTTCTGTTTTGCTGTTTTGTAAATCTGAATAATGAAGACACTTCTCACCAAAATGCAAAAGCACTTATGTTGAGAATGGAGCTAAAATAAATGCAATAGACCACAAATAAAAAACCCGCTGAAGATGCTTCTGCAAAAGAAGTGAAACGCGTGCGGGAGATCGATAAATACAAAAAAGTCAATTGCTTTGGCGTAATTTATTTGTTAATATTATCAGCAATTGAGGAAAATGATCCACAACATCCAGATAATAAAGTAATCGAAATTCTAGCAAAATTACCATTAACCCAGAAAGATTAATTAAACGAATAGATGCTAGATAGAAAAATGGAGGCTTTGAATAATAAAGAGTGCTCAGACTGGAGCGATTCTTAGAGCTTGTGAATACGATTAACATATTTAGAAAAGAAAAAAAAAAATCACAATTAGTAGGTACAAAAAATTCCATCGCACCAGCTAGAACAAAAATACTAACGAAGTTTTTCTAGAGTAATTCCGATATGCTGTGACAGATTCTATTAAACTCTGTTTTCCTGAGAGGGAATATAGAAGAAAAGAACTGCATGTTAGATGGACGTCAAGATCCTTGGCTATCTCGCTGGCCTGCGGTATTTCAGATTTCAATTAAATGTTATGTCCGTCCTTATCTGCATAGTGCAGAAAACATTGCAATGAAAACTGAATTACACTTAAATTTCCAGCAGAGCCTGGATATTAAAAGTTTATTTCGTAGATATGGAGTAAGATGAGCTTGCATTTATCTTTGGTAAAGAATATTTCCTCCACTAAGAGAACCACCGTAACTTACAAATTTCTTGTGTTCATACTGCAAATATGACGCAATAGCTATGTTGCCGGAGTTATATTCGTATATATCTACTCAAATTGTTGAAGGGATTCCGAATACAGTTTGCCATACTTTTTTTTTTTTATGGCATTCGGCTACTGGGCCATACATCCAGCTCAATGTGATTTGTTGCTATCAAGTAATGACACAAGGACACTACAACACGGACAACACATTCACAGACACAACACTAAACACCCATGCCCTCGGCCGGACTCGAACCGGCGACCTTCGGTACGCGGCGCTAGCACTCTAGCCCCTACGCTACCGAGGCCGGCTTTGCTATACTTAAGAAGAGCAAGCAAATGGGGTGATGACCCCACTCAAATCCAGCAACAGGCATTATTTGTTGAAAAACTTTATTATAACACTATTAGTAATATCAAACATATTAAACAATGCGGCCGAAAATGCTTTACGCGCATTGATTTCGCGTTCCAAGAGTCGCCTCTTCGATTCCGTGGGAAGTAATAGGTGTAAAGTTAGTATTGGTTTGTACTAAAATGTTTAAAATACCACAACATGTGAAAAATAACCACAATTATCTATTTACGCTTTTTCTTCAGTTAACAGAAATAAGAGAATACATAACACTGGGAAGCACATGGTGTGTTCAAAACATAACGGGAATTGATTTTTATTTGAAATAATTTTATTTATTCGTCTACATCGATGTTATCCCCTCAATATAGTCCCCATTAGTTATTATACACTTCGGCCAGTGCTTCTTCCAAACCCTAAAACACTTCTGGAACTCGATCTTTGGAATAGCTTTGAACTCTTTCAACGATGCACTTTTAATCTCATCTGTGCTCATCGGCCCTTCAACAGAAAAAAGTCGCACAAGGCCATATCTGGCGAATATCGAGACTGCGGCATAATTACATTATTGTTTTTTGGCAAAAATTCACGAACAAGCAATGATGTGTGAGCAGGTGCATTATCGTGATGCAAAGGCCATGAATTGTTTTGCCACAAATCCGGTTTTCTTCAGACTGCTTCACGGAAATGGCGTTGAACTTGAAGGTAGTATTCTTTATTGATCGTTTGACCTAGTGCCAAGAACTCATGGCGCACTATGGAAATGAAAAATCGCCGACTGTATCTAAACACGTGTTATCCTTTTAAGAGACTAAACATCATACAAAGCTCAAAATGTATATATACGTTTAAGACATGTTTATAAACACAAAACCAAAAAAATCGTGCCAATCGGACTGATATAACCCATATAATTTCAAAATTAGTTACTTTTTGAACACACTTCGTATGTCACTTTTCGCCAACACTTCATCATTCAAAACAAACCTTGAATGCTATTTTTTATTTTAACTTTACAGCGGCGAATGTGGCCGAATCTTATAATTACATTCTAGTCTACACAAAAACTTAGAACCTAAATTCCACAAACCTCAACACGATTTAGAGAACAGATAACATCATGTGTGAACCAATATTTGGTGATTGCGTGGACTTCTGCGATCGTTGTCAATGATTTCTTGATCATTTAGATCGAATCGCGTCAATAATTTTAAACCTGAAGTTTCGTCCATCTTTCCGTGACGTTCTTCAGAGGACTGCTATGCCTAGTTTCATTAGTCTCCCTGGAGTTGATTCGGATGGAGAGGCAAGTATGACGGTACCAATAAGGGAACGTGCACAAACTACGTGGCTTGGTCCGCGGGGAGGGGGGGGGGGCTGGAAGGCTACGCTGGGCTGCGTGGGGGGAGAGGGGGTTCCGGGCCAGGCCACGTAGCTTTCCTTTCATAACATTTTTCACAGTTAAAATGAGGAACAGAACTCACAACAGCATGTAAATATTTATTTCCCTCAGTTAATTATCTCCGTATGTAATTTACAATCGTCTGACAAGAGAAAACAGTACAAAATGTCTTCTGGAATCAAAAGGGAAAAAAGCTACGTGCTACGTGGGGGGGGGGGGGGGGGGTTCACAGGAGGCCAAAATGGAAGCTACGTGGTTTATGCACGTTCCCTAAGTTTATAAAAGATGCTGCTTTCAGAAACTTACGGAATAATTTATGCAGTACAGACTTTTAACAACTTAACAAAAAAATCAGACGCTACATTCGATGATAAAATCGAAAAAGGACTAACAATTTTTTCGTCATCAACTCAATAATCAGTGTTTCTCTGATTCCAAATTTGCTTTCTCGTTTTCTCAGTTTGAGACAAGCATTGCTTGAAATTGAAATCACTCACAGTCAATTATTCTATATTCTGAAAGGTGAAGTTAATCATGCCTAACAGCTTAGTAAAGATCTAAATATACCATGCTACAGAATGCGTTCGAAAGAAAGTGGGTTATAGGGTCTAATGCTCATTAGGTGTTGAGAAACTAACGTGATAGTACTAGAAACTTTTGTCAACCTCTGTTTCTTCCTTCAAAACAAGTTCAAGTCATACAGCAAGAAAGACTGTAAGAATCGAAACGATTATTCAAATTTAGCACCTGATACAGAAAATCTAAAAAAATATTTGGCTTTCGAACAATACAATCAAACTAGTTTGAGCTTATCATTTCTTATACTAGCTCACAGAAAAGAAGGAAGGTTGGATTTTTGGTTCAAAGTAGGCTTACAGTTTTAACATGTTTTTCTTTGAAATCATAATAATTTCGTATTACTCCAACGTCACATGACAACCATACAGTAACTTTCCTGAAAGGTCACGAAGTAAAAGCGTACAGCTGGGATCAGCTCATTTATTTCGTGTAAAACGCTTTTACCTAACTTTATTTATCATTTTTAACTTGAAATTTTGATAGAGAGTGAATTGGATGACTCGTCACTTTGTTTACTTCTGATCTCTAATTGAGTCATCTATATATATATATATGATCTTTTTTAACTAAATCATCAGCTAATTTTACTTTTTACAAATCAGTTAATCAATAAAATTATTTAACTACGAAGATATCCACAATTACCTTTCCTGACAAAAGAACAGCTCATTTATTTCGTGTAAAACGCTTTTACCTAACTTTATTTATCATTTTTAACTTGAAATTTTGATAGAGAGTGAATTGGATGACTCGTCACTTTGTTTACTTCTGATCTCTAATTGAGTCATCTATATATATATATATGATCTTTTTTAACTAAATCATCAGCTAATTTTACTTTTTACAAATCAGTTAATCAATAAAATTATTTAACTACGAAGATATCCACAATTACCTTTCCTGACAAAAGAACAGCGGTTGATTTTTGTTTTGACAAAGGACAACCATGATCTGAATACTGTTTTGACTGCTCATCTAATTCCGATAGCAGTGAATCGCTCATGGTTCCCATTAATAATCAGAACAAAAAATCGATTGTATTCATTTAAAATATCTACATTATCTTTACCTTCACTTGTTTCGATCCACTGTTAAAATAAGGTAGCCACTTCGTACAGATTTATTTTTCAATACCACAATAGCATTGAAGTTGTGAGTCACAGAACATTCTGAGTTGCCATTGCATACTAGTGTTTTGTGTTCTTTTTAACTCATTATATTCTTCACGGCGGATCATGCATAGATTCAATATAAATTAATTACTGTTGAAATCGAAGTTGTGAATTCACCGTAAGCTTTTATCAGCTTAGATTATTCTCGGCTTAATATAAAATACATTTTAGGATTTTTAGATTACTACTTAGCTTCTGTTCAATAAAAGAAAACACTGCCAAATTGTTTACATTAGACAGTTGTATGACACAAACAGCTTTACAGAATGTTTCTATGATTCTTAACAAAATCAAATCAGTCCACGTATGGAATGCTGATTAGATCCTCCCAAATGAAGCGTACTAACCCAGTGTCGGAGGTAGGGACTGCTCGTTCATTTGCTGTGGGAACAATAAAATAACTTGGAATCCGAACGACGGAGCGATCATACAAAACGCTCGCTTAGCCGGAGGTGAAGGTGAGGGTGAAAGTGTATGCCATATCCTGTATTCGAGCGTGGGCGGCTACTGTGAATGACGTTACACTCGCTGGGAGGTGTATCTGGGGTAGTTTACCATTGCCTTTGCCATCGGCAAAATGTTCTAATGGCATTCTAATTTTATTTTAATGGCATTTGGCTATGATGTCATTATTTCCACACTTACACGTTAAATTGCCACAGCATTTTCGTCCTATGATGTATGCACAACATAAAATGGGCTCAACAATTAAAATCACCCATGCCCAAGGCCGAAATCAAATCGGCCAGCCTTGCAACGCGAAACAAGCACCTTAGCCATACGCTGACGGGGTCGATTATAAGTTTGTATGACTGTTTGTCTACGGTTTTTGTGTTGTGGATGAAAGAAGGGAGAGGATGGCCCTTTCAGGCCTACTCTTCCGAAAGAACCGAAAATTCTTCCGACGAACGAATCACCATTAACAGTGTCGTAAGCCTTCATCCATACGCCCGGGCCTTGCGGAGAGGTTTGTTATTTAACACAGGCTTAAACTGGCGGTTATGAATCGTGCTCCATTGCGTCTGCTACCCTTCCGGCTAACTCCCGATTACGAAAATTTCTTCCCTCGTCTTATATGCCGGGAACTACTACGGTGCCTCAACGTCCTGAGCCAACGGGGCCGGCGAATGTGTAGTTTTTTTGTTTTTTTCTGAAATTGTGGCTTCGGTTTTAGCGAACATTTAGCTAGCTCCAATTTGTTTTTGTACCAACGTGCTTTAAATATGATATTGTGAAAACTACAGTGAGGACGAACACAACACTTCATTAAAACCACCCATGCCCTCGGCCGGACTCGAACCGGCGGCCCTTGCAATGCGTAGCCAGCGTGCTACCCCTACACTGCCAGGGCCAGCCAGGCGAATGTTAGAGATCTGTGAACATTTCGGCCCGTACCGAGAATCTAACGAGGGACCTGCCGCATTGAATCACCGCTCATATTTGCTTACGTTATGCAAAAATTACTCTCGGCGTCAGCAAATGCCACGCACTTGCAACCCGGGTAATTTCATAATGGCACTAAGGCCGGTACTGAGACACTCACCAAACACTAGACGGTAGATATGATTGCGCTGTTAATCTCACGTTTCGTAGCGCGTTAGCGATTTATGGCGTCTCGTGGCGCGGCACTTGCGTGCAGCACGCTAGCCCTCGTTATTTTAGGTACGCATTGCAGATAAGTGCGCTGCCCACTGGTCTCGCGCTGCTCTGATTGGGCGAATACTTCCCGTAACGACTTGTATATTGACCGGAAAAATATCTGCTATACTCTGTTCACCCTCAACTGGCGGCTCAAGGTCATGTTTCCCCTGCCCCTCCTCATCTCATCGGCCCTCCTACTGTTTCAAGCCAAGCAGCTGAATGGCAACTTTGTCAGCTGGCACTCTTTCCTCTTCGCATGTAGGGGTAAGGGCAGGAGAACGGGGATAGAGCATATTGATCTTGAGCCGCCTCTATTAACTGAACGCGCTGTAGCCATGTTCCACGTCGTCTTCTTCTCGGATGTAACCCAAAGAGCGTCGAGAGAATTGGTCAAGGGCTCCACGGAATCGAAACCAAGTAAGAGACGGATAAAAGATACAGATACACCACAAACTTAGTCACCAAATGGTTTATTGTTTGCACAGTAAACGCCTATGATTTTTTCCCTAGCTCATCTGTCATACAGAATAAGAATTATGAAAAACTTACATGCTTACATCATTTGCGGCAGTGGTGGTCTAGGATATTCATAATTATAGCTTGATGACCGACTAGAATTCCACTGCATCATTAGCAAATGAAATATGCCATTTGCCACATAATGAATAGTCAAAACCTGTACCGATTTACGTAAATCAATGAA
Source organism: Vandiemenella viatica (assembly GCA_031002005.1). Lineage (NCBI taxonomy): Eukaryota > Metazoa > Arthropoda > Insecta > Orthoptera > Morabidae > Vandiemenella > Vandiemenella viatica. The sequence goes on along the minus strand of CM061921.1, from coordinate 134,018,272 downwards.
AAATATATTTTGATGGTTGTAATGCGAACGTAATAAAAGAATTTCTAAATTCTAGTCAAACTAGCCATTCTGCAAACATTTTTTATTTGCTTCTTACTTTATGGCTCGTCGACGTCGATGTCATTAAGACCGGAAGAGTGTCCATCAGGTCAACTAAGGATCACATGCCATCGACTAACTGTCGTACACAGGTTGCCAGTGTGAATCATGAGAAAGGAGAGGTGGGGTGAAGGACTTATGTCCTGTTCGAATCCAAGCCAGGTTTGTTAGTCCCGGCGTATTCATCATAGAGGTGAAAAGTGTATTGCCATTTGAATGCGTAACTGGTTTCTTTTAGTGTTCTGTGCGACAAGTGTGTTTGTGAAGTGTGTAGCTCATAAGACTTGGGACCGTCCCAGCATTCGCTTAGATGATTGCAGTCAGAACGGCCAGTATGCGGGGACCATGACTCGAGCATGGTCCCGTTGTACCTCCCTGATCCAGTGAAGTGGCGCCTTAACGAACGCAGCCACACTGGCGGGTAGTCTAATTCAGTTATTGTTATAAACATTATCGTCTAAGATAGATCTTACATCCCGGTGGCAATTTTCAAAATCGCATTTTTACTTAAAATTCTATCACTGTTTAAGGTAAATAGTTCAGGATGTTGCATACAGGAAGATAATTTTTTTTTTTGGAGTAATGAAGAAAAGTGGTAGAGCTAACCGATGGAAGGAAAACATTGAGGTACTGTATGGTGGGGACGACTTGAACAATAGCGTAATGGAGAAGGAAGGCGATGTCGACATTGATGTCTTAGGAGATCCTGTTTTGAGGACAGAATTTGATAGAGCTATGAATGACTTGAAAGCAAATAAGGCAGTTGAAATTGATCAGATCAATGGAGAACTTCTTAAAACCCTAGGAGAAGAAGGAATCAAAAGGTTAATCAAACTGATATCAAAAAATTATGAAACAGGAGAAATTCGAAATGATTTAAAGAAAATATCATCTTCACATTTCCGAAAAAAGTACAAGCCGACAAATGTGAGAATTATCGCACGATTAGTCTAACATCACATGCTTCAAAATTTCTGACCAGAATAATATACAGAAGAATGGAAAGGGTAGTGGAAGAGATAGTAGGTGAAGATGAGTTTGGGTTTAGAAAAACCGCGGTACAAGGGGAGCAATTCTGACTTTATGATTAATACTTGAAGGGTGGATCAAGAAAAACAAAGATACTTATATGGCGTTTGTTGATTTAGAAAAAGCTTTTGATAATGTTAGGTGGGACAAGATGTTCAAAATTTTAAAGAAGTCAGGTCTAAAGTATCGAGACGGAAGGATACTTTATAAACCATATCTGAATCAAGTGGCTATAATAAAAGTAAAGAATCATGGGAGACAAGCATCAGTTAAACAGGGTGTGAGACAAGGTTGTAGTCTATTCCCATTAATATTCAACTGGTATGTAGAGGAAGCAATAAAGGTAGTAAAAGGAAAATTTTCGTGTGGCATAAATGTTCAAGGAGAAAAAATCAGTATGCTACGATTTTCTGATGACATTGTTAGTAGAAAGGGCTGAGGATATTGAGAAGTTACTGAATCCATGAACAAAATACTGAAGGATGGTTTTGGACTGAATATAAATGAAAGCGTTACAAAAGTGATGAAATGTTGCAGAAATCACAGTATATATTAAATATAAAAATAGGATCGGATGCAATAGAAGTAAAATTACAGGAATGATGTTAAAAGCAGAATAGAAATGGCAAAAAGAACCTTCATGAAAAAGAGAAATCTTTTAGTTTTAAATATTTATCTAGGACTTAGAAAGAATTTTTTTAAACTATATGAGGAGCACAACACTTTATGGTAGCGAAGTATGGACTTTAGGAATACCAGAAAGAAGGATAATTGAATCATTTGAAATGTGGTGCTACAGAAGAATGCTGAAAATTAAATGGACAGACAAAGTAAGAAATGAACGAGTTTTGGAAATGATAGGTGAAGAAAGAAGTTTGTGGAAGAAGCTTACAGAAAGAAGAGAAAGGCTGGTAGGTCATATTTTGAGACCTGCTGGATTGGTTAATTTGTTAGTGGGGGGAACAGTCGAAGGCAAGAACTGTAGAGGAAGACAGAGATTAGAATATATGAAACAGATAATTGAGGACGTGTGTTGTAAGGGATATGTTGAGTGAAGAGATTAGTACAAGATAGGAATGGATGGAGGATTGCATCAAACCAATCGAAAGAATGATGACAGAAAAAAGTTTATGATTTCCGTCAATAATATTTCAGTAATTGATTCAATCACCTACAAGTGAAAACTTTCCCATTCCCTTATGCCTTGCCTCTTTGCCAATTTTCGTATGTCTTTTCCAGCAATCTCTTCGCCCGACCCCAGTCTTCCAGTGACTCCAACCCACGTCCAACTCTCACTTCCCACCCTTAGAACAGAATCGGCTGTAATGACCAAGCCGCTTCACGAGAAAGTGGTCTCGGCTACATTGTGCCTGCTTCAGATAGCGCCATTTCATGTCACCACTTTCTGTTAAAACATCTCTTCCAGCATCAAGCACGACAGATTTCGATATTATAGAAATTATTGGTAAACTTACTTAATGAATTATATCAAGGGGGTCGAATGGGAGTGAAATGAGTTGTTGCCTGTTATCTCCAACAATAACATATTGGATTCATCAAGAGAATCCAACTGCAGCACGTAACCTACAAGAGGTGCCCCTGTTAAGCAGAGTAACACAGTGGAAGGTTGGGTAACCAATCCCAGCAGTAAGCCTGGTCGGCGAGACGATCAGTGTTGGAGGAAGCAAATACAGTCAACAGCTTCAGCGGTGGAGGAGGACCACAAATCCCAACAGTGAAGGAGGTGGAAGAACTGTCTTTTAAAACGTAAATCACTCTACAGCTGACAACTGTAGTTTTAACCTTGGAGTCGTCCACAAACCGTTCCCTAAGACAGTCAAGTAATCTACAGGGTGTTACATAAAGGTACGGCCAAACTTTCAGGAAACATTCCTCACACACAAACAAAGAAAATATGTTATGTGGTCATGTGTCCGAAAACGCTTACTTTCCATGTTAGAGCTCATTTTAGTTTCGTTAGTATGTACTGTACTTCCTCGATTCACAGATTTTCTGTGAACGTGTGGGCAGGAATTGTTGGTGATGTCTTGATTGGGCCCCATGTTCTTCCACCTACGCTCAATGGAGCACGTTATCAAGATTTCATACGGGATACTCTACCTGTGCTGCTAGAAGATGTGCCTTTACAAGTACGAAACAACATGTGGTTCATGCACGATGGAGCTCCTGCACATTTCAGTCGACGTGTTCGTACGCTTCTCAACAACAGATTCAGTGGCCGATGGATTGGTAGAGGTGGACCAATTCCATGGCCCTCACGCTCTCCTGACCTCAACCCTCTTGACTTCCATTTATGGGGGCATTTTAAAGCCCTTGTCTACGCAACCCCGGTACCAAATGTAGAGACTCTTCGTGCTCGTATTGTGGACGGCTGTGATACAATACGCCATTCTCCAGGGCTGCATCAGCGCATCAGGGATTCCATGCGACGGAGAGTGGATGCATGTATCCTCGCTAACGGAGGACATTTTGAACATTTCCTGTAACAAAGTGTTTGAAGTCACGCTGGTACGTTCTGTTGCCGTGTGTTTCTATTCCATGTTTAATGTGATTTGAAGAGAAGTAATAAAATGAGCTCTAACATGGAAAGTAAGCGTTTCCGGACACATGTCCACATAACATATTTTCTTTGTTTGTGTGTGAGGAATGTTTCCTGAAGGTTTGGCCGTACCTTTTTGTAACACCCTGTATATGCATGATGCAAGATTACGGAAGTATTACTCCAGGTGGTAATCGGAAACGTCAATACACCACGGCAGTACGCCGTGCAACTGGGCCTCAGGATTCTGGAGAGCACAGAACAGCATGCAAGAAGGAGTTGGAGCCTTCTACTGGAAACCCAAAAACAACAAGCTTAGACCAAAACGAAAATACTTCTTTGGTACTCTTAGTATCAATTCACTTCTGAAAGTTGGAAAACTAAAAGAACTAACCAAAATTCTTAACGACCAGAAAATCCTTATTTGCTCTTCAAGAAACCAGATATACAGACAGTGATATGTTAGATTCAGAAGATTATAGGATATATAAAGGACAACCTGGGAAGAGAGTAATGAAGAATGTTCCCCAACTTGGAACTGCTTTCATTGTGAACAAGTGGAAGAATATTGGGAACTTTTAGAAAATGAAATCCATAAAATTCCTACATTTAACGTCAATGTGTTACTCGGAGATTTCAATGCACAAACTGGGAGAGAAAGAATTTATGACTATTGTAGGAGAGTTCCCGGCACACAGATGAACACATAGAAATGGAATAAGGCTTGTCCAACTGTGCAAGCCCTTTAATCTCAAATTGATGTCTACCTTCTTTAAAAAACTGAGCAGAAAACAAATGACATGGCGCTCCCCAAACTCAAACCTTGGCGAATTCCAAATTGACCATGTAGCTATCTCCTCCAAGAGCAAAAAAGAGATCAAGAATGTCAAGGTGAGAAAGGGAGCAAACATTGAAAGTGACCACTACCTTACATCTATAAAAGTGAGATTCATCCCTCAAAACAGACGTAACAAGATAACAAACAGGAGAGCTAAATTTGATGTTGAAATGTTACGAAACTCAGAAGTAAATCAAAAATTCAAAGAAAAGTTGGAAAACAACACTGCAAGGAACTGGGACGATCTGAGAACAAAAATAACCGAAACTGCCCGCGAATTATGTTCTGTGAAAAGAAATAAGAAGCATAGATGGTGGAATGAAGAATGTGAAATGGCCATAAATGAGAGACTGATAGCTTGGAAAAGGTGGAATTCCCATAAAACTGATGAGAATTTCCAAACTTTCAACACAATTCGAAAACGAACTTCTAAAACTGTAAGAAAAGTCAAGAGGAAGCATGAAAAAAGTAGACTCATGCAAATTAATGAAGATTTCGCTAAATGAAATAAAATAAACTTTTACAAAATGTGCAAAGAGGAAACAACAAAGTATCAACCACCAAATCTTGGCTTTAAAGATGAAAATGGAAAAATTGGCCTAAACAACAAAGAAAACTTCGAAATTTTGGCTCGTTACTTTGAAAAACTACTGAACTGTGAAGAACCTCAAGAAAGACTAGAATTCAGTCAGTCAGAAGCAAGCATTAAACCTTCAGAGCCACCAGACGAGGAAGAAATACATGACATAATCCAAGGTCTGAAAAACAATAAAGCTGCAGGGGAAGATCTGATTGTTGTAGAAATGTGGAAAGAGGCAGGTGGTCAAGTATGGCAGGAACTGACAAACATACTGCAGGAAATCTGGCGAACAGAAAAAATTCCTGACGATTGGAAGAAAGCACTGATACACCCATTGTACAGGAATGGTGACAAAACAGATGTGAACAATTGCAGAGGAATTTCCCTGGTAGCATTGACACATAGTGCTCTTCAAAGCAGAATTGGACCAGTAATAGAAAAACAAATCGGAGAATACCAAGGTGGGTTGAGAAAAGGACGATCCTATGCAGAACAGATTCTAAATCTGGAAAGTGTAATACGAGACAAGGTATTATAATTTATGTGGAATTCAAGAAATCCTACGACTCAGTAGTCTAAGTTGCAGCTATCTTTTCAACAGCCATTTACAGCTTGCATCTCTTTTTTTCCATTTTGTTGTTCATTATTTAGGACAACATCCTATATTTTACTATCGTTATTTAATGAATTTGCGTGATATTACATCAGTCGAATCTAACATCTGCTGTGGTATCCGTGGATTTTCCCTGGGTTAAATTTTCCTCTACTGGTCTGGAAAGTTAATGTCTGAAAGATTTTCGCTGTTATTCTATGTGCTGCCAAAATGTTTTGTTTTAAAATTATCTCTATGTTACTGTATTCTGAATCTATCTAGAGCCTACATCTGCTTTTCTTCAATTTTCCCAACTCCATCCCATATTTTTTCGCTACTAAATTATGTTTAGTGTTCATCTCTGCTCTCGTAACTGTTTTAGTATCGACAACTTGGTTAATAAAAACCTCTTTACGCATTATATAGTTTATTTACTACCAACCTTCTTGACGCAAGTATTTGCTAAGAGCAATATTCTATCAGTGGACCTCTTTTGGTCGTTTCGCCCCATGAATTTTCGAATACTGTTTTCAATTCCCTTAATGCCTTCGGAACTGGGTTTTAGTCTCTCATCTCACACTGCAGTCTTGCTTTACATATCAGATAATGACTTATCTACAGTGTAGCATTCCAAGATGTTTCTAATTTGCAATACTTGTTGAAGCGTGTAAATATGTGAATAACCACCGAGCGTGATGGGTGAACGGTTAACGTTCTGGCCTCGCATTCGGGAGGACGCCGGTTCGAATCCCCGTCCGGACATCCAGATTTGGGTTTTCCTTGGTTTCCCCAAATCACTCCAGGCGAATGCCGGGATGCTTGTTCAAAAGGCCATGGCCGAATTCCTTCCCGTTCCTTGTACCCAGTCCCATCCCGCCTCTAATGACCTCGATGTCGACGAGGCGTAAAGCCATAAGTAAAAAGAAAGTGAATAATCATAATTCATTCGCTGAAACTCATAGTAGCCCACACCGGGTCCTACTCCCTGATTCATTACCAATTCGATTTGGTACTAATGAGTCAGAGTAGACTTCGGCAATTAATGTTACTTGATGCTTAAGATTTACAAACACATGGCTTTTTTTTCTGTTAGGATGCTATCACCTTTTCCACAGGCAAAGTTCCTCTGTGTGGCAACTGTTGTGTATCCTTTCTTCAGCCATGCAAGTGAGGCCTGTTACAAGACCGCTGCTATGGCACTTTCCAGAAACTATTCATTTTTTCTATATCTGCACAGCTACTCAATCACTCTAGCTGCATAATGAACGTGGCTACCTGTTTTAAATCTCAAGATTTATTTGTGAATGCTAAATTAACTTTGGTATTAATTACAGGCAACTGAACAGCATGAAAGTTACGCAATTGTATTTCTGGTTCAATCTGACCACATCGAAATGCTTGGCCTCTCACTGTCGCGGTATTAAGAGCTGCCCTTCAAGATACAGGTAATATTCCTGCAATTATCTCTGTGATGCAGTTATAAGTGCGGTCGTTTCGAAAGCCAATCTTTACGGTTCAAGCCATAATCCCACTTAGCGGCGCATAAAATCTCTCTCGAGTCGAAAACATGAGTGGATTAAATTGGATCAAATCTCAGCAGCCAGTGCTAACGCGAAATACGTGTAGATAGACTGTCTTAGTACATCATTAGAAACTAGAGCGAGATGACTTCAAGAAGGTTGACGAAGGTAGTAGCGTTTAACACCGAGAACTATTTGATGACGTATAGATTGACGTATATATCGATAACTGACATTGGTAACTACGACTTGTATGTCACAGTTTAATTCGCTCAGACTTTCTTTTCAACTAAGGTAAGAGTACATATTGCTGACAGTACACCTACATTGGATCTGCAATTGTATCAAGTTCGAATTTAAGGAAATAAGATGATCCAGCGGACCAGCAACACTAAGCTTTACCAGTCAATCTGAACGAGTCTGGAATTGCTTCCACTTAGGCCAGGCCCTTTTTGTCAACTTTCCTATCGATCTTCCTTGGTCAACTCTTGTTCTTTTCTGAGCTTGATGACATTTAGGAAAGAGTGTCGACTATAGGTTTAACATGTGTTGACTTTAGGAAGCCGCCTAATTCATGGTATCTACTATAGGAGCAAATGTATAAATTCAATCTTTTTCAATTACAAATGTTTGATTTTGTAATCTACCAGAAACTGTTATATACAATTAACTAGAGATATTCGGGATGCAAAATATGACTTTAAAATGTGTAGGTATTAAATAGTATGATCAGAGGCTTCGAAAATGAAAAAATAAATTCTTAACATGTCAACGATTGTTGTGCTTACCTTACTTTGTTGAGCGGTCTGGTGGGTCAGTGGGTACTGCGTCTGACTAGGGATCGATAGGTACCCGGGTTCGAATCCCTGTCTCGGCGGGGATTTTCATGCGCCCTTAACCCAACTTTCACCTCTGGCGCAGCTTGCTGTGTAATGTGAAGTACGCCACAATGTTTCCGTGGTTTGGATTCCACTTTAAACTCTAGGCCCCCCATACCCGGTAGGACTATTGGGTCAGGTTATGGCAGCTACGACAGGGGCGGAATGTCAATAGAAACCCTGTCACCAGGTCATTACGACCTCACGGAATTATTATTATACCTTACTTTATTTGTCGTATAATGTATTAAGCTAGAGAGGGAATGTTACATCTCCTTCAAGATCTACGAGCTGAAGAAAACATCATATTCTGATAACGTAGATTCTCAGAGAAGTATGATTTCCGATTCGCTTTTCCTTATTACCTTTCTCTCGTATATTTTTTGTGCTTAGCGGTATACCTCCGACAGTCAGTATAGCTGTAGTAACTTAATTCAAAGTTCCATTTAAGTGTGCATAAGTGCATTAATCGAACAGTAATTCCACACAAATCAATTATACCAATATCCGATTTTTTTCGTTTTGTAAAACGTATTACGAAAAGTTGTTTTGAGCTGTTGTTCTGCTGAGGAGAGTACTTTTGACGAGTCAGAACACGACCGTACCCTCTAATTTAAAGCTGAAGTCTGTTATCGGCATTAAGATGAGAAATTGTAGTTCCAAATAATAGCTTCTCCATGTATTCAATATTTCGTTATGAAAACCTAGATTTCAACAGTTCCTGAATTTTTCAGATTTGCTAATAATTTTTTTATAGTAAATTTCAACAACATTTTGGTTACGGAGATATTTTCTCTTAATTACTGCTGTTTTCCAGAGGGTTGAACGCTAGGGTTTTTAATTAACTAAAACTGTGTCCATCTTAATGGCACACATAACTAAATTTCAAGAAGGAATAACGAATATTCTAGAACGAACAGCCTATCACACGATCATTCTCCTCGAAAAATAAGGGAGGGGAGACGTCCTGGATGTATCGTCCTGTGTATCAATACTGAATCCGATTATTTTATAAATTTTTCTTTTAAATGTTCGAATGATTCAAGTGTTGTTTGTTTTCCTCTGGCCTTCTACAAAGGCTGATGATTTTTCTTTGAATTCTTCATCTATCTAGTCTACAGCAGCTTAAGAATGGATAGACTTCAATGCTACATTTTGGTTAGGGAGATTTTTTTTTTTTCTTAATTATGGCTTCACGCTTCTTCAACATCGAATTCATTAGAGGCGGGAGGGAATTGGGGACAAGGAACGGGTAGAGGCTCTATCAATCTCCCTTAGCCCTTAAGTTAAGGAATTCTTGTCAGAAGTACTTGCCGTTTTGGCATTGTTTTCTTTTATTTGCTGTTTCCGTGTAAGTGCTTGTTTTATTTTTCATTTTTGTTGAACCTTTTTTTTTTTTTTTTAAAAATTCAACGATGGTATTTTGAAGGAACAATTCCAGCATTAGCCATGACTGATTTCGGGAAACCATGGAAAACCGAAATCTGGATGGCCGGACAGGGATTCGAACACACATCCTCCGGAACTCCGTGCCCGAGCGTTACAGAGAAATCAATTAATATTCAAAGTCAGACAACTGTTAACTTCATCTAACATGTTTAATTTCCAGATCGCAAGACGAAATGCAAAGACTCGTCAATTTTTTCATGACTTTACGCCTCGTCGACGAGGGCTAAGGTCATTAGGGACAGGGGACAAGGAACGGGAAGGAATTCGGCCATGGCCTTTTTGAAAGAAGCATCCCGGTATGCGACTGGAGTGATTTGGGGAAACCATGGAAAACTCAAATGTGGATGCCCGGACGGGGATTCGAACCCGCGTCCTCCCGAATGCGAGGCCAGAACGTTAACCGTTCACCCACCACGCTTGGTAAGACTCGTCAATACTATATAATCGTGATCATTACTGTTAAACGTAAGGTATGAAAGAGAACATAAAATCTGAGGATTACATTACTAGCCGTGGGGCCCAAAAGACTGGTTCGACAGCTCAAAAAGACAGCGTTTTAATCTGACCGGTATCCCCCCAACTGAAAAGGAACCTAGGGATTAACAGGGAACCTGAACCACGGAGCGTTCTAGCATATCTCCTGCTCCCGAACCACTGAGCCATCAGACAGTTCGGTAAGCAAAACAGCTAATTTCGATAGAAGCAATAACCGCTAGGTTAACCTCATCAGAGTAGGTTTTGTTGAACGCCGAACGGTCTGGTGGCTCAGTGGTTAAGGCGTCTGACGAGATAGATGTCCCCGTTTCAACTCCCGGTCTTGGCTGCGATTTCCAAAAGCCCTTAACCCAACTTCACCTGCAGCAAAGTTTCTGTGTAAAGTGAATTAAGCCAGAAAGCTACCATGGTTCGGATTCTACGATAAACTGTAGGTCCGCTATACCCGGCAGGATTACCGGTAGCCACGACAAGGGGCGCATTGCGCGGCAAATCGAAAACCCTGTCATATGACGGCCGAACAAATCTTCAGGATCTTTTGGCCAACATTGCCACACGATGATCTGATCTGATTTTTTTTTCATGAACGCCGTTTATACAACACAAGCTGCAAAATATAATAGCTACCCCCATTAGATTTAGTGGTCGTTTAACCCAACACGATTATTAACTACATAATACGGATCGCTTATGGTACTTGTTTCGGTTGACATATTACATCCTTCGTTTTACAGTATGAAGCGACATAACATTTTTTTGCTCATCTCGACCTCGAGGACATCAGAGGCGGGAAAGGACTGGGACAAGGAACGGGAAGGAATTCGGCCTGTGAGGGAAGCATCCCGGCATTCGCCTGGAGTGATTTGGGGAAACCGTGGAAAGTCCAAATCTGGATGCCCGGACAGGGATTCGAACCAGCGTTCTCCCGAATACGAGACCAGAACGTTAACCGTTCACCCACCACGCTCGGTGCGACATACCAAGCTGCGTGATGATGGCAAAGTAGTTCCCAGGTCAGCGTAGGTTTTTGGTTGTAAATGGTATAACAAATTGCTGCTAACGTTGAATTCAATAAACAAGTGGAACGAGATTTTTTTTTTTTTTTTAATGGCATTTGGCTACGAGGCCATACAGCCAGCACTAAGTAATTTTGTAGGTTGCAAGTATGTATTGGATCACTCAATGTATTATAGATTCTTTCTGGTATAGACTACATAAGACAAATACAACACTTAATTAAAACCACCCATGCCCGAGGCCGGACTCGAACCGGCGACCCCGGCAACGCGAAGCAAGCACGCTACCCGTATGCTGCCGGGGTCCGCATGGAACGAGATCTGTAGATGATATACGGAATTTCATTGCATTAATATGTTGTTGAACTCTCACTCAAACTTATTTAAATGGTGACAGTTTATCGAAAGTCAAAACTCACACTACGGTCAGTTTATATTGCTTATATACGAACGTTAATGATTTAATGGGGGTAAACATAACATTTTTTAGGTTAGATTGAAATTTTTCGCGTTCTGTGTAATAGTTTTATTTGGAAGCATTGTTCTTCAGTTACGTCCAAGTCGATCGTGAATCGTTATTGTGGGTAACAGTTTTATTTGCTGTAAAGTAACGTTAGCAACTGTTTCATGTAGCATCGCGGTTTCACAGGCTGTCCTCTCAGTCGCTATAAATCTCTGAGCTGGAGAGAATACAGCATTACAAACAGATATTGAGAGTCGTGATTTTTTTTTATATATACACGAACGAAAAATGTATATTCAGCTACTCATCTTAATCACCAGTAATGATAATTATATACATAGTAATTCCGTGTGGTTGTAATGACGTAGTGACATGAGTTTCTATTGGCTGCGCATTCTGCCCCTGTCGTAGCTGCCTTAACCTAAACTGGGAGTCCTATCGTGTACAGAGGACCTACAGTTTAACATGGAATCCGAACCACGGAAGCGTTCTCGTGTACATCATATTACACAGCAAGCTGTGCCAGAGGTGAAGGGTCTTAGAGAATCCCCGCTGAGACAGGAATTCGAACCGGGGACCTTCGCTCCCCAGTCAGACACCTTAACATTGAGCAACCAGAGCGCTCAAACACAGCAACGTTAGGGTACTACTGCAGATTGCAGTATCACACATACATTAGTTAAATGGGTGTTAATATCCTCTGATCGCTTATTATTACCATTATTATTTAAATAACGTCTCATATCCGTATATTAATGTCACATAGAATTAAACTAAATGTAAGTATTCTATCCATGGTTCGGATTCCACGTTAAACTGTAGGTCCCAGAGGAAAGGAACTGGCCGTCCTACCTCTGACATATGGCTTAGTATGCCTCCTTCCGGAGGATCCAACCAACCTTCGGGTTGTGGAACTAAGTTAAGTTTTAAGTATTCTATTGACAGTAACACTGCGAGTCAAAATAGTGGTTGTACCTAAGTTCCCCTGAAAAGTTATTCCCGCCTCTATTGACCTCGACGTCGACGAGGCGTAAAACTATAAGAAAAAGAAAGTTAATTGCATTTTTACGTCATAGATAGCTGCAAACAGTGAAAATGACTTGACAGAAGATAAGCAGCACAACTTGTTTTCAGCCAGTTTTGCTACAAGTTTTGCTCTTAGACTCATATGTGAACTATGGCTACGGAAAATAATTCAAAAGAATGTATTTCTAAAAAAATTAATGTAAATTATCATAGATATGTAAAAAAGGACAAAAATTGTATTAGATTTGGGATATAAATTACTGGAAGAGATAACAATTAACCATGGAGTGCGAAAAGGTAAATTGTCTCTCTCCAACAATCTACTATTTGCAGACGATCGATTTATCATACAGGAAAATGAAGATGGACTTCAAAAATCTATATTTGTGTTAAATGTTATCAGCAAAAGTTACAGTCTGTAGCCATCTCGTCCAAAAACAAAAGTTATGGCACTGAATCCTATCAGAGTCAAAACAATGACTGACAATTGACAAAAAAAGAAGAAAATCCAGCTTCACCTACCTTAGTTGTGAATAATCCTATAACAAATATAACGAAGTGAAGAAGAAACTTTTCCGATTTCAATATACAAGTGAAAAAATTCGACTAACACTGATAGGTATAACTCGAGAGGGGACACAACTTTAATTTCATAAAGCAATGGTGGTACCAACTCTGCTATATGGTGGTGAAATACAGGTAATTAAAATATAATCATCCGAAGTGAAGTTCTTAGATCAGTGAAAGGACATTCCCTGAAATGTAGAGGAAGGGATGAGAAAATCGTACAACTGAACATTTCTTAGTTGAATCACAGAATTTCTCCAAAAGGGCCAAAATGGAAGGATTACGTTCTATGGATGGGTAATGACAGATTTCAGAAATTTGTCCTACTGGTGGAAGAGATTTTGGCAGACCCACGAACAGATGATAAGAAAGCTGAGGTCCAACAGGTTTTTGGACGAAGTACTATGATTATCAACCGCCCATACCGTATGAGGACACTAAATACGGCAACAAATAAATTCTCCACCGCAAGCAGGACATAGCTCAAGAGATTCGTAAGAGTTAAGGTTCTCCAACTTTGCAAATCGTTATGAGTACTGCAAAGCGAATATCGAACAAAAAGCTGATTGAAATTAGAAATATGTTCAGCAGAAATTTTTAGTAATAGCGTGAATTATCTGAAATGATAGGTTGGAATCTCCTGGAGGCGATGTATTTATAACCGTAAGTATAAACTTCCTCACTAATGAAATAGATGGATTTCTAACACAAAATCTGTGATACACTTCTACCATTCACCAGATGCTGACATAACTGTTGCGTAGGCGCTGAATAGTCAGACGATTTCAGATCATGTAGGAAACCGTTCAGTTAACACAGGCGGCTCTATCTGGTCTATCTCCACTTTGCTGCCTTTACCCCTACGTGAGAAGGGAAAATTTACCATACGTCTACAAGGACTAGGCGGTCAGCTCGGAAAGAAAGGGTGGGAGGGAGGGGCTGGTGAGGTGAGGAGCGAAGCCAGGGTAACATGACCTTAAGCCGCCAGTTTGGAGTGAACAGGGTATAGGCTGACTTCAATCCGCCTTATATCAACTGGTGGCAGAAGCAAAACTTCTAGTGAAATCGTTCTCGATATTTTCTCCCATCCCATCTCGAGTAGTTTTTTTTAATGCAGTGTATCAACGCTAGCGAAAACATTTTAGAACTTATGGTTACAAACAGGCGAGACTTTTTCGAATATATTTCAACGACTGCTGTAATAAGCACTCATATAGCCGTAATTGCAATTTTAAAACGTATAGGTGAGCACACAATGCGATGCGTGAGGTTTTTAACGATTCCTTAGGCAATTTGCTTCCTAGAAGCTTTGCAGGAAACCCAAAGAAATTTTGGTCGTACGTAGGATTAGTGATATGCAATTGCAAAAGTTTGCCAGTACTAATACACAAAGGTTGTAAAATTAATAGAAGCCTTTATAAAGATGACGTACTCAATACCGAAAATACAGATGTTACATCCGTTTTTACGCTTCGTGCGGGGTTTGAGATGGATTCCCTGCAAATAGACCGTGCAGGTATTGTAAAAAAATTGAAGCTTGTGAAGCGGGGGAAATCACCGCATCAGTATGGTATCAACACGAGTATTCTTAGAATATTGAGTGAAATCAAAACTTCCTAACTGACATATATCACAAATTTCTAGGAGAGAGAAAAGTGCTTACCGACTGGAAAATGGTGCAGGTAAATCCAATATTTCAAGAGAGGAGATCGAAGTGATTCCATCATCTATTGACCGATCTCTGTAACTATCTGCTTTACAGCTCAGGGGCATGTTACATGATCCAACATTATGAAATTCTTAAAACCACAATAAATTAGCCATACCATATCAAATCGATTATGAGAAACACAACTAGCCTTATTTTCTCACGAGGTGACGAAAGTTATTAATTCAGGATCTCAAGAAAGGTGAAAGGAAATGATTCAGGATCGCAAGAAGATACAACGTTTTTGGGTTTCCAGAAAGCTTTGGATGCTCTACCACACAACATTAATAATAATGTGAGATTGCTCATTGATGTTGCAGTTATCTGTAGGTAAATAAAGAATTCTACCGTTTGTTTGGAAACTCAACGCCATCTTGACGTTACTTGACGATATATACCAACTTAAAGTGAATTGCAAAAAGTACAAGGCAATGCTCAAAATGAACAAAAATAATCCACTCGTTCTTAAGTACAACGTAATCTCTATAACTCTAGATGAAGTTGAATATTATAAGTATTTGGATCTAACAGTAGAAAACAAGATGAGGTGAAATCAGCAAACAAATTCGGTCGTAGATAAATGGAATTCCAGATTTCGATTCATTAGTGGAATATTGAAGAATTGAGAATGGAGTGCAGTTGTATTGAATAGGATCCGCATAGCAAAAGTTTAATAAGTAGGATCGAGAAGGTATGGAAGCGTCAATCTTTTTATGATCGTCGTAAAGAAAGCGTCACCGATCAGCTGCAGTGGTGGGTTGGGATTTTCTGGCAGAGTGACGAGCTAGTTTCCGAATGAATTTATCGTATTAAGTACGACAACCAAGCTTATGACTGCGGAGAACTACTTAACATACTTGGGTAGCAATGACAGGAGGGATTAAAGTCAGGGAAATAAAGAGCTGCATTGATGTTTATGTACTGTATTCTTTCATCCCTTTTGCTGTTATAAACTGGAATGCTCGAAGAAGAAATTAATTTTGGTGGAAGCTACCCTCTGCCACCCAAAGTTTTGAGAACTGCAGAATGTAGATGTATAAAGCGCAGTCGACTATACAATCGTTTTTTAGTTTTGTTGGCAGATTTTGTCTATTTTTGCAGCTAGGTTAAATTAATTGGACACGTCAATAAACCGAGTGAGATGGGTGAGCGGTACCACTCTGACCGTGTGTTCTGGAGGAAACGGTTGCGAATCCCCGTTCGGTCATACTGATTTCGGTTTTCCCTGGTTTCCCGAAAGAATGCCTAAATTTCTTCAAAAGGCCATGGCCAAATTCCTTTCCCCCAATTTTTTCCAGCCTCTAATGAACTCTACGACGAATAGGTATAAAGCTCTAAGAAAACAAAAAGGCGGTAACATATTTTTGGAAGTAATTTTCTCAATTCCAATCTTTACAAATGATCAATTCTGGCAACCTGTGGCTCTGAAAATTAAACAATCATGGTGCTTTATGCTTCACAAAAATTTTTGGTTTTTGACAGACAAAGGCATATATTATTTCTCCGGAAGGTGAAGTCGGAGACCAACTGCGAAAGGCCATATCGAATTGATACGCTCACCTGGTGGGAGAAACAAAGGCTTACACCATTATCACATAGTAGTGCAGGTTGAAACCACTGACACTGAAATAACATTCTTTCGCCAATCAGACACATTCATAAAATAATAGACAAAGGCAAAAAGCTTGTATGTCATTCGCTAAACTGAACATGCACAGAATTAAATACAAAATTTACTTGACTCTGCAGCCTGTCATCAGGCGAATAATGCAGGAAAAGAAATCACAGCATGGTAACCTACGTGCAGCTGGACATACATTCGGGAAAACGTGGGTTCGAATCCCCGTCCGACAGTACAGTTTTGGATTTTCCATAGTTTCCCCATAACACTCCAGGCGAACGATGAGATGGTTCCTTTAAAAGGTCGTTCCTTGCCTCCAGTCCTTTCTTGTTTCTAATAACCTCGACGCCGAAGATTGGTACAGACAAAAAAAATTATGAACTTATGCATAATGCAAGTCATTGTCGATCTAAGATTTGCAACAGTATAATTGACTGCCAATAATGAGGAAATTTCAATTTTTATTTTTTTATTTTTCCAAGAAGCTCCGCTGTAGGTGAAAAAGGATCATGCCATGAGACAAATGTACGTTTCAACAGTGGACCAGAATGTTTAACTTATTAGTACAACTGTTCACCAGTGAAACGAATAACACACACAATCAATAATTCCTTATCAGTCATTCCTTAAACAGTGACTAGAAGATTTTTTTAAGCACTGTACTTACCATTTGTTTCTTCCTGGCTCTGCTTTGCAAAGAATATCTGTAAAGCACAAAAAAGGCATTAATTTATTTTTAAATTATTGAAACCACACGTAACATGAAGGTATATAATTAAAATCTACACTCCCATTAACGCAACTATGTTTGCTTAATTTATGTGACAGCACGCTTGATAAGCAAAAACTGGCAATGATGCAGATCCTCTGAGGGATAAATTGTATGTACATATTACTATTATGTTCGTAATTACAATACCCTGTTCACTCGAAACCGACAGCTCAAGGTCATGTTCGCCTGCCTCGCTCCTCAAGTCATATCACCACCCCCTCCCTTCCAACCTCTCAGAGTTTGACTGCTGTGTCCATGTGTATATGAGTGGTTAATTTCCCCTTCGCATGTAGGGATAAAGCCAGCGGAGTGGGGATAGAGCAGAATGACCTTGAGCAGCCTCTTAACTAAACAGAATATAACACTTTCAGCTTCTTATGAGGATGAATGGAATGCATTAAAGACCGAAATAATGAAAGCTGGTAAAGAAACATTAGACTTTAGGGAACAAGCTGGCCGAAAACCTTGGATCACAGAAGAAATTTTGGAGCTGATGGATTAGAGGAGAAGGTACAAAAACGCTCAGAATGAAGCAGGAATAGAGCAATACAGGCAATTTAGAAATCAAATAAATAGGAAATTCAAAAAAGCAAAAGAAAAATGGTACAAGAAAAGTGTGAAGAAGTAGAAAAGGAAATGGTCGTAGGTAAAGTAGATGTTGCATATAGAAAGATCAAACAGAATTTTGGAGAAATGAAGAAAAGAGGCGTGATCATTAAAGCTGCCGATGGGAAACCTGTTTTAAGCTCAAACGATAAAGCTAACCGATGGAAGGAATACATTGAGAAAGTGTATGATGGGGACGACATGAACAATAGTGTAATGGAAAGAGAAGGTGATGTCGACATTGATGAAGTGGGAGATCCTGTTTTGAGGACAGAATTTAATAGAGCTCTGCATGACATGAAAGCAAATAAGGAATTGATGAGATCCCTGCAGAACTTCTTAATTCCCTAGGAGCAGAAGGAATCAAAAGGTTAATCAAGCTGATATAAAAAAAAATCATCTTCACACTTTCCAAGAAAGCAGAAGCCGACAAATGTGAGAATTGCCGCACCATTACTCTAATGCCACATGCTTCAAAGATACTGACCAGAATAATATACAGAAGGATGGAAAGAGTAGTAGAAGAGATAGTAGAGGAAGATCAGTTTGGGTTTAGGAAAAATCGTGGTACAAGGCAAACAATTCAGTCTTTAAGATTAATACTTGAAGGGTGGATCAAGAAAAACAAAGATATTTATATGGCGTTTGTTGATTTAGAAAAAGCTTTTGATAATGTTAGGTGGGACAAGATGTTCAAAGTTTTAAAGAAGTAAGGTCTAAAGTATCTAGATAGAAGAATACTTTTATAAACTATATAAGAATCAAGTGGCTATAGTAAAAGTAGAGAATCACGCTTCAGTTAAAAAGGGTGTGAGACAAGGTTGTAGTCCATCCCCGTTAATATTCAACTTGTATGTAGAAGAAGAAATGAAGAAAGTAAAAGAAAGATTTCCATGTGGCGTAAGTGTTCAGGGAGAAAAAATCAGTATGCTACGGTTTGCTGATGACTTTGTCTTGTTAGCACAAAGGGCTGATGATATTGAGAAATTCCTTTAAGGCATGAAAAAAATACTTAAGGAAGATTTTAGACTGAATATAAATAAAACCAAGACAAAAGTGATGAAATGTAGTAGAAAAAATACCAATACCAGTAGAATAAATATAAAAATAGGATCGGAGAAATAAGTGAATTCTGTTACTTGGGAAGCAAAATTACAACCGATGGCCGAAACAGGAATGATGTTAAAAGCAGAATAGCACTAGGAAAAAGAGCCTTCATGAAAAAGAGAAATCTTTTAGTTTTAAATATTGATCTAGGAATTAGAAAGAACTTTTTAAAACTCTATGTATGGAGCACAATACTTTATGGTAGCGAGACATGGACTTTAGGAATACCGGAAAGAAAGGAAATTGAAGCATTTGAAATGTGGTGCTACAGAAGAATGCTGAATATTAAGTGGACAGACAAAGTAAGAAATGAAGGAGTTTTGGAAATGAAGAGGTTGGCACAAGATAAGAAGGGATGGAGGATTGCATCAAACCAGTCGAACGACTGACGACACGACAACAACAAAAAAGTATCTTATGATCAACTACTAAACAGACACGGAAATACTCGGCTGGACGTAGTGAAATAACAGGAAAAGATGATACTGGTGCAGAATTTCTGTGCAGCTGAAGTAAATTTTTTCTCCTTTGACTTTACTCCTAGTCGATGTAATGGGGGCAGAAGACTGGTGACAAAGGACGGGAAGGAAATCGATAATCGTCTTCTTTAAAGAAATATCCCAGCATTCGCCTGGAATGATTCCACGAAACCGTGGAAATCTGAAATCAGGATAACCGGACCGGGATTTGAACCCGAATTCCAGGTCCTTCATCCACCGGACTCGGTATAAAACACAGAATTAGCTTGAATATTTTAAAAGCTATCTCGTCACCTGCTTGAACACACAGAATATTATATCTGCTTTGTTCTAATCACGAACTGACAGGCGCAGTGTCTTAAAATTAAGAAAATTCATTTTATAATGCCATTTTATAATGTTGAAAAATTACGTCAGATGAAACATTCCGAGCGTCAATAATGGTTCAATTCAGGCGATCACAAATTTTGTTCAAGGAAACTGTTGCAAAATAATTTTTCATGCCCCTAACGACTTCGTGTGTTTTTGGGGAAAAACAATCTGAAATTGATGGCTAGTAATAATTCGTTTGAATGCAATGATTTGATTCTGCAAACAGAGATCAAATTGCCATAATATTAATTTGGCAACAAATTTGGAAAAATGTAAGTATTTGAAACATTTTACTATTTGCATTTAGCTGTAGGGAAAAAAAACTTTAACATATTACATCTATATGAGCAGTATATCTTATTTATTTCGCTTTTTTTTCTGACGAATCAATAATAGTAGATTCAAACAATAACTTCAACTTTAAAACTGTAAAGAGAGAACAGAGGATTGAGTAAATCGCCATCTGTAATTTCTAGTATTTTAATCTGAGAGATGTGATGAGAATCTGAACTCTTAAGGCTTTGGATCACTGGATCGGCCTCTGAAATTTTCGATTAGACATAATATAGGAATTAATGACGTATTAAATGGGCGAGACAGAGATCGTAGTGAAGTAGACAGAACTGTGTATCTTTCAGTGGAGCATCGAAATATCATGGTTAACGATGTCTGTCATTGGAGGGAGAGAGACAAAATAGATCAAGTAAAATTGGAACAAGTTTATAGGACAGAATATCTTGAACCACAGCTATGACTAAATACATCGAGTTACTAATTTAACTACCTATGTTGGACGGTATTAGAGTGCCACGCAAAATACATGTATGGTAATAACGTCCATTTAGACAGATGTTGCACGCTAAGTATACAACAAACCTTTGACACGATTTACTCACGATATGTTCCAGACATAGATGTATCCGTCAGATCAATGTTGACCACTGTATAGTAGCTATTAATGTAACAGTGCAAGTGAAATGCAGCTCTTTATAAAATCTGTCTTGTTAATTATTCCAGTGTCTTTGTAGATGGAAACGTCATTCTTTTATTTATCAGAGAAACCAAACTGATTTCATTAATTAAACAACGTATGAGGTAAGCACTTTAAGACATAAAAGAGATTTTCTTATAATTCCATGTATTCTACTTTTGTATAAGGTTATCCCAGACTTTTTTCTGAATTGGAGATTAATTTTCCACTAAAAATATTCTATCTAATTCCATCATTTCTTTGCAAGTGTTTCCCCGTAATTAGCATTCTTAGTTCTGTGCTACACAAACTCGACATCATACAGCGAGCGCCTCATGTGCAAAATGCACGATATACGTATGTACCTACTTTTTCCAATACCTGTTACTTTGCCTTGCGCACAAATTATAATTTCTTACTGGCTTTTTTGAGTGTTCTACGTATGAACAAACAAGATAAAAGTCTTTAAAGCAATGTAGCTGGTAAAAAAAATGTCAAATGTAAATATCAATAAATTTACTATTTGTTAGTCTAATACGAACGTCGGTAACTATCCTATAACCAAAAATTTATTTCTTATAACTTTTTGATGTACTATAATTATATAAGAACCATTACAACTACTACCGCAAATGTTAGCCTGAATACGTATTTCATTATCCAAACAGCCAGCGAAACAACAAATACTTTTATAACCTAACATTTTATTTATGTATACAACAGAAATTACTACTAGGTACTTAACTGCTAAACTTTATACTCAGGTACACACGAGAAACTACTACTCAGTACTTAACTGATACATGACGTGTTTCAGAGGAGATTTGCAGAAGTAAAAAAGCCTAGGCTGGTCGACTGTGGTATCGTTGTATTCCTCAGGCCAGTCAACGTTCATCGAAGGCAGTTTCGATGCCGCAACTCTCTCCCCCGCCCCGCTGGGTCAAGCCGACTCGTGTCCTCACTTGGCTTTCTTTGGTTCGGCTTTCTTTCTCAGTCGGTTGAGCCGACACCTCTCCGCATTTCCAAGGCGGTTTGCTTTAGATCTACCCGCGTTACGCTGGTTGTGCTTTCACTTTCTTAGCACACGCTTTAACATATTCTATTTCAAAGTGTCACAATTTTTCGAAATTTAATTTTAAGAATCTCGAAATGGTCTTAAATTATCCGTCATAGTGTATGCCATAAGAAATTATATTATTTTGCTAAAAATTCAGCCGACAGACTAGCAGGGCCGACTGTAAGGACTCTCGGTGTCACTGAACCGCCATTTCGTTACCTTAACCAATCCACGTCCCTTTTAAGGTGGTTTCCAACGGCCCGTGGTTTTGTAGGCCGCGCTTGATCAGCCGAATTGCACGGATTAGCACACGCCAGAGGCGAGCCCCGCCAGCCTAGAGCAGACAGCGCACGGTTCGTGTGACACGTTGCGTAATGACGCTTCAGCTACTTTACAAAGCGGCCAGTTAACTTTATAAACATCGAATGCACTACCACATGTCTTCATCAAACCGAGCGTGGTGGTGTAACGGATAGCGTTCTGGCCTCGCATTCGGGAGGACGGCGGTTCGAATCCCCGTCCGGGCATCCAGATTTGGGTTTTCCATGGTTTCCCAAATCACTCCAGGCAAATGCCGGGATGCTTCCTTAAAAAGGCCATGGCCGAATTTCTTCCCATTCCTTGCCCCCATCCTTCCCCGTCTCTAAAGACCTCGCTGTTGAGAGACGTAAAGTAGTTAAAAAAAAAAGTCTTCATCAATTCTCTAACTTTATTACGTAACTTCCTATGTGTTAACATTATGTTGTCCCTTTACTTCTTTAATTGGGATGTTACCATTATTCGTAATTCTGCTTCACGTATCTTTTTTTAACTTATTGCTTTAAGCCTCGTCGACGTCGAGGTCATTAGAGGCGGGATGGGACTGGGTACAAGGAACGGGAAGGAATTCGGCCATGGCCTTTTGAAGGAAGCATCCCGGCATTTGCCTGGAGTGAACTGGGGAAACCATGGAAAACCCAAATCTGGATGCTCGGACGGAGATTCGGAACCGGCGTCCTCCCGAATGCGAGGCCAGGGCGTTAACCGTTCACCCACCACGCTCGGTTTCACGTTTCGTACACATTATTTCTATTATATGCTCCGTGGTATTGGTGTTACGTATAGTCGTTTCGTTTCGTATACGCACAAAAACTCAATAAGACTACATCTGCCAACTCCATATTAATTACGCGCCAGTCGAAAACACGATAATACGGTCTGAAATGAAATGAAGTGAAGTGAAGTGACACGTTCGCCCGTACGAAGAACGGTACAGAAGGAGAGGAACGCATGCGAACCTCTGCTGCAAACACTGAGTGTCTCATTGCTCAGCTGGCATCCCCACGCCTCAAAGTACGACTCTGAAGTTTAAAGATTGGCGGCGGATCGAGGCGCGCCACGACAGGCCAGCACGGGCCACTACGGACGGCTCTAATCCCGCGGCCCGGCAAGACACGAGCCGTGGGAAGCGTGTGGGGGGCGGCAGGATGCCGTCTGAAGCTGGCTTCCCACGACCCGCGCATTTGCGTGCCGGGCCGGTCCAGCTACCAAGAGCGGACTGTAGGAAGGGTCGCGCCTGTGCTTATAGGGATGGCGCGCCCCTATCCGTCACCTAGTCGGTAAAGATCAAACACCAGGGTAGCTGAAAAGACACTAGGCAACGTGTTGGGGAGGCGACGAGGGCTAGCCGGTGGCGCGCGCTGATCCCTACACTTCGGCTCATGTGGCGCTGTAATATGCTTAACCCCCTTAATTTTTTTTCTGTCGAGAGCCTTGAGTAGCCTACTAACCGTTCAAACTTGACATTTATCATGCCGCTCGTAATTCTGGGAGATTAGCCAGTACCGAACTCGACGTATTCGCGTCATAAAAATGTTTTGCATTCACAGGCCAGTCTGTAGGTCTACGCATTACAAGCTGGCAAATGATGAATACTGCACTAACCCGATCATTAACTCTTAATTTCAAACAATTGTTTTGTAGTACCAATAGCATACAAATGGTTTGACATTGATGTGTGTGACTTATGGGAGCTCCTGAGAAAGTTGGACATTAATAGCTGACCATAAATCTTGGACTCGTTACTGTTATGCGTTGTCTCCTCCCACTGATTCAAAAGGAAAAGTTTATGATTCTCGACTCGTGGAATTTTACTGCCATTTGCCGAGCTTACAGCCAGCCTGGCTGGCTTTTCGCCTCGTCGACGTCGAGGACGTTAGATTCAGGAAAGGACTGGGATCAAGGAACGGGAAGGAACCATCCTGGCATTCGCCTACATTGATTTGGGAAAACCATGGGAAACCGAAATCTGGCTGGCCAGATGAAGATTCGATCCCACGTCCTCCCGAATGTGAGGCCAGAGCATTACCGCTCGCCCCCCAAGCTCGGTATAGGACGATAATATTGCTCGGAAAATTCAAATGGAAACAATCACATTCTCTAGATTTGTCCCAAATGATTTCTATTTCTTCAAATTCTTCCCCTTTTTATTTGATGTTTCTATTGTTTTCTTAGGGATTTACACCTGGTTGAGGTCAAGGTCATTAGAGGAGGGAAAGCACTGGGTTCAAGGAACTACCGTGGCCTTTTGAAGGGACTATCTCGGTATTCGCCTGCATGGAAAACCGGAAGGCGGTTGGACGAACGGGGATTGGAACCCACGTCCTACCCAGTATCAGGCTAGAGCGTCCGAAATTTTAAAAGATGATCATCTACATCAGTAACAAAAAATAAAAAAATATATTAAAATAGATGTCATGAATGTTTAAAATAATGGGGCTTCTGAATGGAAAATGTTACTGGTGGAGAAGAAATAGGAGTGCCGAAGTTTTGATGAATATCTTCATATTTCTTTCGTAAGGGTCCCGCATCAGTAATTTTTATTATATGTCTTATATGTTTTCGTTCAACATTTTTTTATTTTTTACGCCAGGCTGTTTCGTGATTTGTTCATTTTGTACATACTCTTAGACACTTTGGAAACTCTTCTAAGGAAGTCCGTCATCACTGCTATCTTCTTTCTGCAACGGTCCGATATTGTGCCCGTAAGTTGTAAACAGGTTCCGCGATGGCTTTATACATAATTAGGTTTATCTGCAAACCAATCTTCTTAAGGGACTTGATTTTTGTATTACAATCTTCCCATGGTTTAGTTGATGATGTATGTCTAATCTGGCTTTCACTCTACAGGGATTTTCTGTTCAAAAGACCAAATCATTATGATGTGAGTAAGAGTATGCAACTCCTCTTTTAAAACGCTGTGTCATGTGAAGCGTTTCACCTGGATCTCCAGAGAATCTAATATTCTGTAACAGCTGGAAAAGATATAATAGATTTTTTTATGGCTTATAGCTTTAAGCCTCGTCTAAATCTTACCGAGCGTGGTGGTGTAACGGATATCGTTCTGGCCTCGCATTCGGGAGGACGGAGGTTCGAATCCCCATCCGGGCATCCATATTTGGGTTTTCCATGGTGTCCCAAATCACTACAGGTAAATGCCGGGATGCTTCCTTAAAAAGGCCATGGCCGAATTCCTTCCCATTCCTTGCACCCATCCTTTCCCGTCTCTAAAGACCTCGCTGTTGAGAGACGTAAAGCAGTTTAAAAAAATCGTCTACATTTTGGCATTTGAGTAAGGAGAGGATTGGGGACAAGGAAATGGAAGGAATTTGGCCATGGCCTTTTGAAGGAACCATCTCGACATTCGGCTGGAGAGATTTCGGGATACAATGGAAAACCGAAATCTGGACGGTTAAGATGAGATTTAAACCCAGGTTCACCTGAATGTCAGGCCCAAACGTTGCCACTCTCCAACCAGGCTCGGTGGATTTGCCTAAACCAAGAAATCTTTACAAGCTGAGCTGTGATTGCGAAATAAGAAAGCATCGTTCTGCTTGGCGGATAAAACAATCGATGTTCAGCGGTCTAGGAGTTGACTTATGGTGAGTTTGTCAGAGAGTGGTGCTGGATATCGCAATGTAAAGTTCAGTTGATGTGGACTTTGAGGCTCTGTAATAGCTGATGATACTAATGCTGATCGATCGTTAATGTCATCTTCAATTACAGTGAGACTGCTGTCATAAGTTTTCCTGTTACATAGAGCGGATAAAGTATTCTAAATACTTTGATGCTCTCCGAATGGTGCTTCCAGACAACTTCGTAACCTCCCACCATTTGCCCCATGTTAATAAGGTAAAGATATGATCTTTATTTATTATGCATGTGCTCAAATTAATTTGGCGTATTCTAATCGGAGATAAAAACATCAGCTGTAATGGAAATCTTAACGTTATTTCATCTCAGATTGTAATCTTTGCGTTAACACACGAATCATATGTTTATGCGGTCTCCAGGTAACTGGAAGACAAAGTCTGTCTATAGGGTGGTCATTACCATCAATTATATGTTAGCATGATAATTGTTTCAAAATAGAGTAATAGTGACAATCTCTCAATTCAAGGCTTTTCGTATCAATTAACACACATGAACAGTATGTAAGAAGTTGTCAATGGTTGCATATCAAAGAAATGAGAACAGTGGGTAGTAGTTTAAAATATGTATTTTTAGCCTTTAAATAATGTTTATGAAGAATATTACAAAATTTAGTAATAACGCATTAATCAGTATTTGGAAAAATCTTATCAACAGTAACGTCGAAAAACACAATTTCTCAAGAGCAGACGTAAACTTCCCAAAATAGTAAGTATTATACGTTTAAATGTTTAAATTATTTATAGCGTTCCCTGTATTTATGACTTGACTTGAAAAAAACCGAAAAAATCTCTTTAAAACGCGTAGTTTGAAAAGTGTCTTTATGAATAGCAAAATAGAAGTAATTAGACCGACAAATACATTAATGTTTGTGAAAATTGCAACCTGCTACGACTGTGATGCTGTGTGGAACCAGTGGATAGAAGGGGGTCATACACAGCGACCAGCGTGTACTGTAGCACACAAATGTTGCCACAGCGTGAGATAAACGCCATCTCGTTCGCACGACAGTAACCGACGGAACAGCTTCGCTCGGCGTTGTAGCACTGGAACGGATGTGGACATGTATTTGTCGATGGTTCAACGACGTCTGCTGATGACTTGCCTGATAGCATGTATGCCACTGCGTCTGATTCCAATGACCACCTCAGACTACAATGTATACGTGAACGCTGTCACTGGTGTGCTGAATGGCAAAAATTTAGCGTTTTCGGACGATCCCCGCTTCAAGTTGTCCTCCTCTGATGGCCACGTTTGAGTGCAATTGGCTATTACATGAGATCTCGCCTTCTACATACTGAGGGCAATCTGAATAGCAACCGCTGAGTCAGGGAGGTTTTAGAGCACGAGGCACTGCAGGCAGCTCCACATGCCATATTTCCGAAAATGCCCGGCATCATGTGGCGAGGGATATGCAAGTCTTCTTGGAAGAACGACGCGTACCACTGCTTCCCTGGCCTGCAAGTTCGCCTGACACTTCGCCCACCGCACATGTTTGGTATATGCTCAGTCAGCAACTTGTTCGTTCTGGTCCGCCTGCAGCCACTGTCGATGCTATGTGGATGCGCCTACAAACCGCATGGGAATGTGTTCACTACCATCATACCCAGGCTTCCTTTGATTCCATGTCACGACGTCTATAGGTTCTGATTGCAGCACGTGATGTCTTCACATCGTATTGTACATGTACATTTCTGTAATTCTAATCATTTGTGTATTATCATTAAATTTCATTGCGATCACATGTCTCCTTCTTTGTGCTTCAATTTTCAAATAAAATAGTGTAGTTTTTCTGGAATACTTCAGTACGTATTTCACGTGATATCCACTTATTTCAGTAAATAAGACCAGTTCATTGCAGACTCTCCGTAGTATCTGATTCCCAGAACCAACTGACAACGATAATTCACACGTACATACTAACTTAAATATAAGCGTATATCGGTGTATGCTATGTCGCTAATACTGGATTAGAATCATAGGCCTAAAACAGCAATGGCCCATTAACATCGGGGCGTTAAGTCTATATTTTTAACTGTAGGAAGTGCAATTCACACCGACACAGTCGTCACTGTATGTTGTTTAATGGCTGAGGTGGTGATGTGTAATTCTAATTTTACAGAAATCAATTAAACCCATTAATTCGGAAGTCACTTATTTTAGAAGTAACGAATAACAGTTTTGTAATGCTTCCCTGATAGCATTACATTAAGCAACAACTAACCCGCAGTGATACTTTGCTTCTCAATCAGTTCTTTACTAAAAAGAACCTATGAAAATATATAATCTAGGAATTGGGTGATAACGCTATGGCCTCACATTCGGGAGGAAGCGGGTTCAGATCCCCGTCCAGCCAACCATGCTTACCCGAAATCATTGCAGGAGAATGCAGGGATGGTTCCTTCAAAAGGCCACGGCCGAATTCCTCCCTTGCCTTCAGTTCCTTCTCACCAAGACGTTGACGAGGCATAAAGCAATGAGAAAAAAAGTAGCAGGCTAATAACGGAGATCATATACAAGCAGAGTTAACTTGCAGTTGTTCAGCGCCAGCGCCGGGTTTTTCGTATCCCAGTTTTTTTTTTTTAATAAAAATTGCAACATCACAAAATAACCATGCGATTAGTGTGAAACTAACACAGTGCAGCACTGACTTTAGTGCACGCAAGTAATTAAATGTAATGGAAATTACAAAAAAAACTAGCTTTGTTCACGCTCAACTGGCGGCTCAAGGTCATGTTCCCCCTGCCCCACTCGTCAGCCCACCACCCTTCCCGGTGCCTTTCCCACCAATATGATCCTGTGCCCAGGCAGGTGGTTGGCAAATTTGTCAGTGGACACTTTCCTCTTCTCATGTAGGGTTAAGACCAGAAGACTGGGGATAGAGCAGAGTGACCGTGAGCCGCCTCTGTTAGCTGAACGGGCTATAGATGCTATACATGGTGATTCCGTGATGATGTTACAAACTTTCAGTAATGATTAAGAAGTGTAAATGTATCAATTTACTATAAGGTATCCTGGCCCTAGAAACGACCGAATCTAAAGTTATAAGCGAAAATACAGGTGTCGGTACTGTTGTTGCTAAGATTGTATGGTAAGTATTCCGACGAGCACTTATAGTAGATCTAGAGGTTGTAGGGCCATGTGAGAAATCTTGTGTATGAGACGCCTGTCGAGACTGAAGAGGATATCCTGGCAAGAATTCTCGCTGCCTACGACGCTATTCAAACGACACCGGGGATATTACAACCGGTACGACAGAACTTAGTGCGATGATGCCATCCCAGGGGGACGCAGGTCAATGGAATTCATTATTACTGTATCGTAGACTTAGGATTTTTTGTCTCTCTCACATCAAGTTACGTGCGCCGTTACTAGTCCATCAACAGGGGAAATTATCTGAGGGTAATTGGGGGTATTCAGCAGGAATTCTGTACGTCATGATCAGGGTTCGGAACTTGGGGTCCTTAATTTGAGCGCTGCGCGAGGCTAACGCAGAACTTGAGTAGATTTTCGCTTGTAACTTTCGACTCGGTTGTTTCCAGACCAGAGACCCTTACTTCAAATTGATACATTTACCCTTCTCCATCATCCCCGAAATTTTGTAACATCACGGTATCACCCCGTATATCGTCGGAGAGACTTTTAATAGCGTGATCCGTTCTAGCCTCGCATTCGGGAGGACGGCGGTTCGAATCCCCGCCCGGGCATCCAGATTTGAGTTTTCCATGGTTTCCCAAGTCACTCCAGGCAAATGCCGGGATGCTTCCTTAAAAAGGCCATGGCCGAATTCCTTCCCATTCCTTGCCCCCATCCTTTCCCGTCTCTAAAGACCTCGCTGTTGAGAGACTTAAAGCAGTTAAAAAAAAAATAGCGTATTGCGAAAATGCTTGCCAGTCTGCCTGTATGCAGTTCACAATTTATTGCTACTTACTGCTTAAGGGCATTTTATTTATCCGGACCTTTGCTACATATTAACAGCAAAGCCATTTGTGGACGACTTTGAGGGACCAGTGCCAAGTGATAACATTCCTGACATTTCTGATGAACGTGCAGATGAAGAAAGAAGTGGTACGTACTCGAACCTCCTGGCACGATATAATCGGTCATGTATATGAAAATTAGCGTAAGATAATTTATGAAAAAAGGGTATGGCTTGAGTCACAATAATTAAGCGGTTACTGTTGGGACTGGGCACAAATCGCTGCAGACAAGATCGCAATACGAAATCAAATCTTCCTTCAGTCACGTATAATGCGTATTTGGCCTTGAATGCTGTCCAGGTTAATGTAGGAATCTTTCGAAAACACTGGTTTTTGCAACACATGAAAATCGTAGCCTGGTACACCGACAATTCAGATCAAGTGTGTCAACCGCGCAGCCACAAATCCGTCAAGGCACAAGAAAGTCAATGCCAACAATCTTGTAGTGTTTCCTTAATTTCAGGGCCGTATTGAGGATGTTAAGGCCCCTAGGCTATACCTGTGGTGCGGGCCCTTATAATATATATATATATCCACCTTAATCTCCAACACGACAGTATACGCCGTATATAGACAACAAGTGAGTCCACTGCTAAATATCAGTGAATTCAACACCGCCGGTGAAGGAATAAGTTCATGATTAACTTGATTCTCTTGTAATGAGCAAAGAGTACATTAGGCCATAAATGCATCATCATTAAGTTGAAGAACAATGAACAATTAGTGAAAAGGATTTTCTGTTTCAAAACCGTTTACAATTAGAAGTTTTGCTATTGCAGTAGACTGTGAATAGAAACTGTAACCCTTATCGCTTCTTTATTAAAAGAGTTTTAAGCTGGAATTCGTTTCACTAAAGTTATTCTAAAAAATGATGAGCCACGAATGTAAGAAAATATACTAAGGAATTTCACTGAACTAACTCGTTGCTTTCAAACAGTTGGTAGTGATCTGAAATTTATAGAGGAGAATCGGGTAAAATGGAATAGTTGGGCAATATGGAATACCGAGGTTTCTCCTCTGCCGAATGCTGCTGTGTAGTGGAAGTACCATCAACTGCTGCTCAAAACTCCTATGATGCTTTGTTGTGAAGATCGGTCATTTGGGAGCTGAACTGTTTTTGCTGTCCGACAAAGATTGTTTTACCACTTTCAAGAATGTTTGCAGATATGTTTTCTAAAATGTGTATAAAACATTATGTTTGTTTTGTTGATCGCTACTCTTAGTATAATGTGTACTAAGAGAGTAATGGTTTGTTGTGCAGTTTTTTTCTGGCTGGCATCTTTTTTTATAATGTCTTTAAGCCTATTTTGTCCTAGATGGCGATTCGGGTAATATGAGATATTTAGTATTCCACAAAACCCGACATAAAACTGTGGTATTTCATACAACCCGAAAAAAAAAATACTGAGTTGAAATACATTTTTAATAAAATATAAATTTTGGTGATACCTTTTTTGTTAATATCGATTGAAAATAATAAAATAACAATTGAGAAAGTAAATATTTCTGAATTAATTCGTTAATTATGTTTTGTTTTAAGAATAGCACAAAAAGAAAGAAGTGAAAGCTATTGAATCCAACAAAAATGATGATGATGTTGAGTAAAAAGTATCAAATCTGTTTTTCTCAATTCCAGATAGTATACGTTATTTTAAACCTTCTATTCCATATTACCCTCCAAATGACATTTTTTTAAACTAAATTTTACTAACTAAACAAATTTGTTTTGACAGCTTTTTATGAGATATATATTATTACAAGAAGTTGAAGGTTATATTGGTTTTAGTTTCATGTGTTAAAATATTTTCAGGATTGTTTTGTACAACAAAACGTAAATGGTATTCCATATTACCCGATTCTCCTCTACTATTGGGCTGGCACCTTAAATTTCTCCAGACATCACGCAAAACATACCAAACCAATTTTGATGGAGTTATCGCAGTTTGAAAGTTTAGGGTCTAGTTTAAAACCTTTGGTATATCTCATGACTCTACTTAACCAGGGAACGGAGCAAGAAATGATAATTCTCTAGTAACGAAAACACAGAAGCCAGAGATCACAATGCATCGCAGATGAACACACCTTGTGAGATAACAACCAAAGACGATACTACACAGGTAAATACTACGACATTTGAATTTTGTAAGTACTGTTTTCTAACCACTTAATTTTGTTTATTTAATCCTACATATTTATAAATTGGAATACGATAAAAACGTTAATCAAGCCACTACATAAGAGTTTAATATTCCAATAAGAGTAAAAATTTGATGAATTTAATTTACGGTAAAGGTTAGAAAGTTACTACATTACAAACGATTATGCTTTCTTTTTTTTTTTTTTTTTTTTTTTTTTTTGCTGTCATCACTCTTAGTTGAGAAAATT
>CM061921.1:133847995-133985134 GCA_031002005.1 Vandiemenella viatica | reverse complement strand
ACAGGTTCAAACTCGTGTTGGACGATAACCCTATCGTCAAACGTTCGAGTCACCTGCGCTTGAGTTGGTACACAGAGGAGAACAACATCACTAGCCGAGACATGGCTGCAAACTGACGCCGGGTCGGCCGGAGGACGGAAAACGGTATAGACTAATTAACATAACAGTCTGCAGCACACATGCACGGCGGTTTGAGAAAATAATAATGACCCCATTAAAAAGATTTACGATCCGGGGGTCACACCTGCGTCGATGAAAAGGGGTCGACACTCATTAGTATACAATTCACGACCCGTAACTTGGGTTAAGAAGTGCCACGTAGCCTCATTAGCATATTATTCCCATTAGTATACAAATTATGACCCCCATTTAGACGATTTATGACCTGTAACTTGGGTTAAGAAGTGCCGCGTAGCCTCATTAGCATATTATTCCCATTAGAGTACGATTTATGATGGGCTCACTAGCGCCTTGTCACACTATTAGCATGAATGTTTTCCGTAAGGATAAGTTACATTAAAATGGAGGTGGTGTATTTATAGCTGTTAGAAAAACACCTACCGAGCGTGGCGGTGTAACGGATAGCGTTCTCGCCTCGCATTCGGGAGGACGGCGGTTCGATCCCCGTCCGGGCATCCAGATTTGGGTTTTCCATGGTTTCCCAAATCACTCCAGGCAAATGCCGGGATGCTTCCTTCAAAAGCCATGGCCGAATTCCTTCCCATTCCTTGCCCCCATCCTTGCCCCCCATCCTTTCCCGTCTCTAAAGACCTCGCTGTTGAGAGACGTAAATACAATAAAAAATAAAAAAAAAACACCTGTCGTGTAATGAAATAAATATCAATACGGTCTGTGAAATCCTATGGATTAGACTAAAGTAGCTAAGACAAAACTTGTAATAGGGTCTTTCGTTCGTCTACCAGATGCAGATGTAGCTGTTGCTGAGGCCTTAAGAGATAATGTAAGTAATATAGCTCGTCAATTTCCGGATCATGGAATAATACTAGGAGGTGACTTCAACTTTCCGTATATCGACTGGACTAATTACGCCCACGTTTCTGGTGGCAGGGATAAAATATCCTGTGAGATTATTATTGACTTTTTCTCAGCTCTTAATGTTGAGCAGCTCGTCACTGAACCAACGCGGTGCCACAACGATAACGAAAACATTTTACATATTCTCGTTATAAAAAGGCCTGAATTTTTCACGGACGTCTATACCACCATGGGAATAAGTGATTATAAAGATGTAATTGCTACAGTAAAATTAACTGCCGCGCGCAAAAAGAAAAAGAAAGGGTCGTTTACAGGTTCGAAAAGGCCCCAAAGGAGAGTCTAAAAACGTTTTTGAGGGATAATTAAATTACCTTTATAGTAGGAAGAGGTTCGGTTGAAGAGACGTGGCTTCGATTCATGAATATAGTCATTGAAAATTGGACTTACATATACCGAAAAGGACAATCAGGGATGGGAACGATCCCCGTAGTATACACGTGAAGTTAAATGTTTACTTAAAAAGCAAAGGAAGATACATGCAAGAAAGACGATGTATAGGACTGATTTAGAAGGCTGTTACAAGTGGACATGTCAAGAATGCGATGCGTGATGCCTTTAATGATTTTCGTTTCACCTCACTTGACAAGAGCCTCATCGAAAATCCAAAGAAATTTTGATTGTATGTGAAAAAAGTAAGTGGTCGTTACAACAATATGCCAGTTCTACTACAAGACGGTCGGGAAGATGATGACAGACGCGACAAGGCTACTGTATTTGACACCGAATTTAAAAGTTCTTCCACTGACGCAGACATGGAAACCATTTCCGTTTTTTTCACGGCGTGTAGAATTTGAGATGGATCCAGTACAAATAGATAGTGTAGGTATCATAAAGCAACTAAAGCTCCTGAAGTGGGGGAAGCGCCGGGTCCCGATGGTATACTAGTAAGAGTATTTTCGGAATAGGCGAAAGAAATAGAACCATTTCTGTCAGATATATTTCGTAAATCTTTAGAAGAAAGAAAAGTACCTTCTGACTGGAAAATAGCGCAGGTGATTCCCGTTTTCAAGAAAGAAGATCGGAGAGATCCTAGGAATTATCGACCCATATCTCTAACATCTGGTTGCACTATAATTCTGGTGCATGTCATATGCTCTAACGTTATGAAGTTTCTAGATGAAAACGAGTTACTTACAGCAAACCAACACGGATTTCGGAAGAACCGATCGCGTGATACGCAACTGGCTCTATTTTCGCATGACATAATGAAAGTTATTGATGCAGGATCACAAGTTGATGCTATTTTCTTGAATTTTCAGAAAGCTTTTGACTCTGTACCACACAACCCACTTTTAGCGAAGATTCGAGCGTACGGTATATCTGATCAGATTTGCGAATGCATACGCGATTTTCTAACCGGTCGGTCACAGTATGTCGTTGTTGACGGGGAAACCTCTTCTAAGCTAGATGTTACTTCGGTTGTTCCTCAAGGAAGTGTAATAGGACCACTTCTTTTCTTAATTTTTATAAACGATCTCTGTGACAACGTTAATTGCAGGGTGCGATTTTTTGCTGATGATGCAGTTATTTATATGGAAGTGAAGTGCTCTGACGATTGCTTAGAAATTCAGTGCGATCTGGTTTTATTTCGGAATGGTGCCGTAAATGGCAGCTTACACTTAAGTGCAAAAAGTGCAAGCCAATGCAAATAAGTAATAAAAAGACCTCGTTTGCTCACGTGTACAAAGTTAACAATTCAGTTGTTGACACTGTGGATTCCCTGACGTATCTAGGCGTAATAGTGCAAAGCAACATGAAATGGGACTTGCACATAACTTCCGTCGTAGGCGAAGCTAATTCAAAACTACGATTTATAGGTCGTATTTTGAGAAGTTGTAATGCTCATACAAAGGAAATAGCGTACAAAACACTAGTGCGTCCGCATTTGGAATACTGTTTTGGAATTTGGGATCCGTATTGCAAGGGATTGATTGAGACGTTAGAGAAAGCACAGAGGAGAGCCGCTCGATTCGTGACTGCTATTTACAGTCCTTATGTAAGTGTCACAGAGCTGATACGCGGGTTGGGCTGGGATTCTTTGGCGGACAGACGACGTCGTTTTCGTTTGAATTTGTTGGAGAATATGCGAAAATCTTTCATTTACGAGTGCTACGAAATACTTCTTCCGCCAACCTATTTAGGTCGCAATGACAGGAGGGATAGTATTCGAGAAATAGATGCCATACTGATACATTTATTCTTGTTGTTATTCTTAAGTAAAGTCATTATTGTGTAGTCTCAGGTTTCCCGGTGAATCTGATGCTTGAAAATCTCTCAGGCCTGCGGCCGGATCAATTGACCGTGGATGAACGAATTTCCGACGGCATAAGGTGCCATCATCTTCAGGTTGCGTCTACTGGTCGGCGTGAGGAGCGCAATCCAGGACGCGACTGATTTTCAAAAAGTCATTATTATTGCAAACGCCCGGAACATACTAGCTTTCAAGAAACGTAAACGAATTCGGCCACATTCTTTGAGAAGAGCCAATTCCCCATTCCCTTGAGCAATTTCGGGAATTTTCATTTAAACCGAAATTTTATTGGGTGGATAATGAATGTCAATTAAGTACTGTCTAATGCCACTGATGAACTTTACCAATCACCCAATTTGTTCGGCTAATTATTAATATAAAATTCCAAGAAATAAACAGTCAATTTCAGGAACAAGGAAAGATAATTTCAGGCTGGTTATGAGTTGTTGCTACCTGAGCTTACGTTTCTGGTAAGCCTGACGTGATGGTGCTGTAAGTGGCTCAGACTTGTGGATGCCGGTCCCGGAAGCTAGTGCGGTAGCACGGTTCGAGTCACGGCGCGGGCTAAATTGGTTAAATGAAGCGTTATGTTTTTCTTGTGTTAACCGTACACTGTGACAGTGAAAATATATTATACACCTATTGAGGAGTTAAAATAACAGATTTCCGACTGTATCTATCGAGAAATCCAAACTGATTTTTCGTTGTTATTCTTCAGCAAAGTCATTATTATTTCAACGGACGGGATTAGTTTTCAAAAAGGTAGACGAATTTGGCAATGGTCTTTGAGAAGTGGCAATTCCCCATTCCCTTGGGCAATTTCAGGTTTTTTTATTTAAAACACAACTTTTATGGCTGGATCGTGAATGTGAATTGACTTCTGTCTAATGCCACTGATGAACTTTACCCTTCACCAAATTCGTTTGGCTATTCATTAATGTAATATATGATTTGCAAAAATTATTGGTAAACATTTTAAAAGTGAGGGTCGAAATTGTTTTGGTAGTAATAGATTACTCAAACATCGGTATGGTTCAATCAATGAAACAATACAGTTTGTAATCCAGTCACTCAACCAAAATATCGTTTGATTAATTTCCTATTCGTTCGCTGAACAGTAATACAAACAAGATTTCATTTAGAACTACTGGTATATGTATTGAGATATTAACTTATTGTATGCTGAAGTGACGCAAAGTAAACACAATCCGTTAATGGATACTGAAATTTGTAACAATCCAGTATTTCAGTATAAATTGGGATACGGGAAGTAAATTCTTGGCGACTTAGCCAAAGTGTCAAGCAAAAAGTTTGTTTCCTCATAGTTGTAGAAGAACGATAGTCAGTATTATAGACGTCATAACATCCACGAGGACTCTGAGAAAGAGAGTGGTTTTATAAATATCCTACGTTTTATTTATTCTGAGCAAATAGCTATCAGTTTCTAAATTTCTGAAAGATTTTGTCTCAAGATAAAAATTATAAAATGACAGATAGAAATAGTGACACTTATTTGGCACAATGTTTTGGTAATAGAAAAAACTACTATGTTATTAAGTAAAAATTACGTGTCAGCTGATAGATGAAGATAGCACTATCAAGAGCCACACTGTAATCTTGATATATATAAAAATCTCGTGTCACGATGTTCGTCCGGGATGAACTCCGAAACTACATAACCGATTTAGATGAAATTTGGCTTAATGTGTGTAATTTAGTCCAACTTAAAAGATAGGATAGTTTTTATCTGGATTATAGCCCTCTATATTTATTATTTGCGAAATAAATGTTCATTAAATGTTTGTCATAGGACAATGGTTTGTAATTATTTGTAAGCCACCAATGCTAAGCGGTCTGCTGGCTAAGTGGTTAGGGCGTCTGACTGGAGATGGAAAGGTCTCCCTGTCTCGGTGAGGTTTTTTATAGACACTTAACCCGGCATTAACCCCCGGCGCAGCATGTTGTATGAGGTGAAATACGCCAGGACGGTACTGTGGTTTGGATTCGACGTTAAAATGTAGGTCCACTGTACCAGGCAGGATGGGCGGGCTAGGTAAAGGTGGCTACGACAGGGGAAGAAGGTCCAGCCAGTAGAAACCATGTCACCAGGTCATTACGACCACACGTAATTATTTTTATAGTTCCATAAGTTTCTAACAGATGGCGATGTGTTAACTTATCTATACAACACTTGGT
Source organism: Vandiemenella viatica (assembly GCA_031002005.1). Lineage (NCBI taxonomy): Eukaryota > Metazoa > Arthropoda > Insecta > Orthoptera > Morabidae > Vandiemenella > Vandiemenella viatica. The sequence continues at coordinate 133,979,631 of CM061921.1, read as the reverse complement.
TAGAGGTTGGGTAATCATCCAGTAGATCACATTTTTTTTTTTTTTTAAATGGCATTCGGCAACGGAGGCCATACAGCCAGCTCAATGTGTATTTTTTCCAATGTATGGGCGCCACAGGACATTCACGCAGACACACAACACTTAACATCCACGCCCGCGGCCGGATTCGAACCGGCGGCCTTCGGGCACGTGGAGCGCACTCTAGCCCCTACGGTACCGAGACCGGCAGTAGATCACATTCTGTTTCAATTTATTTATGCTACAGTTTATTCCTAACAGATGGCGGTGTGTTAATTTATCGAACAATCCAGTAGATGGCGTTGTATTTCGATTTATTTATGCTACGGTCTATTCCACGCCATATGTGTGAGTTTCTTCAATTTTAATTGTGCTGTGTATTGTGTTATAATTATGCTGTATTGTTGTTCATCGTTTGTGTGTCTTTATACCTAACGAGAAAGTAATTACACACATGAATATAACATTGAAGAAAACGTTACGATAAATTCGAATCGTGTAAGCATTTCTCGCTAGCTTATCATTTTTCTTCTTCTTTTTGCTATGGTCAGCTAGAGACCACGTGTCAATTTCAATTCCTCTTCTGTTGTTTTTTCTTTCTTCCTCCCCAGTACTCCTTCATTATTGCACTCCTCTCTACCTTTGAATCCTGCCATATTCAAAGTCTGCTATCGAAAATACAGTTCCATACAGTTCACTGGTATTATTTCGTTTCAAATCTTTCTAAACCTCTTGAAAGCCTGGTGTCATCCATGCTATAAATGTATCAAAAAAATATCATTCTTCTTTTTCTGTTATTTTTTTTAATGTTATTTTAATTTCTTCATTAGTTCTTAACTTCCATTTTACTGTATTTTTCAATGGACCCAAAAATTCCGGTTTCACCACTGTATTATAGTGTCTAATTTTAAGTCTTTCAGAAAGGCACTTTTTTGCTGTAATTCAAATATTTTTCAGTGTAATGTCGCCAAAGAATCTAACCTCGACAATGCGTGTAGCAGTGAGGCAAGACGCACGACGAGAGAGCTCATCAATCAGCAACACCAATCGCGGCAAGTAAGGAAGTTCAAAGAATCAGGACAGCTGAGCATCGTATGCAAGAATCTCAATGAACAGCGTGATGAACGTCTGTGACAGAATATATCGAGAACGAGAGTGGCACGAGAACAGCACATAGCTACATTTAGAGAAAGAGAATGAGAGAGACAGTAAATCAGCCGTGCTTTAACACGTGTATCATTTGTTCGTCTTGCGTTCCAATATGCACCAGCCATTGATTACTCTGCACATTGTAAAACTGCAATCGGTGCAATGAGCAAAATATGCCAGTATTATCAGGCGTTGAAATTCCGCAATGAAGCAGCCGGCATGTGTTGTGCATCAGGAAAAGATGTATTATTACCACTACCCAATCCGCCAGAACATTTACAATCCTTCTTGCTGGCGAATCAAACGATTCGAAATTGTTTCTGCGCAAGACACGCAAATTCAATTCTTGCTTCCAGATGACGTCTTTTGGGGCAACAAAAAATTGCGATCTTACATCTGATGGACGTCATTTTGAAACTAAATTCAAAATACAAGGCCAGGTGTACCATAAGATTAGGGTCGTTGATACCGATGCCAAACGATGACCCGAAGTTTCTCCAAATCTATTGGAAATTGTGAGGAACGCTTGAAAACTAGGTACCAGTATAATTTCATCGAACAAACAGAATAGAGAGCAATTGTGGTATTGTTGGAAATTGTTTGGAAAATAATAATCAACTTATTCAATTGTGTCACCACAATTAAAAAATGACAACTATCAAATTGTCATCAAAGCTGACAAATTACCATCAGGAGAACACGCTGGGAGATTCAACGCACCAACCGTAGATGAAGTTGCAGTTTTTACTGGTTGGTGACACAGTTGATTAAAGTCACACGTCAAGATAGAACTGTTAGTATAATTTCGGATCTACACCGTTCGTATGACGCACTCCAGTATCCACATGATATTCTGGCAAGGGCAGAATGAATATCACATCAACATCAAACAGCGTGATCCTAGTTGCTGGTAAATTTAATATTCAACTATTTAATTCATTATTTTATTAGTACAGTAGACCCGCGGTATTCTGACCAGGGGCCGGATTATAGCGGGCCCACTATATTGATTTCTTATTCTTTTTTTTACTATTTAATTTATTATTTTTTCAGGTAATAAAACAAATAAAAAAGTTACTTCAATGAAGTACTACGCCCCCCGATTGATGATTAGACGTAATTAGGATAACTATATCCTTCGATATCGTCAACTGTGGCTTCAATACGTCGTGGATATGTACGCCAAGGTTGAAAACAAGCATTTGCGATTTATTCGATACACCCAGGCTAAATTACGATCGGAGGAATACATCCTCTTACGAGATACTGTTATCGGCAATATTTATGAAAATTTAAACGCCAATGATATCGGTAATTGCATTTATTTTACCTTCAAGCTACATCGGCAGTTCACGGAACATGCAAGAATATATACAAGATGCGATGACTTACGTACGTCATTATGGTCGTCCAGATTTGTTTATTACATTTACATGTAATCCGAATTGGGAGGAAATACAAACTTTGCTAGGCCATCAATCAATGCATCGTCATGATGTCACGGCACGTGTGTTCAAACAAAAATTAAAATCATTGATTGATTTAATCGTAAAACGGTGGCCAAACATTTACAATGCGAATGTCAAATTCTAGAAACCAAGTTGAAATTGAACAGTGGGTGGTACCATACTCACCATTGCTTTCAAAAACGTATAAGGCTCATATTAATGTCGAGTTTTGCAGTTCTGTAAAATCTATTAAGTACGTTTGCAAACATGTTAATAAAGGCAGTGATTTGGCCGTATTTGAATTCAAAATGTAAATAAAAATGACGAAATAACACGATACCAAATAGGTAGATACATCAGCAGCAACGAAGCTATCTGGCATATTTTTAGTTTTCACATCCATGAAAGAGACCCTTCCATCTAGCATCTTGCAATACATCTTGAAAACGGTCAACGTGTATATTTCACCGAAGAAAATATTTTCCAAAGAATACTTGAGCCACCAAAAACGACAAACCACAAACTGAATTTTTCACATTGTGTCAAAAATCTGATTTGTTCCGCCAATTCGAAAAAACATTTATTATATACCGATATTCCAAGCTATTTTTCATGGAACAAATTAGGTAAAAAATGGTTGCCACGTAAACAAGGAGAACCACATCCTTCGATCGCAGGCATATTCAAAGCAAAGACTTTACACAGTGCATCCAAAACAACGTGAATGTTTCATTCAACGTTTGTTATTGGTGAATGTTCCCGGACCAGCTTCTTTCGAATGTTTACGAACAGTTAATGGTCGAGTGTTCAATACATGTCAAGATGCATGTCGCGAGTTGCAGCTGCTGGTAGACGACAATTATTGGGACCTGACACTTGACAGCCACGCCGAATAGTATTCGTCAAACTGTTTGCAATTATTTTGACAATATGTTTTCCAACACAATCTTCGAGTTTGTGGGAAAAATATAAAAAAAGTATGACTGAAGATATAACTGAAATTTAAGTATATATAAATAAATAAAAAATAATTTATTTTATAAATATCAATTTTTATATAATTTCAATTAAGTAATTTGTAATGAAATGTAAATTAATTTTTTTTATGATCGTTTGTCCTTAATTTCAACTCTCCGTAACTCTTTACCAATTACATTTGAATTTCCAAATCGACTAAAATGTTTTTGTCTTTATTAGTGAATATTAATTAGACTACTTGAGGAAGTATAGAATAACATAATACTATAATTAGTAAGTCACAGCAACGCGTGACCGGGTCAGATAGTTTATTATATATTATCTACTAGCTGACTCGGTCACGCGTTACTGTGACTTACTAATTATAGTACGTTGGATTAATGTTGTTCTAAACTTCCTCAAGTAGTCAAATTAATATTCACTAATAAAGACAAATACATTGTAGTCGATTTGGAAATTCAAATGTAATTGGTAAAGAGTTACGGAGAGTTGAAATTAAGGACAAACGATGATAAAAAAATTTAATTTACATTTCATTACAAATTACTTAATTGAAATTATATAAAAATTGATATTTATAAAATAAATAAATAAATTATTTTTATTTATTTATATAAACTGAAAGTTCAGTTATATCTTCAGTCATATTGTTTTTATATTTTTCCCACAAACTCGAAGATTGTGTTGGATAAACATAGTTGTCAAAATAATTGCAAACAGTTTGACGAATACTATTCGGCGTGGCTGTCAACGCGGCATCAGCAAGTGTCAGGTCCCAATAATTGTCGTCTACCAGCAGCTGCAACTCGCGACATGCATCTTGACATGTATTGAACACTCGACATGTATTGAACACTAGACCATTAACTGTTCGTAAACATTCGAAAGAAGCTGGTCCGGGAACATTCACCAATAACAAACGCTTGAAATGAAACATTCACGTTGTTTTGGATGCACTGTGTAAAGTCTTTGCTTTGAATATGCCTGCGATCGAAGGATGTGGTTCTCCTTGTTTACGTGGCAACCATTTTTTACCTAATTTGTTCCATGAAAAATAGCTTGGAACATCGGTATATAATAATGTTTTTGCGAATTGGCCGGAACAAATCAGATTTTTGACACAATGTGAAAAATTCAGTTTGTGGTTTGTCGTTTTTGGTGGCTCAAGTATTCTTTGGAAAATATTTTCTTCGGTGAAATATACACGTTGACCGTTTTCAAGATGTATTGCAAGATGCTGGATGGAAGGGTCTCTTTCATGGATGCGAAAACTAAAAATATGCCAGATAGCTTCGTTGCTGCTGATGTATCTACCTATTTGGTATAGTGTTATTTCGTCATTTTTATTTACATTTTGAACTTCAAATACGGCCAAATCACTGCCTTTATTAACATATTTGCAAACGTACTTAATGGATTTTACAGGACTGCAAAACTCGACGTTAATATGAGCCTTATACGTTTTTGAAAGCAATGGTGAGTATGGTACGACCCACTAATTGTCAATTTCAACTTGGTTTCTAGAATTTGACATTCGCATTGTAAATGTTTGGCCACCATTCTCAGCGTTTCTGCGGCGATACAACGGATAACCATCGATATCCGTAATAGTATCATTCGTATATTCCTTTGGAAAACGCTTCTTACATTTTCCACCTTCCATGCATGGCGATGTCATGTTAAAAGCACCGCACGGTCCGTGGATCGAGTGACTGGTAACAATATCAAACAATTCTTGATCAATTAATGGGTATGGAATTTCGGCTGAAATTATTTGATCAATTTCTTCTGGACGGATTTTAACTTCAAGCCAAATCAAAATGTGAGAATGAGGCAAACCTCGCTTTTGCCACTCAATCAAATACAGATAGCAACATGTGTTACCGAAAACTGAATGTTTTACGATTAAATCAATCAATGATTTTAATTTTTGTTTGAACACACGTGCCGTGACGATGTATTGATTGATGGCCTGGTAATAGCAAAGTTTGTATTTCCTCCCAATTCAGATTACATGTAAATGTAATAAACAAATCTGGACGACCATAATGACGTACGTAAGTCATCACATTTTGTATATATTCCTGCATATTCCGTGAACTGGCAATAGTAGCTTGAAGGTAAAATAAATGCATTACCGATATCATTGGCGTTTAAATTTTCATAAATATTGCCGATAACAGTATCTCGTAAGAGGATGTATTCCTCCGATCGTAATTTAACCTGGTTGTATCGAATAAATCGCAAATGCTTGTTTTCAACCTTGGCGTACATATCCACGACGTATTGAAGGCACAGTTGACGATATCGAAGGATATAGTTATCCTAATTACGTCTAATCATCAATCGGGGGATGTAGTACATCATTGAAGTAACTTTTTTATTTTTTTATTACCTGAAAAAATAATAAATTGAATAGTAAAAAAAAGAATAAGAAATCAATATAGTGGGCCCGCTATAATCCGGCCCCTGGTCGGAATACTGCGGGTCTACTGTACTAATAAAATAACGAATTAAATAGTTGAATATTAAATTTACCAGCAACTGGATCACGCTGTTTGATGTTGATGTGATATTCATTCTGCCCTTGCCAGAATATCAGTGGATACTGGAGTGCGTCATACGAACGGTGTAGATCCGAAATTATACTAACAGTTCTATCTTGACGTGTGACTTTAATCAACTGAGTCACCAACCATAAAAACTGCAACTTCATCTATGGTTGGCCCGTTGAATCTCCCAGCGTGTTCTCCTGATGGTAATTTGTCAGCTTTCATAGTTGTCATTTTTTAATTGTGGCGACGCAATTGAATAAGTTGATTATTATTTTCCTAACAATTTTCCAACAATACCACAATTGCTCTCTCTTCTGCTTGTTCGATGAAATTATACTGGCACCTAGTTTTCAAGCGTTCCTCACAATTTCCAATAGATTTGGAGAAACTTCGGGTCATCGTTTGGCATCGGTATCAACGACCCAATCTTATGGTACACCTGGCCTTGTATTTTGAATTTAGTTTCAAAATGACGTCCATCAGATGTAAGATCACAAATTTTTGTTGCCCCAAAATACGTCATCTGGAAGCAAGAATTGAATTTGCATGTCTTGCGCAGAAACCATTTCGAATCGTTTGATTCGCCAGCAAGAAGGATTGTAAATGTTCTGGCGGATTGGGTAGTGGTAATAATACATCTTTTCCTGATGCACAACACATGCCGGCTGCTTCATTGCGGAATTTCAACGCCTGATAATACTGGCATATTTTGCTCACTGCACCGATTGCAGTTTTAGAATGTGCAGAGTAATCAATGGCTGGTGCATATTGGAACGCAAGACGAAAAAATGATACACGTGTTAAAGCACGGCTGATTTACTGTCTCTCTCGTTCTCTTTCTCTAAATGTAGCTATGTGCTGTTCTCGTGCCGCTCTTGTTCTCGATATATTCTGTCACAGACGTTCATCACGCTGTTCTTGAGATTCTTGCATACGACGCTCAGCTGTCCTGATTCTTTGAACTTTCTTACTTGCCGCGATTTGTGTTGCTGATTGATGAGCTCTCTCGTCGTGCGTCGTGCGTCTTGCCTCTCTGCTACACGCATTGTCGAGATTAGATTCTTTGGCGACATTACACTGAAAAATATTTGAATTACAAAAAAACAAGTGCCTTTCTGAAAGCCTTAAAATAAGACACTATAATACAGTGGTGAAACCGGAAATTTTTGGGTCCATTGAAAATTACAGTAAAATTGAAGCATTTATAGCATTGATGACACCAGGCTTTCAAGAGGTTTAGAAAGATTTGAAACGAAATAATACCCGTGAAAGTGCTTATTTTTATATATATAAAGATGTTACACTCTGCAAGTGATCTGTGGTAGGAAAATAATGAGGAACGGCTTGTACTAAATATCCATTCCTTAAGAATTCATCATCATTAAGCTTCTATAAATACTCCTATGTTTTATTATTATATTACTGTTGACAGTAGCATCAAAATTACAATACCCAGTGTTCGAATAATATCAGCAGTACCATCGTTCGGACTAGTGAAAAGTTAAATAACGGAAAGAAGCGATTTCTTTTGTTATTCCAACGTCAGAAATATATGACCAAAAAGCTAAGTCATCATGGTGTTTTAATCTTTTCGGACGTTTCCAGAGTAATATAGTCAAACAGTAATTTCATTGTATGCGTATTTCAATTTAATATCTATCATGCGGATACTTCATAATACGGTTGACAACTTTATCACTTGCAAAATTTTGAAAGAAAGTAAATACCATCGAATCTTTTTCAATTTATCGTGCTGTAGATGGCTCCATAGTTTTCGAAATAATCAAGGTTATGGCGCGGTAGCACTTTCGAACTAAAGGGAAATGAAAGATAATAAAAAATGATTAATTTTATAAATACATGTTAGCCGCAAGCTAATAGCAGAAACATGGTTCTAAGTTGGCGTATATTATAATAACGTTCAACTACTTTCTATGTGACCAGTGGCCTCTGGTACGGAGTGCGGACTGGCAACTGGAAGGTGTCTGACTTTGCGTCTGCTGCTAGCATTGATTTGGTTTTCTCACATGCTCACTTGGGCAGTCTTTATTATTGCAAATATATTTGTGTGAGGAACCATGGAAATGTGGCATACGTTGTCTTTCCATGGTATGCAGTAAAATTATTTGCGGTGTAAAATGTGATCTTCGATGTGATTGAGGTATGTTTCCAGAAAAATACCTACCGCTAACGAAAAACATTTCTCCAACCAAGGGAGTAGCATTTGAAGCGAACTGCACAGGAAAATTCTCTATTTTCCGTATTTTTACAACAAATTGCATCCTCCACAATGTGAAGCCTATGGTAGAGCGTGACTGACAGATGAGAGAGAAATGTTATTTCATTCATTTCAGTTTTAATAAGTATTCGAAAATGTGGTTAATGTGCGAAATGTATTTACATCATCTTTAAAAATTGTATTAGTTATTACAGGGTTCCCACAGTTCCTTATACAAACAAGTTTGTAATAATATTCATTACACGAAATGTGTGTTTGTAAAGATAAATAATGTTCAACACAAACAGACTCCAGATTTTCGGGCACGGTTCGCTACTATCAAACTATGTAGCACTGCAAGAAGCTTAACGATATTGTCATGTAAGTTTTCACGGAAAATTCTGTTTTCTACTGTTCTTCAAGTGCTATTAGCAAGTGGACGACATATGTATTTATGCAAAATTCTAATTTTTTGATTGTCTTTCGATAAAACTTGGGCGTAAAGTGATCTGTACCATAAAGTTGGAAATCGATTATTTTTTTTCCGGAAAAACAGTATTTTCGACCTTACCCCTTCAGAAGATTATAAATTGGGTAGATCCTCTTACTATGTTCAATTTGATTGAAATTCGTTTGCTGGAGATCGTGGTCCTCCCATATCAGTGTAAATTAATAATTGCAATGATCTTTAATGCTTCTAATAATTAAATTCTGACGGTTCAGCTAAACTGCTGTAGCTTTTATCAGTCCATCGTTTGCTCGGATTCACAGCAGAATTGACATTAGTGTCTAAATTTAAAAAATTTGGTATATTTTTTTTTCTCAAACACAATGAATATTTGTAAGAAGTGGATGGGGGTATTTTAAACATAATCTGTATGATAGTCTTATAAAAAAAAGCTACGAGCGTCGAACATTCCAGCACTTGTTTCTCATTTAAGAAAAAGAGTTGAATATTTCAGTGAAATAATGTGTCTCTTAATGCTTGTTGGCAGAGCATCAGGAAAGTTAAATATAGGTTATTTATAGAATTATAATTTCCTGTGTGGGGTGTAAGGAGTGGGAGAGACTATACTAGTCTTTTCCAACCAAATGTCAACCTCTCCTTCACGTGGTGCACCCTGTTTGCACGGACGAGGCTCTGGCGACTGAAAGATTCCCGTTATAAGGAGTCACCCACTGCTTGCCAACGGCCTCCGAAAGGAGGGCGGAAGAGCGGGGAGCGGTTCAGGGCACCCTCTCGCCCTTGGGGTTGGAAACGGCCCCTAAAGGCGGATGAATCAGAAATGATCAACGGCATGGGGATGCAGAAGGCAACGGGAAACCACTGCATTAAAGACCCAAAGGGTATCCCGAAGACATGTAATCCTCTCAAATTACATATACCATGATGGCTTCTTCCTGGGTAAAATATTCCGGAGGTAAAATAGTCCCCCAATCGGATCTCCGGGTGGGGACTGCTCAGGGAGGAGTCATCAGAATGGATAGAAACATTCTACGAGTCGGAGCGTGGAATGTTAGAAGTCTGAATAGGGCAGGTAGGTTAGAAAACTTAAAAAGGGAGATGGAACAACTTAAGTTAGATGTTGTTGGGATTAGTGAGATTAAATGGAAGGACGCACAGGATTTCTGGTCTGGGGAACATAGGATAATTAGCACACAAGCTGTCAATGGAGTCACTGGTGTAGGATTTGTAATGAACAAGAAAGTAGGGAAACGGGTGAGTTATTATGAACAGTTTAGTGACAGGATTATTTTGATGAGGTTAGAAACTAAGCCCGTCCCAACCACATTGGTACAAGTATATATGCCAACGTCACAGGAAGATGACGAAGAAATAGAAAAAATATATGCTGAAATTGAAGAATTAATCCAATATGTGAAGGGGGAGGAAAATCTAATAATCATGGGTGATTGGAATGCAATACTGGGAGAAGGAAAAGACGGGTATACTGTAGGAAGTTTTGGTCTAGGAGAAAGAAATGAGCGAGGAAGTAGGTTGCTAGAAATTTGTGAAAGATATAAGCTAGTAGTGGCGAACACACTGTTTAAGAACCATGCAAGAAGGATATACACCTGGAAACGTGCTGGGGATACAGGCAGATATCAGCTAGATTATATCATGGTCAAACAGAGATTGAGGAATCAAGTTCTAGACTGTAAAGCGTACCCAGGAGCAGACATAGACTCGGACCATAATTTGATAGTAATGAAGTGTAGGCTGAAATTCAAGCGAATAAGGAAGCAGCATAAGCAGAACAGACTGGCTGTGAATATACTGAAACAATCTAGCACAAGAGAAAAATTTGCAGAAATGGTAGACATAGGTCTAAGAAGTAACTGTGAAAGGAGCTCAACCGAGGGCGAATGGAATGCATTAAAGACCGAAATAATGAAAGCTGGCAAAGAAACATTAGGCTTTAGGGAACAAGCTGCCCGAAAACCTTGGATCACAGAAGAAATTTTGGAGCTGATGGATCAGAGGAGAAGGTACAAAAATTCTCAGGATGATGCAGGAAGAGAACAGTACAGGCGATTTAGAAATCAAATAAATAGGAAATGCAAAACAGCAAAAGAAAAATGGCTAAAAGAAAAATGTGAAGAAGTAAAAAAGGAAATGGTCGTAGGAAAAGTAGATATTGCATATAGAAAGATCAAACAGAATTTTGGAGAAAATAAGAAAAGAGGTATGAACATTAAAACTGCCGATGGGAAACCTCTTTTACGCTCAGAAGATAGAGCTAACCGACGGAAGGAATACATTGAGAAACTGTATGTTGGGGACGACTTGAACAAAAGTGTATTGGAAAAGGAAGGTGATGTCGACATTGATGACTTAGGAGATCCTGTTTTGAGGACAGAATTTAATAAAGCTCTGAATGACTTGAAAGCAAATAAGGCAGTTGGAATTGATGAGATCCCTGCAGAACTTCTTAAATCCCTAGGAGAGGAAGGAATCGAAAGATTATTCAAGCTGATATCAAAAAGTTATGAAACAGGAGAAATTCCAACTGATTTTAATAAAAATATCATCCTCACACTTCTAAAGAAAGCACAAGCCGACAAATGTGAGAATTATAGCACCATTAGTCTAACATCACATGCTTCAAAATTACTGACCAGAATAATATACAGAAGGATGGAAAGGGTAGTAGAAGAGATAGTAGCTGGGTTTAGGAAAAATCGCGGTACAAGGGAAGCAATTCTGTCTTTAAGATTAATACTTGAAGGGAGGATCAAGAAAAACAAAGATACTTTTATGGCATTTGTTGAATTAGAAAAAGCTTTTGATAATGTTAGGTGGGACAAGATGTTTCAAAATTTTAAAGAAGTCAGGTCTAAAGTATCGAGATAGAAGAATACTCTATAAACTATCTAAGAATCAAGTGGCTGTAATAAATGTAGAGAATTACGAGAGACATGCATCAGTTAAAAAGGGTGTGAGACAAGGTTGTAGTCTATCCCCGTTAATATTCAACTTGTATGTAGAAGAAGCAATGAAGAAGCAATGAAGAAAGTCAAAGAAAAATTTCCATGTGGCATAACTTTTCAGGGAGAAAAAATCAGTATGCTACGATTTGCTGATTACATTGTCTTGTTAGCAGAGAGGGCTGAGGATTTTGAGAAGTTATTGAATGGCATGAACAAAATACTCAAGGAAGATTTTGGACTGAATATAAATCAAAGTAAGACAAAAGTGATGAAATGTAGCAGAAATGATTCCAATACTAGCAGATTAAATATAAAAATAGGATCGGATGCAATAGGAGAAGTGAATGAGTTCTGTTACTTGGGAAGCAAAATTACAACCGATGGCCGAAGCAGGAATGATGTTAAAAGCAGAATAGCACTAGCAAAAAGAGCCTTCATGAAAAAGAGAAACCTTTTAGTTTCAAATATTGATCTAGGAATTAGAAAGAACTTTTTAAAACTCTATGTGTGGAGCACAGCACTTTACGGTAGCGAAACATGGACTTTAGGAATACCGGAAACAAAGAAACTTGAAGCATTTGAAATGTGGTGCTACAGAAGAATGCTGAAAATTAAGTGGACAGACAAAGTAAGAAATGAACGAGTTTTGGAAATGATGGGTGAGAAAATAAGTTTATGGAAGAAGCTTACAGGAAGAAGAGTCAGGCTGGTAGGTCATATTTTGAGACATGCTGGATTGGTTAATTTGTTAGTGGAGGGAACTGTCGAAGGTAAGAACTGTAGAGGAACACAGAGATTAGAATATATGAAGCAGATAATTGAGGACGTGGGTTGTAAGGGATATGTAGAAATGATGAGGTTAGCACAAGATAGGAAGGGATGGAGGATTGCATCAAGCCAGTCGAAAGACTGATGAAAGAAAACAACACATTTTCTCAACTAAGATGCACATTATTTAATTTTGTTTACCATTCTTGGATTCCGTGGAATAAATACAAACTTCACAATGTGTTCGATAATTAAATTTATTTATTTATGACAAAATCCAAATGTTCCAGACGTCCGCAGTTTGAGCCTCAGATTATAAATCTTGTTTCCTTTACACATCTTCAAATGACTAAACAGCGGGGATAGGTTCATAAAAGACGCAAAATAAAATTTCGGCCGTGATAATGATGAGAGCACCGAGGCCGTAGGAGGCCTTAACGACCTCAGCCGTCGTCACATCGTGAGAAAGAGCTGTCGTGGCAATAAAAATAACCGCGACTGGCGAAGTCGACGTCGTGGCTATTATCCCGAAAGAGGAATGGGAGGAGCTGACGAAAAGATTTTATAACACACTAAGCATTTCTTCTGTGGATGTGCGCAAAAGTTTTCTGTCGACGGCATGTAAGTATAACCTGCATGACTTAGCGAGGGAGATTGTCTTAACTGGGCTGAAGTTATGTAATTCTTCCATTCAGAGTGATGAACTGGTGGTATTGTTTTGCTTGCCATTTTAAAAAAATAAAAAAGTAACTGTATTTCGAGTTCCCTCGTTTGTAGTTTACATGGCGTTGGGTGCTAGTGGCACGTTTGCTGTTTCGAAGTTTTACCTGTGAAATAAGAGAGTTAAACAAGGACAAGAAGGCAGTGCAAATGTCTATTGCAACCGCATGTCACGTTCAACGTGACAGGTCTGCGCATAAACAGATGCGTCATGCCTACGCCTAGCATCTAGGCAACTAGCTTAACTGACAGTCTTCAGCAGGTGCGAAAGATGCCGGTCTGAATTTTGTCAGTACCGTGCTGACAATACTGTTTGTAGGCAGTTAGGGAGCGTGCATAAACCACGTAGCTCCATTTTGGCTTCCTGTGAACCACCCTCCCCCCCACGTAGCCCTACGTGGCTTTTGCCTCTACCCCCCCCCCCCCCACGTAGCACGTAGCTTTTTTCCCTTTTGATTCCAGAAGACATTTTCTACTGTTTTCTCTTATCAGATTATTGTAAATTACATTTGGAGATAATTAACTGAGGAAAATAAATATTCACATGCTATTATGAGTTGTGTTCCGCACTTTAACTGTGAAAAATGTTATGAAAGGAAAGCTACGTGGCCTGGCTCGGAAACCCCCCTCCCCCCCCACGTAGCCCAGCGTAGCCTTCCAGCCAACCCCTCCCCTCCCTAGACCGAGCCACGTAGTTTGTGCATGCTCCTTTATCGTTTAGGGCTTACAGTGTAACAAGCTGTCAAAAATGAAACCATCAATTTTTAAAAAATGGAAGCATAACCAAACTTAAGCGTATATAACTGGCGCAAGGCCTTTAAAGACGTACCGAGCGTGGTGGTGTAACGGCTAGCGTTCTGGCCTCGCATTCGGGAGGACGGCGGTTCGAATCCCCATCCGGGCATCCAGATTTGGGTTTTACATGGTTTCCCCAAATCACTCCAGGTGAATGCCGGGATGCTTCCTTCAAAAGGCCATGGCCGAATTCCTTCCATTCCTTGCCCCCCATCCTTTCCCGTATCTAAAGACCTAGTTGTTATAGGAGACGTTAAGCAGTTAAAAAAAAAATTTAAGACGTACCGAGCGTGGTGGATGAATGGTAGAACTGTGGTCTCGCATTCGGGAGGACGCCAGTTCAAATCCCCGCCCGGCAATACGGATTTTCCATGGTTACCCGAAATCACTCCAGCTGAATGCTCGGATGGTTCCTTCAAAAATCCATTGTCATATTCCATCCCCTTCCTTGCCCCAAGTACTTTTTTTTACGACTTCGACGTCAGCGAAATGTAAAGCCATAAGAAAAAAAATTAAAGATGGGCGATATCGAACAGCGCTCTCGAAAACATTTGCAGCCAATAGAAATCCTTCGTCAAATAATACAAAAGTTATCGAAATGATGGAGCATTGCACTGTATTCGTTTATATCGTATCAAACGTGTTGCTGATATGGCATACAAACCAGAAACAGTGATCAACATTAGACTCAAATTACTGAAGACCAAGATTCAGCAACTTGGACAGCATTATCACTGGCATTAATATCTTCCCAAGTGCAGATTGCTAGGCACTAATGAAGGAAAGTGCAATCTTGCTAGATTCTTCTTCGACACTTCACAGCCTGTTTCAGACATTTACGTGGGTAACCGTCGTCCCATTTAAGTCAATCTCGCTCGCCGAGCGTTCTCATGAAAACTTTCCTAGATTTAAGGCATTGCAGTGGTTTGCATCAGTGTTGCCACCTTACGAAAACAAAAGTTGCTAGAACTGGTCTAAAAACTCACTAGATTACGGGTTATTTAGAACTAAAAGATTCCCGAGACATCGCTAAATAAAATAAAGGAAAATGGTAAAGTAAGTAATGCAAAAATATTTTAATAATTAGTATTTTCATTAAATTCAACATAAAATTGAATTAAAAATCAACATCAAATTATTTAATCGGTATTTCTTCTCAATCATCTTGGCCTATCGTTGGAGTTTCAGAATTTGCAGATGTGGAAGGGTGAGATGGATCGTCAGTCATAGTTTTAAAAGAGCATTTAGCATCTTTATCAATTGCAGCAATCACATCAGCCGGAAGCTCGTAACTGTAGCGGCTTTTTTTTTCACAATTGTTAACCGATTCCTTATAAAAACAATGTTGTTAAGATTATTTACAGCCATCCTATTTGTTGTTAACAATGTTCATTGTACTGAAAATCCTCTCTACTGCGGCATTCAAGTGAGGAAGTGATAAAGCGGATATGGCTAAATCAGACAACTTCAGAAAGGTATTTATTCCAGCAGCATTGTTATATTTTCCAACTTCAGCCCAAAATTCAATGACATTGTTTGTGGCGTTCCATTGAACATAATTAATACCATGCCATTGCTGTAGGGGGTTTGTCAATTTTTTGTCATCAAATCCGAGTTTCTAAGGCAAGATCTACGATTTTGTTGTCTTTGCCTTGGCGAACTTTCCACATTTAAAACACACATTTTCTCCCAAATAATGTAGTTGAAAGGAAGCGAGTATATTTTTTGAAACTCTACGAGGTTGAATATCACTAAAAATCACCAAATAGTTTTTTAGCGATAACATATTTAAGAATATCGCTGTCGAACTTAAAAATTCACTAAATCTAGCGAAAAAATCGCCAAGGTGGCAACATCGGTTTGAATTGACTGCAATAAGGGGACAACATAACTAAAATAACACTATATAAGTTGTGTGAGTGGAGTATTTCCTGGCTTACTGATGCAATGTAATCTTCTCGGGTGTCCAGCAGGATGGTGTCGTATAAACACGATGTTTCGACAGCTAGGTCTGCTGTCTTCATCAGGTGTCAGGTCTCTTCTAACTGTCGCAAGCTGACTGTTACCGCCTAGACTGGCTTAGCAGCAGCAGCACAGCACCGTCTCTGCCTATATCTTAGTAGGCAGGTGGGGGTGGAGGATGTTGTCCGAAGACATTGCCTCCAGAAGTATTTGGGTGATGCAAAACTTCTCTGTTGGTGTGGCTTCTCGGTGGTGTAAGTTAGTTGATTGTTGTCGTCTTCAAATGATATTTCTTTACAAGATGGAATGCCGGCGCATCTGCCATCCCAGAAATGGTAATCCGTTTTTGCTGTGGTGCCCTTAGGGCTGCCGCGGCGTGTTTCGCAAATCTTCCTTTGAAGCCAGGTGGTTGACGAGGTTATTGAGTAGATCGATGAGGGCATCCAGTCGATCTTCTCGCTGTCCTGGAACTTGGCAGGTGTAGAAGTGGCTGGTGTGAGTTCTATCGAACTTTTGAGGCTCCGACTTCTTCTTCTGTCTTGTTGCTGGATGGTGAAGAGGAACTCGACGCTGCAGTGGCGATCCAGAACTCGACTGCCGCTGCTGTGGGCGTGTCTTGCTCACTTCTCGACTTGGTGCGGGCTGCGTATGGAGCCTTGTACTCCGGTGCTGCCGAGTCTTGCGAAGTTGCTGCTTCCACGTGTCACAACCACGGAAAGAAGCTGCGTGCTTGGATCCGCAGTTGCAGCAGACTGGCTAATCCCGGGGTTTTTTTGCAGTCTGCAAGATTATGTCCTCCTCCGCAACGGACACACCTGACCGGTTCAGTGCAGTCCCTGGCATAGTGCCGGAATTTTTGGCAACTGAAGCACTGGACCGGGCTGCGTGAGGGCGGCTTCGCTGCTGTGGTCTGCGTTGTGGCATTGCGTGGTGCCGGTTTCTCAACGATGGTCGGCGTTGTAACGCTGGTACTCGCTTCAACAGGGAGTGTGTTGTTGTGTCCCTCTGGATTCTGCTGCTCAGGAGCTTCTTTTTCCACTGCAGTGGTGTTGACTTCTTCTCCGTCGTGGAAAATGATGTGATGGGTGGTGGAGCGATTCTGTAGGATGTCTATAACCGTCTCGAAGTCGTAGAGGCAGGCCGGCAGAATCTTTATCCCTTGTTGGTCGGGCCAACAGAATAGTGGCAGCTTCGTGCGGCGATGCAGATTGGTCAGAATGCGGATGTAGTTTCTCCTGTAGCGGGCAAAGATGAGTGGCACTGGTCCCTCCTCTGCGTAGGCTGTTGATTTCTGCGGTGTCATCCTGATCGGAGTGGTCAGGAAGTTACGGCCGGTCGTCGAATCAAAACAGAACGTTTTGAATCGTCCCCTTATGAGGTCGGCGTACTTCTCCCAGTCAAAGTCGCTAGCTAGAGGGGTCGGAAACACTAGCGCTTCCGGCCACTCTGCGACTCCCGCTGGGAGAATCTTCTCTGCCAGATGACTATGTTCTTGACTTGAGAGGACCATCTCAAAGGTGGCGAAGTCTCTGGTTGGAACCTCCCAGCAGAATTGCAGATCGTCCAGTAGGATTGCGATGAAAAACTTCCATTTCTTGAGGTTTCCGCGGTCCAGGCGACGTTTCCATAGCTTCATCGACCACTCTTCAGGTCTGACGCTTTCAACGACGCGTTCCGAGGCTCCTGCCGGTAGAAAGGAGGCTTCGGCGTAGAAGCCGATTTCTCCTGGGAACGCAAACTTGTTGTTCCTCTTCTTCCTCAACTTGGCTTTCTGCGTCGCGGCGGCGTCAGTAGGTGCAGCGGTGTCTGCCATGGCGGAGTGAGTCGAGTGAGTGAGTGAGTGAGTAGGACTGGCTTAGCCTCCAATCAACCTTCCTTTATACATTCTGGAATGGCGCGCAAAATCTTGGGCTCACTACGATGCCCGCTCCCCGGCAGCACGGATGTGGTGGCGGTCCGCGATGCTGGTGGGCTCACTCATTCCGATTGGTCGGGAGCGCTGGCTTAATCCGCGGTCCGATATATAAGTTAATTACTTTCTGAATAAACCTGAAATTATTTTAAACCTATGTAAATGTTGTTTATTTAAACCTGAGTGTGGGAAGTGGGTGGTGATGCGTGTGAGGAATATGGTTTACAGGTGTCAAATTTTTTCAATTCCCGTTTGGTTCTATAACTGGAGAAGACATTTTCAACTCTAAGAAATGTGGCTTATCATAGCAGATACCGTGCTTGTAACTCAAACCAATTCACAAATTTCATGCCTCCATAGCCACGGACAGATTGACGAGGTTATTTAAATTTCGTGATCTCTGACAGAAATACACTGATGGGCCAAAACAGTATGACCACCTGTTTAATAGCGTGTTGGTCCACCTTTGGAACACCATACAGCAAAGATTTGGCGTGTCATGGATTCGACTTGTTGGTCGGTTTCCAGAGATTTCTACGTACAGGTAACGCAATTTCCTTAAATTACTGGCTGAAGGTTTGTTGACGCGGTGTTGGTGCCTGATAGCGTCCCATTCGTGTTCCATCAGGCTGACATCCGAAGAATTTGGTGGCCAAGACAAACTTCAGTTCACCATCATGCTTCTCAAACCACTGTAGCACAATTCTGCCTTGTAACACGAACAGTTACCCTGCTGAAATATACCGTCGTGGAAGACATGAAAAGATGCAGGTGGTGCCCAATAATTTTCATGTAGACCACAGCTGTCATGGTACCTTCGATGTACCACATGGTACCACATGTTCTATGGAAGTCCAGTTGAATGTCCCCCATAGCATCATGTTTCGAACTGCTGTTAGTCTGGAAGACGGAGTATCAGGACACGACCGGCGACCTGGTGTAACAAGATTCATCCAACCATGCGACACGTTTCCATTAATCCACGGTCCAATTTCGACGATCGCGAACCCACTGCAATCGTAATTGACGATGTCGTTGGGTCAACATTTTCAGCGATGTGTGCTGAACAGTGTGCTCCTAAACGCTTGAGCCTACACCAGCATTGTACTCGTCAGATCTGCCACAAATCGCTCCCTATCCTGATTTACAAAGCAGGCAATCCTCCGACTTCCACGTTCTGTGATGAGGCGTGGACATCGACCATCTTGTCACGTACTTGTGGTTTCACCCTCCTTTGACTACTTTCCATAGATGCTCACTACAGTAGCACGCGAACAGCCGACCAGCCTCGCCGTTTCCGAGATGTTCGTTCCCAGGTGCCGGGACATAACAATCTGACCTTTGTTGAATTCACTTATGGCAGTGGATTTCCCCGTTTACCACACGTATCGTCACTAAAATGACACACCCTTGCGTCTCTGCACCGCTTATATACTTTCCTTACCGCATGACGCAGTTGAAGATAGTCGACTTCGCAGTGGGCAGTGGTCGTAATGTTTTGGCTCATCAGTGTAACTCTGAAAGGAATTCAACAGAAGAATGGAATGCACTGAAGAGAGAGATGATAAGAAACATTAGGCACTAGGAAAGAAGACACGCGAAAACCATGGACCACAGAAGAAATTATGGAGTTGATGGATCAGAGGAGAAGTCACAAAAATGCTCAGGATGAAACGGGAAGATGGCTGTAAAGATATTTTAGAAATCAAATACACGGGAAATGCAATGAAAAAAAGTGGCTGCAAAAATGTGGGAGGAAGTGTTAAAGGAAATGGTCGTATATAAAGTATACGCGGCATATGGGAGGAACAAACTGAATTTCTGAGAAATGATGAAAAGTTGCTTAAACATTAATGCTAATGAGAAACCACTTTTAAGCTTAGACGCCAGAGCTAATCTATGGAAGGAATACACAGGGAATCGGTATGATGGACATGGGATGAACAACAGGGTACTTGACAGAGGACTATGTCAATATTTATCATTTAGGAGATCCTGTGTCAAGGACAAAATTTGACAGAACTTTGAAAGATTTGAACTCGAATAAGGCAAACTGAATTTATTGGATTCCTGTAGAACTTCTATAATGTCTAGGAGAAGTAAGTATCGAAAAATTATCAAAAAGATACGAAACAGGAGAGATTAGAATTGATTTTAGTAAAAATATTATCTGCATACCCTATAGGAAAACAATAAAATGATAGAAAAACTTTAATGTGGTATAAATTTTCAAGGAGAAAAAAAAATAAAAAATCAGTATGCTGAGATTTGCAGATGAAATTGTCCTGTTAGCAGAACAGAGTAAGAATATTGAGTATTTACTAAAGGGCATGAATATAATAATGAGGGAATAATTTGGACTAAATATAATTCAAAACAAGACAAAAGTAATGAAACGTAGTAGAAATTACAGAAATAACAGCAGATTAAATATAAAAATAGAATCAGGTGTAATATGGAAGTAACTGTATTCTATTGCTTTGGAAGTAAAATTACTGATGATGGCAAAAGCAGGAATGATGTTAAGAGCAGAATATAACTAGCATAAAGATCCTTCTTAAAGAAGATAATCTTTTGTTTCAAATATTGATTTAACTCAGTAATAACTTTTTAGAATTGTATGTGTGGAGCTCAGAACTTTATAGTAATCATGTATTGATTTTAGGAATACCAGTAAGAAGGAAAATTGTAGCATGTGAAATATTATGCTATAAAATGACGTTGAAAATTAAGTTGTCATATAACGTACAAAATGATTGTGTTTTGAAAATGATGGGTGAGGAAAGAAGTTTAATCTCGCAGAAAGAAGAGACAGAATGGTGGGTTACATTTTAAGACACGCGAGATTGGTTAATTTGTAAGTGTAGGGAACATTTGAAGCGAAACACTGTAGAGGGAGATAAATATTTGAATATATGAAGCAGATAATTCAGGACGTAGGCTGTAACGGGTATATTGAGATAAAGATGTTAGCTGAAAATAGAAAGAAATAGGGATTGCATCAAACCAGTCGAGACACTGATGATAGAAAAAAATATATTATCACTATAGAAATAAGTGTTAATATTAAACCTATTTCCATTTTATATTTTTTGTCCTCAATAGAAAAATATCATTTTAACTGCGAAATAAAAGTATACTGTTTTTGTTTTACTCTATATTTGGCGTAACTTTTGTGTTTAAGCCAGTAGCCTTACATCAGACCCAGTCCAGCAATATTTGCATTACTTTTCTGAAACAACTAAGTTTCTTGAAGAAAATTATTTCTAGAGGTTCAAACATTGAGATGTTATTAGAGCTCGCATACACAGAGATCCTCAAGGTTATGCGATAATTGTTCAATTCTAGAGATTGAGAGTATTATATAAAGTTATGAATTGTAGTTGGTCTTTTTTCTTAGAACTGCTGTGTAGTCTATTTAGTTTTGTGATGGAATTTGTTTTATGCTTTCGTTCGTGGCACACAAATCCAGGCCAGAACACAACATGTTTATGAGGGTTTCAAGGTGCGTCAACATCTAGGTCTTTAGCGACACATGTTTGACGCTCAAATCTGTGGTAAATATAGTATGAAGAGAGAATATTAAAACATGTGGAACGCTATCTCATACAACCAGATATAACAAAATAAAACATTCTGAAATCCTTTGCTTAGATAAAAGTCATAACATGAAACCGTAAGAAATGAAAACGCACTTATTCTACCAACGGTTTTTCTTTGAAAGAAAAAGAAAAAACTCCGCGTTATAGCAATAAAATTTAAATGAGTGATCGTTTCTATTAGAACAATCAGCTGCATGAAACTGAAATGCCTCCGTTATTAAGGATTCACTTTAAAAGTAATCGCTTTTGCGTATGATATTAAGTATTCTACGTTATTTTTCGTGACTACTTCATTTCTGGATGAGCCGCATATCATTAACCGTAAAGGAGACGAGTACTTGTCATTCTCTTTCAACGCAACGTATCCTCTCAGACAGTAATGTAAACTTAGGGAGGAAGTAAGTAATAGGTAACTGAGGAAACGGGTAAGTGCTGTGGCAAACTTTGCATTTCACTCTTAACCTGTTCAAGAATACATTTACTGTCACTACCAGTCGGATACCTAATATAGATTCACTAAAGTATTCAAGAACATTGGTATGACGGTAGGAAATGAGATAACAGACGTGACGTAGGTTAATGTAAGAGATGGAAGCGAATAAAAATTTAAGAGCCTGTAGCGTCAGGGATACTGACTTCATATTTCCGATCCGAGTAAGCTTTTATTTTTTTTTTGCTTCGGATTTTACGCCTCGTCGACGTCGTAGAGATTAGAGACAGGAGAGGGTTAAAGACAAGGAAGGGGGAGGAATTCTGTCAGTCTTTTGAAGAGATTTCAGGAAGTCATGGAAATTGAAAAATGGATGGGTGGAAGGGAATTTATGCCCGCGTCCTCGCGCCAAATAAGGCAAGAAACAAAACACGTTGACGTTACGACAAATATTCGGTAATGTACACGCTTATATTTACTAAAATTGATAAAACTGTAAAGCAATTCTCATTACATTAGCTGTTTGAAAAAAAAAAAGTTGGCAATAATCGGAGTCATGAACATCTATTGTAAAATTTATACTTGTGCCAATTTTTACAAACCATATATTATTTTTCAGCATTGTTAGGACATTTACCAAAGCGTGGCACCGGAACCAGTATTCCACGTCGTACAAATAAGCAGTTTGCGCCCAGAGCCATTTCGTAACTTCCTATTGCAATTCGTCATCGTCAACGAACTCTGACCATCCAGAAACCAGAAGTTGTAGACGTTGGCAGTCAATTTTTTTTACTGATAATGCCGCGTTATATATTAATTGCTCTCATCTTTTCGCCGACACCCTGCGCCTTTGTTCAGAGGAATGCAATTATACTGCATCTTCAATCAGCGCAGTGGTGCAAGACCATCACGCTTTGCGCGCGGATCACGTGACCAACAGAAAGTGGTATTACCCTGTAGAATGCTGCAGTACGACGGACGAAAGTTCAGTGCTGCAGTGCAAATGAAAGTTACGAGACTTTACACAAAAACAAGTCAGTAGCCCAGTGTTAAGGCATAGGAAAAGTAGAAAGCCATCAGGTCAGGACTAAATGAGGGAGAATTCATTTGTTCCCCTCCAACTAATTAGAGCATTATGGTGAAGCGGATTTTTGTATTCAGGGTGAATGCTTACGATATGCTGTTTACGATGTGAAAAGCTGAGACCGATGCGTTATTTCATTTGTCAGCCTGTAATACAATACAGGTATGAACATGCATGTTTTCTGGAGCACAAAAGTTAAACTGAGACCAGTTGCAGGGAATATAGTCATATCGTAAAGATATCGCTCTGCTTTATGGTCAGCATTAGCCAAGAGCATCGCATTATGCAACATCGTGTGTAGTAGTTCTTGTCGCAGATGTTTTGCACAGTAGTAGCTCTCTCCTTTGACTACAAGCCCAAGTCTGTCAAGGTGCAGCACGTACCAGGAACATAAAGTACTCAGAAGTACAAGGCATATTTCATCAAAGCAGACAGTTATCATGTGGAGAAATATTTTCTCCGTAGCTTTTGAACCATGTCTTACTTATAAGACAGATCCCAAAACGAATCCAGGCACCCTGAGTTTGGAGATGACTTCCTTAAGCCATAAGAAGGTCCTAGAATGTCTCAACCACACCAAGTACTGTATGAAAGGATTTGTGAGCAATCTGGACGTTTGTGAACAGTATTTCATCAAAATGTTATGCTAACACCAGTGTATTGTGCTTGGCGGGAGGTAATTATCCCATTTATTGAATAAATATATACATCATATGCGCAGGACTGTGAACGTCAAATCTGTGAGATTCCTATAACCAGCAGAGTATATAGGATTTTTTAGCTATTAATACCAGTCACATGTAAAGCAGGCATGCCTCATTTTTTGCTGTACCACTGTGTGGCATCAATTATTGCAGAATCCTTGAAGAATCTTTTTCAAGCGGCTTTGAGATACCAGTCTGTCCCGAAAAAAAGGTCCCGACATACCGGAATCAGTTGCTGTATTCCTGTGTTCCTCGTACATTAGATATTATTTGGCTATTTAGGCTAACATTTTTCGGTTGACAATATTTGACTGGCATAAGTGGAATTTCGGTGTTATAAGGCTTATATACAACCAGGAAGAAACTCCTTTCTCCCTGCGGTGATACTCTGCCATAAAAAAAACATAGTTCTACAGAATGTGAGACTAAAGATGAAACCTTAATATCGTTCCCCTCGGTAATAATGTTGCACGTACCCACCAATTTTTCGTCTTTCTTCGCTGTTCTTGGAAATGTAACTTCCGTTTCGCCTATCAGATTTGTTTTTCTTCTCTTCGGGCATTCCATCTCGTCGACGTCATAGTCATTAGAGGCGGTGCTTGAAATCAACCAACCTACATGCCTCATAATGTAGTCAACGTCCTTTCCTCATCTTCTCGAAAAATTTCTTTCTATATCCTGCTCAGTACGTACTTTATCAGTGAATTAAGGTCCTCATTGTTAGTTTGATATTCAGGCTATTGTAATCATCACAATTTCCTCTGCACTACATGACATTGACTTACATATTACATTCAGTGTAAATTCTTTTTCATACTTATTCACATATTCACTTATTTCAGCTAAGAGGACAGTATAAAACATTGTTAATGACAGCTGAACATTTAGTCCCTATTGCCGTTCTATTTATAAAACAAAACAAAAATTTCGAACTTCTTTCGTAATATTAGATCAATCACAGTCTTGAAAAGTTTCAAAGCACGAGATGGGATAAGGGACCCATTTGCAAGACCGGACCCCATCAGATTACTTTCGGACTACTATCAATATAAGCAAACTATAGCGATTGTTGTTCTTTGAATCTTCAAGACATATCCAAGTTTTTGTTTTGGCTTATTAACTATACTACAAGCAAGATGGATCCTAGGTCTCGAACGAAGAATATCTATGGAGAACCTTTAATCCACTGAATCGCCTTTATTACGAAACGTAAAACCATATTACACATTAACGATACGGTTAAAAAAACTGATATCTAAGATAAAAATAATTACAAAGTTACAAAATATTTATTAGTGACAGAAAATAGAAATCTAATACCATTAATATAACCACTTACAGTTATAATTTCACGTTACGTCGCAGAAATACGTAGATCATTGCTTTAAATTACTCCCACTACTTCCATCCACTGTGTGTCCGTTTACCGAAGCACGTTGCGCAATCGTACATTCCTTGGTATACTTCCCATTTGACTCTAGTTCATCGGTATGGATAACCTGACTCAAAGTTCCGTTGCCATTGAGTACCCCGCGAACTGCCGCTATATCAGCTCAACGGGTCATGTTATAGATGAATATCATTCCTCCATCATTCCTCCGCCAACAATCGGTAGATGAGCATTTTCATCACTTCTGTAAATTCAGTTTGTTGTAAGGACTTCTATTTGCGTTATTCTGTCTTAAAACACCTGAAATTTCTCATTAAAATGAAAAAATGCTGTTTTCCTGAAAATACAGAGGAAAGTATGATAATAGATAAAAGTTACCGGTATTGGTTAATCGTACAATGATAAATGTCTAACAATCATCTGATTTACGTGGAAGCTTAGTAACTTTTCGACATGAATCAGTTGTTTATTTAATGCGCCTGTTTAAATTATTTCAGTATGCTTATGGTTTTTCAATAACTCCAGTTTAACGAGCTTGGCGGTAACTCTCTGGACACATTCGGGATTACGTGTGTTCGAATCTCCGTTCAGCCGTTCAGATTTCCTTTTTCCATGGTTTCCCGAAATCACTTCAGGAAAATTCCGGCATGGTTCCTACAAAAGGACATGGACTAATTCCTTCCCGTTCCTTACCATTCGTCCCTTCCAGCCTCTGATGTCCTCGATGTCAACGAGACGTAAATCAATAGGAAAAAAATGCTTCCTTTTGTTATTTATTCTGAATTGTATGAAGGTTCTTAGTGAAGTTTAAAACACCTTATGAATTCGTTATTACAACCACCTTTCTGAAAATTTACAGGTAATTCATTCCACAGTTAGGTCAATTTTCTTTAGTTCATATGTCCATTAAACAGATTTTCTGAGATTTGAAGCAGAAAATAAGATTTTTAACGTTAATGCCTCAATGACGAGAAACTAACGTGAAGCCGGCTAAAATTGTATTTACTTTCGATAAAATTCAGTAAACTACAGTACGACATACTTTTTATTAGTATAAAGTCTTGTGTTAGTGTAGTGACAAAAAGTTATGAGATCTCCTTCTGAGCCAAGTCTACACTTTACAGTGTGCATTCACTTCCCTTTGTGGAACATAATGGTATCTTTCGGTGTCATAGATAATTTATTTAGAATTTTTTAAAAAAATCTGCTGAAATTGAAGGCATAAAGAGCGAGGGAAAGCTTGGCTTTTACGTATTTATAAGTGTGATAAAGCAACACATTTAAGGTATCTATATATGTTAACTAAAACATGGCGCGCATAATGGCCAAGTCATCAGATTTTTTAAAAAATCTAAATAAACGATCTGCGACACCAAGAGAAACCATTATGTTTCACAAAGTGAAGTGAATTCACACTGTTAAGTGTAGACTTGACTCCGAAGAAAATCTCATAACTTTTTGTCACTACACGAACACGAGACTAGGCCTATTTTTACAAGAATTGTTTTTGTGGGATTTCATTTCTTTTTGGAAGTTTATCACTTATTCTGAATCGCCGCTCAAATGTAATGATTCCATTTGAAAATCGGTGAATAAGAACATTTCAGAATTGAAGACGTCGATATACATTACCAACAATGCCCCACTCTCTGAAAACAATGAATGTGCGTCGTAGCCAAGCAATGCAGCAGATTGCCGCTGGTTTAACTACCTACATAAATAAATTACTAGTAACTTCCAAACTAAGCATAGGAACAAAGTAAAATTTAAGATATTAGTTAAACTTGATCTCTATGCATTAAAAAATTCTCAGGCCTATAGCTTCAGCCGGACTAAAGCAATTAAGCCGCAAATATGTGCCAGAATTTTTCATGTTTGAGATTATAATTAAATAAATACGGGAAAAAACTCAAATATTAGATTTTTCTTATGATTTAGGGATGAAACCATATGTGTGTACCAAATTACTTGTTTCTAGGATTACTGGAAGTACAGTGGAATTTTGGTGTCAGGGGGTTGTGTTCGAAATAAAATTTTGAATTTCAATAACTTCCAAAGTAAGAAAAGGAGAAAAGTAAAATTTAGCACATTAGTTAAACTTAGTAAGTTCACTCTACAATGAAAATGTTATCCGTTTATCAAATTTCAGCTTTCTACGGCTACGGGTATAGCTTAGAGTTTTGATGATCATCAGTCAGTCAGTCAGTGAGTGACTAAATCGCTGAAGTTTGCATCAGAATAACATCCAAAATAAGAACAGTAACTAAATAAAATTTAGTACGTTTACTAAAACTGCTGATATCTATGCATAACAGAAATTTGAGACATTTAGCATGAATATGACCGAAGAAATTGAGGTTCAAAAATGGCCGGAATTGCTTCGAGAGAAGGGTAGACAGTGCCGCCGTTGACCTAAATATTTTTATGGTTTCCAGTAACTCCGCTTTCAGTTATTATTTACTCCCAAAGGTGTGTTCTTATAACTCAAACGAACTATTATCTCACATCTCACAGCCAAAGAGTTCTTAATGGTTTCCCCATTTAACTTGGTGCTGTTGACACCTTCTGTCCTCACACGTTATAAAACACAACGTATCTTTGTTTTTGCGTTAGCACGCTTTTACCTGGAGAGCCACTAATACAATTTAGCTATAGTTTATAACCTCACTATCCGACCAGTCTTTAGTGCATAATTGATCACTCTGCGTAAAGCAGGTATTTAGCAGTGCTAATTACACCTCAGTAAGCCAATATAGTATCACCGCGTCACGGAAGCAGGTCCAGAGATCAGAAATATATCTATGAGTCCAAAGAGACCACATCATTCGTGATTTATATTAGCCGGGGAAAAGTCGATACAAACAGACATGATACCTTCAGTTCTATATGAAAGTGCAGGGCATATACGCTCAGTGTTTTATAGATTATCACAACATTCATATTTTCCGTCATTTTTGCAGTTAATAAATTTATCATTCAAAATAATTTCCATCCACCCTTTGGAGTCAATTATGGGTTACTAGAAAAATCACTAATTTCTTGTTTCTTTCCTAACTTCTAAGAACGTTAAATTTAAAAAAGTAAATGACTGTTATAAATATGTTCTTTTGTCACCATCATTGTAGAACTTCAGAACCAAAATGGAAGCAGCATTATGGAGCATGTTTAAAGAACCATACGACAACATTGTACTTTTTTAAAAATATTTTCTAAATATTTGAACAATTGGTACTATCTCAGTTGAACAGCGTTCTAAAACAAAGGACAATTAGTTTTATTTTAGTCTCCTCCCGCCCCAACAATCTTATGGAGAGCAGCCACATTATAATAACTTTTATCTTGAGCATACAAATACCAATTGCCTTGAATACAATAAAAATATTTTTGCACTGAAATGTGCAATTGTTTGAAATAGCGAAGGAATAATTTTAAACGAAAACAAAGCTTTTTGCTATCCCCATCCTCTCATTACACTATCACTAATAGTAAATTCGAAAGACAAATTTGCAGTCAGTTTACTGGTTCTTCATAACCACAGCGTTGAAATTTTAACTCATTTCGAAGTTCGATTAGTCACTCAGCTGAATAACTCACCGAACAAGCGAGTGTAAAAAGCAGAACTGAGAACAGTTCCAAATCATACAACACAGCACTGACAACAATAGTAAAAAACTAAACTATTGGTCGGAAATACAACGAAAAATATGACGTTTTGCACAAAATGGAATGTGGCGTGTCGGTCTCAAGGCTGACGGAAGTTCCGCCAGGTTGGCAGTACGCGATACAATCTTTTTGCTACAAATGAAAAAGTTTAGAATCTGTTCATAGGAGTTTTATGTCATGGACAGAAAGAATTGTTCAGAAATGTATTTATAGATGGCTTTATGTTTAGGAAAACACGAAATGACAGTGATGTAAATAATTAGCTGCCTGTATCAAGTCAAGTTTTCTTCAAGGACGTGGCGAAACCTCGGTCTAAACGATAGTTATACGTTATGATGTCATATCCACAGAAATAAAAACTGCTGAAATATTTCACATTTCTCAGTTAATCCGAAGCAAAAAAAATCTATCCTATGAATATTCAGCCATGGGCTTAAAATTCAAAGTAGAAAATTCATCCAAATGTTTGGTGGTGAAGTTACAGAAGAACGTAAAGTTGTTCTAGTATAAAATTTTGAAGAAGTGAAGATAAATACCAAACTGAGAAATTGGAAGAAAATTTGAGAAAAATAGAAAAATTTAAACAGGATTACTTCAGCAGTTCGGAGAAACTGAAAACTTGTAACCAGCTCCTGCAGCTTATATTAATTAAATATCCCAGGCACCCTTGAAAAATTAGGCGGTGAGAAGGCGCTATCCTAACGAAAAAATAAGAAGTACCAGAATGAGATAATTATTTGTATCATTAAGACACAAGGCATAAGATTAGGGAAATCAGGTGCCATTAGGGACGGACGAGGCACCAGCTGCAAACTGTTCCTTTACATGAACATCCTACCTACTGCAGCTGACGCTTTCCCATGACGGTGCTCACAATCAGGCTGGAACGAAACACGGTCTCTAAACTCATACTGTTACACTGACAATCGCATTTATCCCAAGCAAACATTAAAAATGCAGCGTAGCCACTAATCAAAGCCTACTGTGAAACTTAAGCCGAATATGAGCTATTAAATTTTTTTGAAGAACTGAAGAATAAATCCCAAGTTTGATAACTAATGGTCTGGACTACTTGGGGGACTCCTCTATCGTATCAAGAATAAATTAAACTGTAATCTTTATGAGAGAGAAATAAATAGTTTCTCTTAACAATCCTTGCTTTGATAATGGGATTTTTTTTTTTTTTTTTTTTTTTTTAAACCTTTGGTTTCTCTGAATGCGTAATATATCTTTATATGCAAGCAAGCATTTAAAGTTCACTGACATTTGAGCTGCTCCACGGTATCACTGTTTTTGTGTCCATAGTATGCTGGTACTTCACCTGGCGCAATCAGCGGAAGTGTGATAAAAGTATTGATCTGCTTGTCAAGAGTGAAAATGCTGCAATTATTTGTTATAAGGAGAGACTTTGGTGAGTTGGATTTAGCTTTGAGAGTCTATTGTCATAAGCAGATAAATTGCTTTGTACATTTGAGACGGCGTTACTGTTGTTTCATTTCACTGCTATGAGCGATTTGTAACATCCTTTCAAATTAGAACCAATTATAAATTGTCACTGGTGAACGACCAATCACATCTTGTTCCCCCTCCATTCGTGGAGTGGCCATTCATATTGAAGAACACTGAAACCAAAGGGAATCAAGAATTTTTAAAATTGGAGGGAATTTTATTATGATTTTTTTTATCCTTTCGAGCAGGAAACATTTTACGTTACACTTAACTGAGACATGACACGGCTTTTCTCCCTTTTAGCGTTCTGAACCCAATGGAATCAGCAAGAACACAGTTTAGAATGTTGCGTCAACCAGGATCCAAAAATCAACCCGCAAGCAAAATAAATCTAAAAGATTGTGTTTCAATTGGATTAAATTTAAGTTAAAAAAGTACCGATGACTTAAAGTAAAAGGTAGCCACAAACTGTGTACGCCAATTGGAATTACAGCTTACTTGGAAAAATTCCATGATTTGTTCCTAAATTTCAGCAAAAAGGCATAAAAAGATATAACTGCCCAAATACTTACCTTCTAGACTATAAAATCAAACGTGACTGTCGAAAATTTTGGCCGTATTTATATAACACAATACCTTCTAATTCGTGTTGGACGAACAGAAGAGTCTTTAAGGTTGTCCGCCCTTTTTAGCTATCTTGAATTCTTTCTTATGTTTATAAAGTTTAAAACTCCAAACGTTTTTTAACCTACTCGCGGGAATACGATAAAATAAAATTTAAAAAAAACTAGAATTGAAAATTTTATGCTTAGTGCCTGCGAAAATTTCCCTTCAGCCAAGTCAACTCTATAGCATACTAATTTTTGTGGAGCGGCTTTTATATTTCTACTAAAAGTGTACAGAAAGCCGATGAATGGCTGCGATACTTACGGTTGTGTTGGCCGACGGCTGCGTGCTGAGTGTTACCTGCTCACCTGTCCACGTAGGGCAATGCAGGGGCGGGAGTGGAGTCGCACAGCCGCACTGCATCACTTCCCCCACCCCACACTCCACGGCTGGCCGGCCGGCCCGGCCTGGCCCGTGACGTCACAACACAAAAACTGACTTCCTTACTTATTGATGCATAACCGCATTTTCAAGATAAATACGGAACTCTTCGGCAGTGCGCTTACATTGAAAGCACAATGTTATAACTCTGTTCGATATATTTAAAGTGTGCTCATAACTTTCGCGTAATACTCAACTTACATTTAGTTTCTGAAAGCAGAATTTGCTACAAAAGTGTGGATCTGCTTTTGGATGTGACCACTTCACTTGCAATAAAAAATAAAGAGTCTTATAAGGGTAAGAGAAACAAACATTGAATTTCCGGATAGATATGAGCAGGCTTGACGTCACGTTTTAAGTTCTAATCCTCGACTGAAAATGGTTTAAAATTATTTAATGAGCTTTTAATTATATCTGGAATGAAATAATTATGTGTGGCAGCAATAATTATAACCATTTTACTCATCGGAGAGTAAGCATTATGCAGCTTTAATAAATTCACAACTATTTGATTTATGAAAACTAATTGGACCTTACTTAAATTTCAGACATTTCAGTGTAGACTCTAACCACAAGTGGAAAGATGGTACACCAGTTGTCTCGAACATCAAAATGCGCAATCGGCAGAGTTATCCATTAACATCGGTATATTCCTACCCAAAATCGGTATATGAAAAAATTACAACCCAAATAACCACAATTTGCATAAATTGCGTGGCAGTTTGGCACCAGCATGTGACGCAAAAAGATTAAACGAATGGCACGTGCATTTAATTTTTAAAATATTGGGAATTTCGTTTTGCAGCAATGTTACAACAGAGTTTTTACACCCCATCATTATGCTTGTCCCATTAGATGCAAAACCCATTAGATTATATTTATTTGGAATATCATGGCTTCTAAAAAAAGTTTACCAGTGTTCAAATAAGGAGACAGCATTAGCAGCTTCTGATGGAATAAGAGCTAAAAAACAATCTCTGGTGCGATCGTTTTTTCGCATATCTCACGACTAAGCACAAGTGCTTGGTTATGCTAAGATCACTGGACTCGTCAACAATAAGCAAAAACTTAGTTTGCCGCAGATCTTCACATAAATTATAAAAACTTTCTGTGCCTATAATCTGATCAATTATGGCGTGAGTTTTCGTCGCCGAACATTTAATTTCTTCTGCAATATTTGAATCGGGACAAACGGACTTTTATCAGTTTCGTTAGGTGCTCTATTATGGTAGATGGTAGATTACGTTTCGCAACAAACGAGGCCAATATTATTTCACCTGAAAATTATAAAAGAATTAAAAAGACGTATATATACTATGGTAGTGGTGGAATACAAAACAATGTAAGAATGTAAGTTCTGGTACTTGTAAAAAATAATGAAATATTTTTATCGTGTTTAATTTGTATGTCAGGTTTTTGAGTTTTTGTCACAGTAAATGACGATAACTTTGTTATATTCTTTGATGATACCGAATGTGCTTGTGAAATATTGTGTTTCTTGAGAGCATCTTTCCTGTTGGATATTAATATATCCTTATTACAACTCTAACGATATGTTTTCGCCTTTACGACTTTTTCTGCAGCAAATCTGAAAATTCTTCTTCCCATTCTTTTCTATGAAATGTTAGGTATCGTTTTTTCGTTTTTATACTCGCGCTGACGACATTTTGACTTAATAGCTCGGAGAAAGTTTCCCATCTAAGTGATGAAACCTAATGAACAAATAAAACCCGAATTCTCCTTTATATAGAAAAACGAAATAGCTCGGGAATCCACTAAAAATGTTGAAATGTAGGGCACAATGATATTCCCCAAAAGATGTCGGGGACATTCTGCAATAGATAACTACTTATCATACGTATAATCGAGTATACACCTCATTTCTTTAATATAATCCTTAGCATTATCCACTAAACAAGAAGACGATAATAAAATTTGCCAACAAATGAAATTGTAATTACTTTTTTGTAGCATCAAAAAGAATTCCAATTAGCAAACCGAGAGTGGTGAGTGAACGGTAACGCTCTGGCGACGCATTCGGGAGGACGCGCGTTCGGATCCCCATCCTACCATACAGATTTGGGTTTTCAATGGTTGCCCAAAATCACTTCAAGCGAATGGTGGGACGATTCTTCCAAAAGTCCGTGGTTGAATTCCTTTGCCCCTAATTACCTCGACGTCGACGAGACGAAAAGCCAGAAAAAAACCCTTAAATCCCGTCCGAAACATCATCGAGTTGCTTTGAAGGGTTTGATTATATATTGTCTGAAATTTTGAGTTACCTATAAGCAATACCTGCATATGCGAAAAATGCGTCCTTATTGCACGATCTGGCCCTCACAGAAAAAGGTGAGGTGGAGTGGTGGCACTACGTTTTCCCTGTGGAACTTGGATATAACATCTACATTGCGTGAGACTTCGCCCTCCACAACGACATGCTACAGCCGCAAGCTTATGAAATCGCTTATCTTCTCACAAATCTCCCGTGATATTCCGTATACTCGTTAAGAGACGAATGTGCTGTACTATAAGATATACTTTCTGAAAAGCCAAGAAAACAGCGTGATATTGTGATCCCTCATTAGCAACGTTTGTCAAGTCGCAAAAAAAGAAAATTATTGTTTTGTTCCTAAAGACACGCTGGTTTCAGAAAGCAGTTTGTCTTCGTATAGGAATTTAACGGTAAACAGTTGATATGATTCAGGGTCTTGTTGAAAATTTGTTAGGGAAACAATTATAATATTTGCGGTATCATTACATTTTTCCTTTCTGTTTTTACCTACACCACTGAACGCAACGGAATCAATGTGTATTTGTTGTATTTAAGCTTCTTTTAAAGATTATGCGAAGTCAACATTTCGTTTCATCATTATTTTCGAGCCGAGCATAATTGTTACTTGTTTCTCTGCGATGATATAACCAGTTTCTGACTGTTTATTGCAGATAATTCTGCAGTCATTGAGAAATAATTTAGTTATTTTTGACATGCGATTTACAATGCTGCAATGGTGAAGACAGAAAGTCCTGCACTGTGGCCTATCACAAAAGGGTCAAAGTCTGTGTTTCAGTTGCTCAACACGGCTCTGTACCATTGGATCATAATATACACGGCCAAGTCTATCGTAATGTTGCGAACAAGTCACAGAAATTTTACACCCAATCCAACAAAAGCTGTAATGATCGAAGGATGACCACGAACTGTTTCAGCAGAAATATTTGGCACCAGCATAAGTTGATCGCACACTATAAAATCACAGACATTCGAAATGCCCTGAACAGGTGAATCTGGAAACGTAGAGAGTATACTTCGTATTCATACACCTCACTTGCATCACGTCCCTAACACTGGCTCATAATGGTTCTCGTACAGCCAGCCTTCCCAAGTTCATACTTACGAGTATAACGCCTATAGCAGTTTCCAACTGTACGAAATCCGCCAACACAAGTGTAAACTAGTAATCTCAGCTATCTTAGATTGTGCCTGAATTCAGTAACCTCCATTCCCACACATAATTATATTATTATTAATCATTATTGCCATTGAGGACAGTGTTTAAACTCAAATTATTCATGATTATTCAGTTTTTGTTTGTATTTGTCTTCTTCCTCTTCTCTTCCCAAAACCTCTTCATACGCTCACTGTGTTCCTGTTTCCTTTGTTCAGTCCATTTTTTTCCTGTTTTCTTCTGTATTTTAAATTTTGTGTTCATAATTATGTTCTTGAATTGTCCCCTTTCCCGTGTCATTTCCTTGCTGATCCCTGCGTGATTCAAGTCCTCTTCTATCTCATGGAACCAAATGGTTTTCCTGAGTGAACCATTTACCACATCAAAGATCCTCTTTGTGAGTCTAGTGCTGTTCATTCGCTGTAAATGTCCATAGAATTGTTCTGATCATGTCTGTCAGGCGATCTGTATGTTCGTATAGTTCTTTTGTTGGCCTTTTCATCCATATACCGTCCTTATATATTGCTCAAAAAAAATTTCTTAGGATTTTGCGTTCAACTTTTTCCGCTTC
This sequence comes from Vandiemenella viatica, assembly GCA_031002005.1. Classification (NCBI taxonomy): domain Eukaryota; kingdom Metazoa; phylum Arthropoda; class Insecta; order Orthoptera; family Morabidae; genus Vandiemenella; species Vandiemenella viatica. The sequence goes on along the minus strand of CM061921.1, from coordinate 133,944,290 downwards.
TGTTATGCCTGAAGCCACAATCATGATTGTTTCTGATGCATATAATGCTTCTGGCAGTACCACTGTTTTGTAATGTCTGAGTTTGGCCTGTCTTGATATATTTCTTTTATTATAATATGACCATGTGAGTCTATAAGCCTTCTGAAGCTTTTCTGATCTTTCTGAATTTGATAGCTTCTTAGATCCTCCTACTTACATGTATTCCCCTAGATATTTGAATTTCTCAACTCTTTTTATGTTTCCAAATTTTGTGTATATTGTTTGTACATTGTTGTTTTGTTTCTCCATGTACTGCGTTTTTTCATACGAAATTTGTAGCCCTGATTTGGCGGCAATTTGATGTAGCCGTTCCAATGCATCTTGTGCTTCCTGCCTATTGTTGCTGAGAATTGCCAGGTCATCCGCAAATGCCAGGCACCTGATGATTGTTTTGTTATGTCGTGTTCTTCATAGCTGTATTCCTTTGACCTGCGTTTCCCATTGTTTTATAACTTTTTCCAATACCATGTTGAATAAAATCGGTGATAATCCATCTCCTTGCCTGACACCCGTGCAAATTTTGAATGGTTCTGATGTTTCTCCCATAAATTTCACTTTAGACGTGGTACCCGTAAGTGTTAGTTGTATCAGACCCCTTGTCTATGCCGTATTCTTTCATTATGTCAAAGGGCGTCTGTCTGTCTATGGAATCATATGCCTTCCTGAAATCCACAAATGTTACTTCGGTATTGTTTGTTTGTCTTATCTTCAGGGGTGTTCTCGGATTCCAGATTTGTTTATTTGAAGTTTAGGGTGATTGTGGTATACCTCATGTGAAGTATACGGGCGTTACAACTGGATTGTTGAGTTCCAAAGGATAGCCAAATGGAAGGCTTTGGTGCTGTTTTGGTCCACGGGTGGTATTTAATTTCCCACCTACCCTGCATATCTGCAGAGCGTTCCCCTATCCGCCACCTGGGGACGCGCCGGATGGGGGACAGCAAAACCCCTCACCGGAAATAATTATATATATATACTAGCTGATACCCGCGACTTCATACGCGTGGATTAAGAAGAATTTCCTTGCCAGAATTGAATATGGAAGTTGTTGGTAACGAAGGATTGGTACCAAACAACACCGAGTCGGCATAATATGACAGGAAAGCTATCACTATATCATTCTACCGTCGAACCTGTCTCTTGAAAAGAATCAATTTCCAACATATTTCTGTTACCATTCGATAAGTTCTCAAAATTTTGTGACTACAACTGTTAATCATACCGAAAAAAATGTCCTGTGCCCTTCCTACAGATTTTCTTGTCAATTTCCCTCAATATCGATATAGCCATTTAGTCGTCAAAACGTAACAAAAAGATAGGTAGTTACTTCCACATTTATAGTATTATAATTGCAGATCGCTCACACATACACTGACTGCGAACAACCCCTGATGGATCAATATAACGTAAAAACGTGTGCACCTACAGCATTGCAAGACTACCTACGATCTGCATCGCAATGAACCCCTAAATTTGTGGTATCTATAGTTTAACATTCAGTCCGAACATCAGATGGTCTAGGCGTGATTCTTACGATCAGAAACAATTTTTAAAAAATCTTTACTTCCGTGGAGGTTTGAACCGGAGATCACGAACCAAATAGCAGTAAAGCAAGCGTTTTAAACACTGAGCTACCAGACCGCTACATGGGAAGGCAGTACAGAGACCTACACATCCTACGCGTCTGTCTACCGCCGTTCAGTAATTTTTCGAAATTATAAGACAACATGTATTATTTATACAGAAAATTTTTCAACCAAATATAGACAGTACTTTTCTCCTTGTTTCAAAGGATAAGTGTGCAAACTTTCATCGAAATCGGATGAAAACTGTAGATTTGTGTGAAGAACAAACAAACTAACAAACAAACAAACATACATACATACATTCATCTTTATATATAGAGATTTGAAATGCGATTTAATGAGAGTAGGATTCAGTCCACTTCCGACATAGAAGGAATGGCAGTTAGACGATTTAAACACTAACTACAACTATAGCTTAGCAAGAAAATGTTTGTAAAAGGTGATTGCAGAAATAATGCAGGGCTGAAATTAGATGTGTTATTGTGAAATATGCGCATGAAGCACTGAGGGAAGTAATAAAATTAGAAACACTAACTACTACTTTTTTCCCGCATGGTTCCTTCGTCTTCTGCCGCTCCCTGCAGGATTCACGGAGGTAGAGCTCCACACAGACAAACCTAGCAAAATATTACATATTGTTCTGTTCAGCAGAAACTATTCGGTTGATTAATTGGCAAAATAAAGGAATGTTTCTAACATGTTCAATCCCGTCCATTGTGTTAACTTCATTAGGCATATACAGGGCGTTCGCCAGGAAACGCTACCCACTGTTAGCGCTACAAGGAAGAAACTGCTCCCGGCGAGCAAGCGGTCAGCTTCCGGCATTGTTCGACCGTCGGCCGCGGACTATTTCATAATAATTACGCTTCATAAACTTGTATGTGCTAAGCATTTAAATGCGACGTCAGTTGCGGATCAACAGTGCCATCGTGGACACCCTGCAGATACCAGTAGCAAAATCTAATCCTAGGCCCCTGGTCTATTTCTGTAATTTTATGCACCACAATTGTTTTGTACGGCTTTAAGCGAACTAGCTTTGTTACTTTCAAAGCTGACGTCTTAGATACGCCTGCCTGCTGCCCTAACTGACTTAATGATTTTTTGGGCGACTGTTCTAGTCGAAAAGCGATATCGTCAATTTTCTCCTCTGTGAGAATACGGTTGACCGACAGTCTCTTTTTGTTAAAAAAATGAACCCGTTTCTCTTACTTTTTTAACCAGACGCAGAATTGTTGATTTAGCTGGCAGGCGCCAGGATATTCGCGACGAAATTTACTGCGACACTTTTTAAACGACTTCTTCTTTACATATGTATCGTGGAGAAATATTCTTTGTTGCAAACTGTAACGTACCATAATTTTACTCTCACTCAAACACGGTACAGATTAGTAAGAGTATGAAGCCCCAAACCAGCCAAACCGCAAAGAAACGTTTATTCACAACACTGTTGGGGCAGCGGAGGTGTTAAACAGTGCGGTGATTGACGGGGCCGTGTGGCGGGAGTTGCTGGCTCCACTATCCCAGCAAGTTGCCGACGGCAACAGACTGGGAGGGTAGCGTTTCCCGGCGAACGCCCTGTAGATCTCCATTCATAAATCATTCCAGGCAGTTCCTGGATGGTTACTTTAGAAGGAATTTTTGTAATGTATATAAACAGTATCTTCAGTCCTGTCATTTAAAATCCGTCCCTCTAAAATTATTCTTCTCTATAAATCGGAGTGAATGGAGGTCTCGAATCGTATAGGCTACAGTTATTACGCGGAATCATTATTTCGCATCCATAGTCTTTATAAGCGACTGGCGTTTTCTGTTTCCCCATAAGTTTTAAAAAATACTTCAGAATGGTTCTTTTGTGTTCCTGTTGCATAATACTAACATAAGAATTTTATTTTCAGGTGTTCACTATGTAGCACATAATTCCTTCAGGAATCATGTCAATGGAGTAGACAACCTTCCGCAACCGCCACATGCAACTAATACCTTACTGGCGTAATGTAGAATTCAAATACACAACGGTCCTAACTGGTCACTATTTATAACATCGTAAATTGATGGAAAAAGTCGTTTTCTATATACCTATCGAATTTTTGCAGCTTCATGTGGCAGAAGTTCATGAATGATTTAAGTGCTACATGTTACATCGCACGGAGAAACTCTAAATTAATAATACTTTCTACCAAATTTACAGGTCGCTACACGTAATTTGGCATATGAAACTACTTGAACTTCGAGTCAACAAGCTTAAACTACGTTTACGTGTAAATGTAATTAATTTAATTTAGTGCAAATAAACGTACTTTGTGTTTGAAGTTCATAAATTTTAACACCCTATCTTCACGGTCTGACAGATCAGTCGAAAGGCTGTAGTCTTTGTGCACCCCAATATACTGTAGCTACAGTGAATTGCAACCTTCACTATCACATGAGCCCTACAACTGCCAGCTTTGATAAAAAAAAAAAAACACTTTTACTGTTCCTCTTATTCTCTTAGACAATGTGCTGTAATTAGATTGCATCCTTAGGGAAAAAGTTCTAACACACCTAAAGTTTAAGTATCCGGTTATGGCGCAGACATATAAAGACGAATAAAATTGTTAGTAAGTTAGTAACATAGTCTCTTCTGCGATTATTCTAAAATGATGACGTGATCAGTTCAACTATTGACGCCTTAATAAGAAAATATGTTGAGTAATAATCAATACCATTGCTGGTCACGAGCGTTTTAAACTTTGAATTCTAAACATCATTCCTGTTGTCAGTCCATAAAGTTTTAAGTGCACGAACACGACTTAACACAGTCCTGAATCCAACCACTCCAAAAGTTATGGAGGGATCAAATTCATTTCCAGCTTTATCTGTCCATTTAAATTTCAACATCCTTCTATAGCACCAAGTATTTCTAAGTCCAAGTTTCACTGCAATAAAGTACACCCATCCCCTGTACCTGCATACAGGTATGAAGTCATCAATTCGATGACATCCTAGAGGTCTTACCAACGACCGAAAGTGTATCGTAACATGGCCGCAGACCGAGATTAGGGGGTGAGTGATGACGATCTGGCCTCACATTCGGTAGGAAGTCGGGAGGACGCAGGTTCGAATCTTTGTCTGGTGATCTAGAGTTGGATTTTCATTCCAGGCGAATAACGTGATGGTTTCTTCAAAAGGCCATGGCTGAATTCCTACACGTTCCTTGCTCCCAATCCTTTCCCGCCTCTAATGCAATTTATTTGTTTTGCGGTGAAATCAAACGTGACGTTTGATCCGAAATAAATTTTAGTTTGCAATCCTTTATACATCACAGATACATTCAGAAGCAGTATGAGCAACGATTGCAGTCTGTAGTTCAAGAATGAGAAATATAGAAATACGTGCTGCCTGCGAATATTTTATGTATATGGGAAGGAATAAACACAGGAAGGAAAGAAAGTAGGAAAAAGGGAGAAAACAGTTAGGTCCCGAACACATGAGAAATGTGTAGTGCTATGTGAAAAACAAATAATGGGAGTCTGTCGAGCCAGCAGTTACGAGAGATAGCGTACCTGTTACTTTACGTGTTGAAAACATTGGATAATCCGCGGTGGGAATGATCATTTATGAAAAAAAAACCAAGTGTTTGGGTGTAAATAGTGCAACGTCAGAGCGTTGTTTGGACAGGTTGACCCAATATTTAATCTTTGTATTTACAGAAAATGGAATTCAATAGTTGGTAATACTTGCATCACGCGGTGGAAGTAGAGCCTAGCTTTACGATAGTTGGCACGTGTTCACCGTTGTGTAATACTTAATAGTTACCACGTCGCTCTATGTGTCCACTGTGACGTCATCTAATGATATTACGCAAAATAAAAATAAAAATTTAGCCATTTTGATGTAATGGTACTTTGCTCATCTTGTAGCTGTCTGTCCGCTGTGACGTCGTCTAACGGTACTTGACCGAACTGGTAACTGCCTGTCCGCCGATTGTGAAGTAATTTTCCCGATACTGGAAGCGCTGCCATTTTATGTGCTGTATTATTTCCCGCGTAACTGCCCACCCCGCGCTATGTCAACTAACTATACGACGTGGTCAAGCCTGCCCGTCACCATTATGTGCGACATCAAAACCATAATACATACCTGCTCACGTGACGTAAACTGCGAAGAGGGGAATAGTTTTCCCCAGTACACGTTGAAACGCCATATGTGACGTCATCTAACAGCTGTTACGGGGGCGTGTCAATCACATGTCTGCGTGAAATGTAAACAAACTGCATTGACAGAGGCCTTCTCCCTCTACTCACCATCAGTAAATGACAGTATTCCGATTATCTCCTTGAAGTCGTAAGGAATATTGAATATTTTTCAATTTAGCTCTTAAATTTCTATGTCTGTATAGATTACAACATTGCCTCAAGCCCTTTTCCACTCATGCTGTTTTTTTAATATTTCTCTAATCTTATTGAAGCCAACTGATTTCGTTACTTTAGATCTGACATTTTTTAAGCTTTGAACATCTTGTCCTATAAAATTTTATAAAAGTTTTTGTAACTCCTCAAACACCATGATAAGATTTTTTCGTTAAAAGAGGGTCCCCATGTCATCAAGATTCTCCTCCTATCCAGAACATTACTATTCAAATCATCACCATCATACAGTTTATTCTGTTTATGAAGTCTTTCGTATGTTCAAGTAGGCCTCCAATTAAATCGTTTAATGGTTGTACATTTTATCTACATTTCTCCAAAATTATATTTGATCCCCCTAAAGCAGCATCTACTTTACGTGGAAACATTTTCTCCTCTACTTCTTAACACCTGTTGTGCAGTCACTTTTGCTTGGCGTTCTTGCATTCCCTGTTTGTCTGACTTCTTAAATTTCTGTACTGCTGTCCTACTTCTTCTTGACCATTTTTATGCTTGCTCTTCTGATCCAACACCAAAATTTCTTCTGTTATCCAAGGTTTTCTACAAGTTTGTTTCTTTATGTTGAATGTTTGTTGAGTTAATTCACTCTTCAGTAAAATCCTTTCTTCTTCCTATTTCACTACCACATTGACAGTCTACATATTTTTATATCTTGGGAGGTTATTTTAGTTTGACGTATGAAATTATTATTTCTTTCTTTAACTTAAGGTTAACATTTATTCTTTGAAATTTTCTTTAGTTTAACCATAGCGTTTTCAAAACAGATAGGAATAATTAGAGACGCCCTTTGAAAGATGAACGAGACTTGTTATAGCCATTTACAGTGTAGCTCTGTATCTAATCTGGACCCATATTTTCCATTTATTACTAGTTTTATATATGGTTAAAACTTGCTTTATGATTTCAATTATTTGTTCAGGATTTAAAGCTAGAGTTAAATAATTGCATGAATGTTAGTAAATCGGCTATTAGATAATTTACTAATGTATATATGCAACCTACATATTCATATACACATACACACGCGAACATACAAATACATACACATACATATATAAGTAGATTAGTATTACCGAGCGTGGTTGGTGAACGGATAACATTCTGGCATCGCATTCGGGAGGACTCCGGTTCGAATCCCCCTCCGGGCATCCAGATTTGGGTTTTCCATGGTTTCCCCAAATCACTCCAGGCGAATGCCGGGATGCTTCCTTCGAAAAAGGCCATGACCGAATTCCTTCCCGTTCCTTGTCCCCACTCCCATCCCGCCTCTAATGATCTCGACGTCGACGAGGCGTAAAGCCATAAGTAAAAAAAGTAGATTGGTGTTAGTAAATTATCTACCACATTATTAAGTTATGCTTAAAAGCGTATAAACATGAAAATTACATATACGGATACACACACCCACGTGCACATACCTATACATATACATGCATACACTTATACACACTTATCGGCACACATACAGGGTGATTCCGTGATGATGGCACAAACTTTCAGGGATGATCGAGAAGGGTAAATGTCTCAATTTGAGATAAAGGGACACTAGTCCGGAAACGACTGAGTCGAAAGATATAAGCGAAAATCGTTCTGATCCCTGTAACACGGAATACAGGTGCCGGAACTGTTGTAGGGTAGGCAATCCTTACGAGCACTTACAGTAGGGGCCATGTGAAAAGTTTTGTGTGCAATATGCCTGTCGAGACTGAAGAGGATATCCTGGCAAGAATTCTCTCTGCCTGCGACGTCAGGGATATTACAATGAGTACGGCAGAACTTTGTGCGACGATGCCATGCCTGCATTGACGCTAGAGGACGGCATTTTGAGCAACTGTTGTAACTGTGACAGCAATTCATTATTACTGTACCGTAAGCTTAGGATTTTCCGTCTCTTTGACATCAAGTTACGTGCGCCGTTACTAGTCCATCAACAGGGGAAATTATCTGAGGATATTTGGGAGTATTCAGCGGGAATTCTGTACGTCATGATCAGGGTTCAGACGTTGGGGCACGAGGCCAAGAAAGACCATGAATATATTTTCGCTTATAACTCTCGACTAGGCCATTTCCGTACCACGGGTCCCTTAACTCAAATTGATACATTTACCTTTCTCCATCATCCCTGAAAGAATCACCCTGTATATAAATACACACACATACACTTAACTACAAAAACACATGAAACAGGTAACTAAATTTGTAACCTTTTCCACTTAGGCCATATTGCATTCACTTTCACACACTTTTGCCACTTCTCTCGTGAAACTGAAGAACCTCAAGGTGTGTTTGTCGTGGTCAGTTTTGAGATGAGAAAGCTGAGATGGGCTGGGGATACTATTTGTTGGAACCCATGTGCAGATCATTTATACAAGTGTGTGTCCCTCGGCGAAGTAGTTCGCAGATTCGAGACCTTCATCGTTTGTTAATTGCTGTATTCGTTTTTTAATGTCAGTGTTTCTAGGTACATTTGACACGACTGGGCAACTGACCTAAATATGTTTTTTTTTTTTTTTTTTTTTTAATGGCTTTTGGCTTCGAGGCCATACAGCCAACTCAAGTGTATTTTGAATCATCCAGTGTATTTCATTGCTTCACAGTGTATTATTTTTCCAAGTGGTTCTAGACACAACACGATGGACATGACATAGAGACAACACATACACTAAACACCCATGCCCTCGGCCGGACTCGAACCGGCGACCTTCGGCACGTGGAGCTAACACTCTAGCCCCTACGCTACCGAGGCCGGCTAAATATGTTCTGTCTGATGTTCTCGGAGAACTAGCAGAAGAAGGCTCAAGCATCAAGATACTGTCAGCCGATTTTCTCTACAAGAAGCAAGTAAGGCTGATGACTGTGTGTAAGAGGAACAGCGTTTTCATCAACTTGCGTGGTAAATAGCATTTTTCTGACGTTAGGTTTAAACGATTTACGACTGGGCATTTGTTGTCGGTTACCTCTGTTGCAGTTATTGATTCATTTTTGATATAACTGTACTTTCTCCTTGTTGCACAGGACCTTTATTATTTCCCAGTGAAGAAATTTGTCTATTGAAGTTTATATCCGAGAGGATTGTACTTTTAATTTCAACGTGAAAAATCAGATTATCATTAAGTTCTCACAGTGGATTCGAAATAACGTATGCAAATGTAACACCAGTATTTTTAAATACGAGTTAATATAAGGAATGATTCTTTGATGCAATCCTCCAGCCCTTCCTACCTTGCGGTAACCTTTTCATCTCAACATACCCCTTACAACCCACGTCCAAATTATCTGCTTCATATATTCTATTCACTGTCTTCCTCTGCAGTTCTTACCTTTCACTGTTCCCTCCAGTAACAAGTTAGCCAATCCTGCATGTCTGAAAATATGAGCTACCATCCTCTCTCTTCTTTCTGTAAGAGTCTTCCACAAACTTCTATCCTCGCCCATCATTTCCAAAATCGTTCGTTTCGTTCTCTATCCGTCCACTTAATTTTCAGTATCCTTCTATAGCAATACGTTTCAAAAGTTTCAATTTTCCTTCTTTCTAGTATTCCTAAAGTCCATGCTTCGCTGCCATAAAGTGCTGTGCTCCACACTTAGTGTTTTTGAAAGTTCTTTCTGAGTCCTAGATCAATATTTGAAACTAAAAGGTTTCCCTTTCCATGAAGGTTCTTTTCGCTAGTGCTATTCTGCTTTTAACATCATTCCTGTTTCGGCCATCGGTTGTAATTTTACTTCCTATGTGTCAGAATTCACTAACTTCTTCTATCACATCTGACCCTATTTTTATATTTAATATACCGGGTGGTTATAACTAAACTTTCCCAATTTAACACGTTATAACACGGAAACTAATTACCACACGATTACCAAACTTGGTAGCATTAATGTCCAGAGTATGGGGTGCATGATTTCCATGCGTCACAGCGCCACCGTCCAGTTCCAACTATGGCCACCAGGTGCCATGATCAGTCATCGTGATTCATAGTCTGTCACACACTTGGAAACGATCGAATTATCAGCCAATCGATTCAAATGCTTGGCCGGCACGATCACCTGACCTCACTCCCTGTGATTTCTGGTTGTGGGGCTACCTGAAGGACAGACTGAGCGTGGTGGGTGAACGGTTAACGTTCTGGCCTCGCATTTGGGAGGACGCCGGTTGGAATCCCCATCCGGGCATCCAGATTTGGGTTTTCCATGGTTTCCCCAAAGCACTTCAGGCGAATGTCGGGATGCTTCCTTCAAAAGGCCATGGCGGAATTCCTTCCCGTTCCTTGTCTCCAGTCACATTCCGCCTCTAATGACTTCGACGTCGACGAGGCGTAAAGGCGTAAAGCCATAAGTAAAAAAAAAGAAAAAGGACAGGGTTTACCAGGGGAACATTCACACATGTGCTGATCTGAAGCGCAGCATATCAAGAGAGGTAGCCAGTATACCTACGGACATGCTTCGTTCTGCTGTGCAGAATGCAATCCTGCGCTTTCAGACTCTTCTGGGCACTGATGGGCGCCATATTGAGCCCCTTTTGTAGCAGTAATGGTACCGGTATGTAATGGTATGATGTACTGTAGCAGCCCATTAAAAATGTTTCAATTGATTGATTCTGCATTATTTCAGTTCCCCATACCCTTGACGTTAATGCTACCAAGTTTGATACTCGTACGTCAATTAGTTTCCGTGTTATAACGTGTTAAATGGGGAAAGTTTAATTATAACCACCCGGTATCATTACTGGCATCATTTCTGCTAAATATCATTACTTTTGTTTTGCTTTGGTTTATATGGTAGTCGTCAAAATCTCAAGAAATCGTAAGGATGTGAAGCTTTGGACACCACACTAGCTTCAAAGACAGATTGGTGATCCATTTCTAATTGGGAAGGGGGTGAGCTCGGTGTGGTCATCTGTCTGTGAAACGTGTAACTTGTGTTGTGTATTTTTTGGTTGTGTAATGAGTAGTTTATGAGGCGGAAGTTAGGGACCGTCCAAGCATACGCCTAGGTGGTTGCGGGAAACCGCAATCAGGACGGCCGGTACGTGGGACCGACCCCGGCAGCGTGGGAGTAGCGTGCTTGCTTCGCGTTGCAGGGGTCGCCGGTTCTAGTCCGGCCTACGGCAAGGGTGGTTTTAATTAAATGTTATGGTCGTCTTGTATCGTCCTTACAAAAGAGGGAAAACAATCACCCTAATATGAAATATACTCATTGTAAGAGAAGCACACACATTGAGATGGCTAACATAGCCAAATGCCAAAAAAAAAAAAACTCGTACATAGTACTTCCCCTATCCAGTGTGTTGACGCTTTAACGCCTATAGCCTCACTGGCATGTTCCACTTTCTTATTACAGTCTAAATTCTTTCCTTCACTTACATCCTTCAGTACCAAACTAAAAAATTCCGCATTTCTCAAAATGTGCCTCACCGTTATATCTCTTATTGTAAGAATCCTTCCTCACCTTGTGTCTTCATCGATCATTTCCAAGAAGGGATTGTACATACACTACGTGGCTCGGTCTAGGGGGGGGGGAGGGGAGGGGTTGGCGGGAAAGCTACGCTGGGCTATGTGGAAGGGGGAACAGGGTTTCGAACCAGGCCACGTAGCTTTTCATTCATATTATTTGTCACAGTTAAAATTAGATACAGAACACGCAACAACATGTAAATATTTATTTCCGTCATTTAATTATCACCGTATGTAATTTATGATAATCTGACAGCTAGAAAACAGTAAAAAATTTCTTCTGGAATCAATATGGAAAATAGCTACGTGGTACGTGGGGGTGGGAGGTGGGGTTCACAGAGGCCGAAATGGAGCTGCGTGGTTTATGGACGCTCCCGAAGTGAGCGGTTCTTATTGCAGTGGTGCATTCAATATTCAGCGTTCTACACATTTTACTGCTTGAACTTTTCTTCTTTCTGGCCTCCTGAAAGCAAGATTTCACTCTTATTATGCAATCTGTTCCATACACGTAGCTTCAGAAATTTCTGAGTACCATAAGGCTCCTCTAAGTTAATGATCGAAATGATTTAGTGCGAATAGCATACAAGCATTAGAACGTCGTCGAGAGAAGCGTATGCATCAGTGACGGGCCACGAACTTACAGAACGTTTCTCGTACATAATTGATATCGTCCTTTTTCTATTGTAATCGTAAAATGGTGGACATGGTACCCATTCACTGTATTGGGTAGCTAGTAAAGGAATGGTAGAGTTCGGTATTCTCTTTCAAGACTTAAGCTCCTGATGTTTAACAGTGATTCGTTCTATGGCCAAAAGAACCATAGAAAGATGTTTGTTTGGGTATACTTCGATCATTCGTTTGTTTGCCTAATGTTTCTAATCACGAAGATATGGATTAATTACTTTACCACTGTGGTCCCTAAAACGAAATCCTGTTGTATGTTTATCTAATTTATTTTCTACTATTAAAACGGAATCAGTACCGCTATACACAGAGGGAAGAATTATAAACAAGAGAAATTTAAAAAACTAATCGTGCCCAGTTATATAACATTGGAAACATTTTAACGCAAAATTTGTTTAGAAATCTCCAAAGCGTTTTTTTTTTTCTTAAAAAAAAGATCCACTAATTTTTGACAATAATGGCATAACATTCAAAGCCATGAACTGAACTTTATTTGGATTTCTTATCAGTATTTTCGAACGCTACGTTTCGTCATTTCTTATCTTCAAAAATAGTAAATTAAAAAGTGTAAAGTATGATTTTAATAAAACTGCTTAAAAATATTTATTGTTATTTATAACAGAGTTATTTATTGATAAAATTCCAATATTAAAAATATTCAGAAGACATCTAAACAAACCTAACGTGGTGAGTGAGCGGTTAACGTTCTGGCCACGCATACAGGACTACGCGGGTTCGAATCTCCGTCCGGGCATCCAGATTTGGGTTTTCCATGGTTTCCCCAAAACATTCCAGGCGAATGTCTGGATGCTTCCTTCAAAAGGTAATGGCTGAATTCCTTCCCGTTCCTTGTCCCCAGTCCCATTCCGCCTCTAATGACTTCGAAGTCGACGAGGCGTAAAGCCTTAAAAAAAACAGCTAAACAAACGAAAAAAATCTTTTAAAATTTCTTCTTTCTAGCTTTAACAGTTGAAAACTCGGAAGTAAAATCTTCAAGATTAATATTTTGGGCTGCCTTATATTCGATCCTCAACATGCAAGAGTGTTTAACCTCGTGTTGCTTATTATATATCTAAGTAGATTTGATTAATTTTAGCATACTAAAGCTCCTCTCACACGGAGCAACTGATATACAAATTGTCATAAATAGTTTCAGTGTGATCATAAGATTCCGAGATATAATCCTATTCCCCAATGAATTTTAAAAAGTCCAAAGCTACCCAAACATTTGTTGCTGAAGCTGTAATGTATGGTGCTTTTAAATGCATTCTCTACCTCGGTATTTCAAAAAGAAACTCTGCTTCTGAAACCTTATCATAAAAACCTGTAAATTTGGAATCAGTTATTTTTAACTCCTGCATTTTCGCTGAAACTGAGGTATTGTTCTGTTCAACTCCGAACAATGAAGCTGCTTCTTGAACGGACTTTCATTTAGTTTGGAGTTCAGTATTACATCCGTGAAGACATTGCAACATATCCTTATAATTTTCAGCGCTCAGTGTGTGTCCTGCTTCAGTGGCTATCTTATCAGCCACCCGTTTTTACGACGAACTCTTGGCTCTAATGGAATGTCATTGTTTTTTTGATTTGAGGCCGCTGTAAATAATATTACTACAGACGTTTTAAAGATAGCAGAATATTTTATCTTACCGTTAATATTATTTATATTGATTCTGGAGTCTTGCTGCTGACCAGAATACTGAAAAAGTGAGATAGTAGTACCGGTCCATGAAGGAAAGTTTGAAATTTACATGACTATTAGCTTGACATCAGTGGAGAGTAAATTAATGTAGAGATTTTTATGAATTCACATCGGAAATGTCTGTGAGGAAAGAAATTAGTTTGCGAATCGACAACATGGTTTTAGGCAAGGATATTTATGTGAATCTCAGTTAGTGGGCTAAATGCAAGATATTTCGGACGAAATAGACAAGGGAGGCTAAGTTGAGAGTTTAGTACTAGATCTTAGTAAGGCATTTGACACAGTGAACCATAAAATGGGGATAAATATGGTGAAAACCATTGGAATGGGTCAAAAAGTTACTTCCTAGGTAGATGAATTCTTAATAGGTAGACAGAAGGTGTTAGGTTAGAATATGCAGTATCAGAAATGGTGAAAGTGAATATAGGGGTGCTACAGGATCGTGTATTGGGTCCATTGCTGTTCATCATTCTATTGATTGTGTTGATGGATTACAGTCAGAAATTAGTTTATTTGTTGATGACATAATGTTAAATAATAGTATCAAAACTGGGGAAGACACCAGTTGCAGAGTGACCTGGACAGGATATCTAACTGGTTAGATCATAGGTGTCAAACTAAATTTTGCAGAGGGCCGTATATTAAATTTAGAATGTGTAAGCGGGCCAGATTCAAATAAAAAAATGTACTGAATTATTATAACATTTTATTTATTTAATTGTATAGTATATAATATACGGTTGTTAAAAATCATATCAAAGTTATAAAAGAGGGTAATTATTTTGAGCTCGAGGTTCCAGATACCTGATTTCTCTTGTTTTTGACAAGCTCATTGATGTCAGGTATCATATTTGTTGTAATTATTTTAAGAATTGATTGGAGATGTTCATTCGTAAGTCTTGTGCGATGTTTGCTCTTATTTATTTTCATGACGGAAAACATCTGCTCACATAAATAGGTGCTACCAAACATGCTCAGAATGCGTGCTGCATGCTTTTTAAATTCCGGGTAGTTATCCAAACTCTTGAAATATTGTGTGTAAAATGTAAGAGCGTTAACCTCTTTAAATTTTTCTTTCAGAATACTGTCCGATTGAAGATCTATCAACTCCATTTGCAAATGAACTGGTGCCTGTGAAGCTTCAAAATTGAATGGATTGTTGAAAATTGGGAATTCCATATCACTCATTTTGTGGAAGTCTTCAAAACGATTGTTGAATTCCGTGATCAGATTTTGCAGAAGTTGAGAATATTGATCCAATTTTTTTTGGTTCACTGTGCCAAATGATTTTAAATGAGGGAAATGATCCAAAGTTTGATTTTTTACCTGATTTTCCCAAATGCTTGAATACATGAATACATTTGAGTGACAATAAGATTTTTACCCTGTAACTTTACATTCAGATCAGTCAAGTGTTTATTCATATCTACCAAAAAGGCACAATCAACCCACCAGTCATTGTCATAATCAATTGGGTTGCCTTTTTCTAAAATGAAAACTTGAATAGGGTCACGTAATGCAAAAAATCTTTCTAAAACTACTCCTCGACTGAGCCAACGAACTTCGGTGAAATAAGGGACATCAGAAAACTTTTCGTCCAAATCTTGTAAAAACTGCCTGAACTGTCGGTGATTTAGTCCTCTGCTCCTTATAAAATTTACTATTTTAATTATAGGTTGCATGACATGGTCCATTTTTAAATGTTTGGATGCCAATGATTCCTGATGAATTAAACAGTGAAATCCCACAAAATTCCCTGATGTTTTCTGTTTTAATTTAGTTACAACGACGGAATGTTTGCCAGCAGGAGCTCCATCCGCAGTTGTGCTGCTAAGTATATTCCAGTCGAGTTCATATGCTGCTATCAAATGCTCAATTGCAGAATAAATATCATTTGCTGCTGTAGTACCTGTCAATGGAACGCACTTTAATAGTTGTTCAATTATTTCAAAGATATTGTTAATACCTCGTATAAAAACAGCAAGTTGAGCTGTATCAACAGTATCAGTGCTCTTGTCAACAGCCAGTGAAAAGTTTGTAAATTCCTTAATTTTCTCCTTCAATTGAAGAACCAAATTTTGAGATAAATCATTTATTCTTGAAGCAACAGTGTTTCTTGACAGCGAAATATTTTGAATTATTCACTTTTCAGATGGAAATGAAACATCGGCAACCTTCAACATAAAAAGTATCTTGGCATCACCTTAGACCGCTCCTTAACATTCAAAAAACACCTCGAAAACACAAGTCAGAAACTGAAAACAGGAAACAACATCATGAAGAAGCTAGCTGGTACTTCGTGGGGAGCTGATGCGGACACACTACGAACAACAGCTCTCACCATGGTTTACCCTGTTGCTGAGTACTGTGCTCCAGTGTGGCAACGTAGTACTCATACTAGAAAAATCGACGTCCACCTGAATGAGTGTATGAGAGTAATAACTGGCACCCTAAAATCCACCCGAGTCTCCTGGTTGCACCTGATCAGCAAAATACCACCTCCAGAGATAAGACGCCAAGAAGCAACGGCACGTGAGTGGATAAAACTACACCATCCTGATCATCCACAGGATCTCCCAATCCACGAGGTTCTAAATAACTTACCACCCACTCGTCTTAAATCCAGAAATCCGGTATGGCAAGATGTATTTGACTTTGATGTCATGGAAAAATGGCGACAAAGCTGGAAACCGCATCTGTAAAACATCCACATATTAAAGATCCCACAACTGGACTTCCAGGATTCCATTTAAATAGAGACCAGTGGGTAAAACTAAATCACCTAAGAACAGGCCATGCGAAATGCAACGCCATGCTGTATAAGTGGGGTCTTCAGGATTCTCCTGCATGTGACTGCGGTGCTCCTTCCCAGAGTGTGGAGCATATTATCAGGGAATACCCTCTACGGAAGTATGACGGACCATATGAAGATGTTTTTGGAGCTACAAGTTCCTTCGTAGAATGGCTGGTAGAACTGGACATCGGCTTATGAACGCTACCAACGTTCTTGTCGTTGTATATATTTATTATTGTATTAGTTGCTTGTCATACGACAAATAAATAACATACAGTCTTTAATAAAATCACCATCAGTGAAAGGTTTTGATCTCTTCGCGATTTCTAATGCAATAATACGTAAAACTTGATTTCAGGGCATCTTCGCTCTCAGCATTAGCTTTAATAAACATCGATTGTTGACCTTGAAGTTTAGATTTTAAAGATGACAATGTGACCATTCTTATTTTTTCAGTGTAACAATCAAATTTTGATTTATGATTCGTATCATAGTGTCTCTTCAAGTTAAACTCCTTACAAACAGCAACTGTTTGATTGCAAATCAGACACAGTGGTTTACCTTTCCATTCTATGAAAAAATATGCAATTTCCCGTTTAGACTGAAAAACTCTGCACTCACTATCAACTTTACGTTTTTGTGACATTATGCCAAAAGCGTAACAATTATGGAACTCAACACAATAATTATGGATATCGCACGCTTACGACACAAACAAATGCACAATACCTTCACAATCGACTCAACTGACTCACGTCGCGCCGACGCACTCCTTCTATATCTATAAGGAAGGTTCTAGTCTAGACTCGAAGCGCGTGGAAGATTCCCCTTGTTGCTAAGAGATGGCGTTACTGTCTATCTCTCTCGCTTGTCTAGGCATGCGCTGCCCTTGGAATTACTTATAAATGTGGTGTGCGCATTTTAAAACTTCCGTAGAGGAATCGAGTGACGTCTAAAAGCTCTAAAAAACATGATTCTTCTTTCTGTGTCACATGGCGATCGCGGGCCGTATTGATAGGGCCCTGGGCCCGGATACGGCCCGTGGGCCGTATCTTTGACATCACTGGGTTAGGTCAAAATGGAATGAAGATAAAAGTCAAGAAGAGTCAGCTTATTAAGCATCTTCACATAATATTTGACGATAAATTCAACTGTACAAGACACATTGGGCAGGTGGTAGGGAAACGCAACAAAATCCTTCATTTGCAAGAGAGGGTGATGTGGGGATGTACCAAAGAAGTGAGGGAACTAGGCCACAAACCATTAGTTAGACCATTGCTTGTATACTTTTCCAGAAAGGCTTAAGTATGCTGTAGCTAAACCACTCTATAAAAAGGGAGATAAGGCAGCCGTATCGAATTACCGACTAATTTCATTACTAACAGCCTTCTCCAAAGTTTTTGAGAAAGCAATGTACAATAGAGTTTATTAACACCTTAATAATAATCATATTCTAACTAAATCACAATTTGGTTTTCAAAAGGGTCATTCAACAGAACAAGCTATTTTTGCATTCACTGACAATATTATAGAAGGAATAAATGATAAATTAATTCCTGTGGGATTTTTTTGTGACTTATCTAATGCATTTGACTGTGTAGATTATAAAATTCTGTTACAGAAACTAAAGCATTATGGTATAGATGGCATTGTTAATAAATGGCTTCGTTCTTACCTTCTAAATAGAAAACAGAAGGTGTCAATGGAAAATTTTAAGGCTGCCTTAAGAGGTCCACTGTTTTCTGATCGGAAATTAATCAGATGTGGTGTACCTCAGGGTTCTATATTGGGGCCACTATTATTTTTAATATATATAAATGATCTACCCTGTGTTTCATCTAAAAACTCAAAATTTGTCCAATTTGCAGATGACAGAAACATAGGAATTTAAAATACTCCAGATTTATCTACAGAATATATTTCAAATTATGTCTTTGAACTGATTAATAAATTGTTTACAGTTAACGGCTTGTCTTTAAACTTTGATAAAACTCAGTATATGCAATTCAGTACATCACAGAGATAACACCAGATATAGACATAAACTTTGCAGGCCAGTCCATTCAAGAGGTAGAGTGTGTGAAATTTCTAGGTTTTTATATTGATCATAAGTATATGTTTCTGACTTACTAAAGCGATTGGGTGCAGCCACTTTGGCAATTCGTACAATTTCAGCTATAGGTGATCTCCGTGTGAGGCAGCTAGTTTATTTTGCTTATTTTCACTCCTTATTGTCATATGGAATAATATTATGGGGCAATTTTCTACCCATAGAGACAAAGTGTTCAGAGCCCAAAAGCGTGTAATAAGAATTATGTGTGGGATTAGCAATAGAACTTCACGTAGAGAGCTGTTCAAGAAGTTAGGGATTTTAACATCAGCCTCTGAGTGTATATACATTTATGTCCTTTATAGTCACAAATTATACTTTGTTTGAAATAAACAGTAAAATACACAATTATGGCACTAGAAGTAAAAATGATCTTCACAAGGATTACAAGTCATTGTCATTTCTTCAAAAAGAGGTCCGATATTTAGGGATACATATTTTAAATAAGCTCCCAACAAATATTAAATGTCTAGCAGATAATAACAATAAATTAAGGAAAAAACTGAAAGAATTTTTAATTGACAACTCCTTCTACTCTGTCGAAGAATTTATTTCTAAGGTATCTAAAAAATAACTGCCAGTAGCTTGTGGAAACGTAGTTTACATAATTAATTTACCATGTATGCTATGACTGTACATCTCCTGGTGTATGTATTATTTGGTTATGGATTTTTTTTTAATGTACCATGTATGCTATGACTGTACATCTACTGGTATACGTATTATTTTGTTATGAAACTGTTTATTTGTAAATTGAAAACTTTCCACATCCCATAGAGCCATTCTCTTATATTGGGATCAATGGAAAATGAATGTATTGTATTGTATATGGCGGTGTTGTTTGGGACAAACATTTTGGGTATCAAATACAGGAATTGGAAGGAGTTCAAGGTAGGGCAGCTACATTTGTCTGTAGAAAGTACCACAGAACACAATCAGTAACTGATATGATAAAGGAGGTGGAATGGGATTCTATGGAAGACATGTGGAGGATCAAGATTGTGCTGGGAGTGTGCAAGGCGTATGTTGGTGATAATGCGTGGAATGAAATTTGTGGAAGAATTGAGAGTAAAGTATGAAAGGGAAAAGATGACCATGTCCACAATCTGGCACTCGATTTCAAATTTAAGTACGTGGGAAAATTTTCTTTTGTAGGTAAAAGAGTCTGGGATTGCAATAAATTACCGAGGAATGTGATGAATAATTTACCAAAAACACTGAAAGAATTTAAAATCTGTAAAGAGGAAAAGTAAATGGGGGAGGGGAGGAGGGGGTGGCGGGGAGTTATTTCCCTTCAAAGAATTAAAAATTGTAAAATAGATAGTATTCATAAGAAATTGGTTTTTTAATTTACTAGGGAAATTGCCACATGGGCTCTATAGCAATTGAATTAAATTCTCGTTGCACTTTACTTGCCATAAATTTTATAAATAAAACGCACTCTACGAACAATTGTTTTTGTGGGCGGCGTTTTAAGTTATTTATAAGATGTATTATTAAGCAACTGAGCAAAAGTGACCAACAACAAAATTATTTTTACTTGCTTTAGTACATCACTCAAGAATAAAAGATAACAAAAAGTAAAATTATATACAGCAGGAATAAGGTCCATTTATAATTCTAATAACACATTATAGGATTTGACAAAAACATCACACTTAAAAAAAATTACACCATGACTTCCATTAAATAACCAATCCAGAACCCCATTCTCAGTCAGACGATAGAGGTTTACAATGCCCTGGTACTTCAGGATTACATGGATCCAGGCCCAACCAGATGTCTGAAGCGAGGAAATGAGATATGCAAAGAGATATACACTAATGGTCTAAAAAAAAGTATATCTGCCGTTGCTTCTAACAAAACAAAACAAAAATGACGAATAGCAAGTACAACGATTTACGGTGATTTTTCACGGCATAGAGTGATGCTCTATTTATAGTATAGATTCTCAAATTGGGGGGCGCGTTCCCTCAAGGTGGCTTCCCACGGCCCGTGGTTTTGTAGGTCACGCAAGATCAGCCGAATTGTAAGTACCTATTAGCACACGCCAGAGAGGAGCACCGCCGCCTTAGGGCAGACGGCGCACGGATTGTGTGACATGTGCGTAACGTCGCTTCAGCTACATTACAAAACGACCAGTTAAGTTTATAAACATCGCCTACACTACTACTTGTCTTCATAGATTCTTTGACTTTATTACGTGACTTCCAATATGTTGGCGTTAAGTTGTCCCTTTACTTCTTTAATTGAGGTGTTACCTCTTTTTAATTCTGCTTCACGTATCGTGTACATCATTTCTATTCTATGCACCGCGGTATTGGTATTACGTATAGTCGTTCCTTTTTCGTATGCACACAAAAACTCGAAATGACTACATCTGACCATTCCATATTGATTACGCTCAAGTCGAAAACACGATTATACGGTCTGAAACGAACTGAATTGACACGTTCGCCGGCACGCAGGACGGTATAGCAGGAGAAGAAATTGTGCACACCTCTGCTGTAAACACCGAGTGTCCCAACAGTGGCGTAGCTAGATCAACAAGGGCCCCGGTGCAAAAAATTTATTTTGGGCACTCAGGCCAGACGGGCGACCTTTTTTTTGCTTTGTGTACTGGTAGGGGCCCCCTGAACTGAGGATGGGGGCCCTTGAATTGTTCTTTAGGGGCCCCTGAGTAGTGGTTGGGGCCCCCTGAGCAGCGAGGGCCCTTAGTGAGGGGTTCCTGTGTTCTCAGTGGCCCCTTAGACGACGGTAGAGCTAAAAAAAAAAAAGAAGTTTGCCGTGAAGGCTAGTGGGCCCTCTAAACACCGCCTAGCCCCATAGTAGCTACGCCCCTGTGTCCCTATGCGCGCCTTTGAACTTTACCGACTGGCGACGGATCGAGGCGCACCACCATGGGCCAACACTGGACACTACAGACCTCTCTATTCCCACGGCCCGTTTGTGTGAGCTGCTGCGTCGCAGCTCCCAAAGTCACAGGTCGTGGAAAGCCACCTTTAATGTGGGAAGAGAGCCATCTATTGCGGCTTGTGCTAGCGGGGATGGTGCGGCTCTCTCCATCACCCAATCGGTATCATCAAAGTCCCAAGCAGTGGTACATTGTTGACACCTGTTTGCAGCAATTGTGCACACCCCTCCTCTCTTGCTGTACACTAGGCAATAGGCAACGTGGTGGCGAGGTGGTAGAGAGCTTACGAGGGCTCACCTGTGGCGCGTGCTGATCCGTACAATTCGGTTGATCTTGCGCGGCCTAAAAAATCAAGGGCCGTAAGAATCCACGTTTAGGAGAGTACGACGACAAGTTATGGGGCGCGTGGGGTGCAAGGTAGCTTCGCCGCCTGTGCGGACAATATCTTTCTTAGAGTGGTTTCCCACGGTCTGTGCATTTGGCGGCCGCACCGGACGAGCACTCAATAACGGCCCGTGGCAAGGGAAGCGCCTCTGCTGGCAGGGATGGCGCGCCTCTATCCGTCACCCAGTCGGTAAACATCAAACGCCCGGGTAGCTGAAACGACACTAGGTAACGTGGTGGGGAGGTGACTGCGAGGTGGTGAGGGATTGCCTGTGGCGCGTGCTGATCCACACAATTCGGCTGCATTGTGCGGCCTACAAAACCATGGGTCGTAGGAAGCCACCATTAGAGTTTAGAAAAACATTCATTCTAACATCTAACATCACATAACTAGAGAGTTTCCTCTGAGATGTCATTGTTAATACTGAGAACTAAGCATTTACCTTTTTAATATTAAAATTTTGGCGGGGTGGGATGGAACTTTTCTTTTGACGGAAAGGGGGCTTGGGAACTTTTCATTTGACGGTAGGGAGGCGTGGTAAGAAATGCACAGTGTTGCCAACAATTATACCCTGTTGTAACGAAAGCGCACACCGCACTGGATAACATTTAAAACAAAATTAGACTGACTTTTTTTTTCAAGAATCTCCGCTCAATTGCAGATAATAAAGGGAAGATTTTAAAAAAAAAAGAAAAAATATGATTCACTTTGATTAGCAGAAAAGAAGCGCAGAATCAAACAATTTTCAACTGAAAAATAAATAAATGTGAATGCGTAAGCACTCGCGGCATAATAATGTGTGGACGTTTTTTGCATCATGTAATATGTTATATTCGATGACAGTAAAACAAGATATTGAAATGACACGTAATCATGAATACAAGAAGTAAACACTTTTTTGTTTCATTATCTTTGCAATTTTTCAATTTCACTAAGTGCCGGAGTCACCCAACCCTAGCTACGTCTACAACAAAAGGATTTTGTATACGGGTATAGTCATTGCAGATTACTATTACTTATCAACATTATTTGAAATCCCCTGAATGTCTCAATGTAACAGTGTTGTTTTAAAATGACATACGGTGTTCCTGGGATATTGGTACTGATCATTGGGTTGTCCGAACGTTTCCGTTATGCCGTCCTCTCAGATCCCCCAATTCCTACCACCCACCTCCGCCACCACCGCGGGAAGTAGACTCTTCGAACTACCCGTCATTACAGCGGGGACGGTGAGCAAGGCGCGTTTCGCCACCAATTAAGGGTGCACACGGGGAGACGCGCGGAGTCTGCGCCCGCCACGACCAGGTCGAAGACCCTTCCAAAACATGACACACCCAGTTTTATTAGTTTTGCACCAACACACTTCAGTTTCTTTTTTTTTTCTTGTCGAAGGATTTTATTTTTGTTCATGACTTCACGCCTCGCCGATATCGATATTATTAGAGGCCGGAGAGCAGCAGGAAGGAATATAGCAATGCCTATTTGGTAGGAACCATCCCGGCATTCGTCTGGAAACCATGAAAAACCGAAACCTATGTGGACGAACGAGGATTTGAACCCACGTCTTTCCAAATGCCAGGTGAGAGCGTTACCGTTCATAAACAAGTCTCGCTAAATACGATTTGTGACAATAAAGTAGTGAGACTGATTTTTCTGTGCGTGACTTGGTAACCCCTGTCTTTGACACTGATATTCCCACAACTATTGGTGCAAACAGCACATCGGTGTAATCACTCAGTCTCGAGTAGAGATGCAGTAGGTGAACACGTGTTTTTGTATCTCGTCACGGAAATGAAATCGCGAAATACTGCGACATGGTATACCTTTTGTTTTTTTACTTGGGCTTTACGCCTCGTCGACGGCGATTACATTAGAGGCGGGATGGGATTAGGGCAAGGAACGGGAAGGAATTCGGCCACGGTCTTTAGAAGGGCCTTGGGGAAGCCATGGAAAACCCAAATCTGGATCCCCGGACGGGGATTCGAACCCGCGTCCTCCCGAATGTGAGGCCAGAATGTTGACCGTTCACCCACCACCCTCGCTATTTCTTTTTGTATTATGCTCGGTGAGAATATGACGACACGTTTCAACTCCGGGTGTAGTTCTACTTGTTTTAACTAAACGACTGCGTCATTTGGCAGTGCGTCTCGCTGTTGTTCTGTGAGACTTTTGGTCATAATTTTCGCACAAATTGTTCTCATTCCCGGATTTTCAATTAATATTTGGCGAACAGTTTTTCGATTAATTTTCGCCGATTATCTTCGATGTGGTCGTTATAATTTCCCGCACCCTGGTCGTGTTGGCCTCTCTCCAACGGTTGACAGCCTTTCAGTGCGGTATTCGTCTTCAACGTTCGTTCTACTTTGTAATGAATTAATAAGTGCAGTGTTATTAGGCACTAAGTGTTTGCACAGTGTGTGTGAGATGTTGGCAGTGTGGCGTGGCAAACAGACAGTTATTCGTGACTCAACAAATCGTCCAGATTTACACGTCCGGTGGGTGATTAAACTTTCTACCTGACTTCAACATTCAGTAGATTTATTGCCCACCATAAATAACAAAGGCCCGTTTTTCATTTCGGCACGTTTCGGAAAAGACTCGCCAAATACCGTTGACTGGTGCCGGCGACCGAAAATAGACTTTAATGTCGTTTCTTAGTAAAGAGGCGCTTTCGGAAAGTGGTGGGAGACGATCCAGCCAATAGAGAAGCTGCCAACAATTCATTAACGTTTTGCTGTTTTTTGTCTGATCTGTTGAGCCTGCCACAAGCGATCATATTGACGGGTAGCGCTGTGATTCGCCGAGGATCTTACGACAGATCACTGTGCGAGGCGTACAGAGTCTTCCTCGGAGCAGAGGAACGGATGAAGGGACCGTCTAATTCTGATTCTCACCTGATACGACAACATCTGCACTGCCACCTCACCTCTCTGAGCGCATCTCGACAGGCCAGGTCACCGGCGGTGGACAACAGAAACCCCTGAGGCGCTATTCTTGCGTGGTTCCTGACCTCACCAGCGGCGCAACGGTAAAACTTCGTCCGCGACGGAAACTTACGCAATCTGTTCTACCCAGTAATCGACACTGAGATATTGCTCTAACTATTTAAAATTAAAAACATTTGACGATGTGTAATTGTTCATATCTTAATAAAACAAACTTCATGTTTGTGTAATTTCACCATGCTAAAGTTTTAATAAATTGTACACCCATTTTTCAGTCATCCTATTTAATCCAATAATATGTCATGTGACTAGCTAAAGATTCATAATATTCAAAATTGATATTTTCTTTTGAAATTGTAAGAACAGTATGATTGAGAAGTTACTTTCCCTGAAAGCAGACACCAAAACATTTTATGCCAACGAAAAACTCGAGATCTTGACATAACCTGATTTCCAAAAGCCTTCTAAGGCCTATAGTAAGTTGTCGTCGCATTCTCACACAGTTTAACACAAAGAATATTTGTTATACCCATGCGCAATATTTCGTGATTCCAATTTCGTGACGAGTGAAAAAACATGTGTTCACCTACTGCACCATTACTCACTATAAATTTGGCTCAGTCCACTAGTGGCGGAAACATCTAGCTCAAAGATGGTGCCACAGTGTTGCCACGTCACGCTCAAAACATCAGTCTCACATTGTCGCATCTGGAATCTCCTTATATTAGTAAATTATCGTTTCAACGTCTGTAAGCAAGCATGAGAAAAAGCCGGAAACCACATGCTATTTCAAGACGTATGCATTTCAATGATTTTCGGGTGCTCTAAAGAGACGATAAGAATATTAGGACACAACTTGAAGCTGAAACTCCTCTCACCTCTTGTCCAAATAGGAAATCCAAACGAGCGGAGGTGGGTCGTGTGCACACGCATATCATTAAAGTGTCCCCTACGGGTCATGGTGCTGGCGGAGGAATAAAAACCAAAGACAATTGTACACATTCCAACAGAAAGAATTGAAGCACGCAGAAAACACGATAGGATGTCATTGTAACTTCGTAGGCATATCATCGACGGATATACGAGGGTGTACCAAAAAATAACCGGAATAGCATTGCCGTGGGCGGGCTTGTGTATCACGCGTTTCTGCCGCTAGGCGTTTATAGCACAACTCATTGTCAGTTCAGTGCCGCCTGTGTTGTCAACCTGGCTTGTTCTGTTAATCTGCAGTGATTGTTTCTGCTAGCGCTGTTTTGTTATTGTTTCGTTTTTGATGATGGCAAGTTTAAGTGAACAGCCGCGAAATTTTGTTTTCTTCTAAGTAAAAATGCTGCTGAAACTGTTTTAATGTTGAAAACAGATTACAAAGATGACGCTATGGGGAAAATTCAAATGTACAAGTGGTTCGCTTGGTTTAAAAATGGAGACATGTCGATTGATGACAAACCTCGTTCTGGACGTCCACAACAGCTCTAATCGACGAAAATATTGAAAAAATTCGAGATCTTGTGCTCTCAGACCGTCGACAGAGAATTGATCAACTGTCAGAGATTAGTGTGTTATCTTGGAGCTCGGTTCAGCGAATTGTAACCGAAGATTTTGGAATGAAAATGACTGACTGACAATCAAAAAGAACGTTGAGTTGAAACATGGCGTGCTTTGAAACAACAGCATGAAATTGATTCAGATTTCCTGTGAAAGGTCATTACTGGTAATAGGCATAATGCTATGGTTATGGCTATGGTATAAGTAATTAGAGCTGCAGTTTTTTCCTCTCTTCTTCACCTTTTTCCCAACATTAGGGGTCGGCTGGATTTGATGAATTTTTACTTAGTGCCCTGATCAAATTTGGAGCTTTGATAAGCATTTTAAACCTACTGCCAGGTGGCACTACTTACTGCTGGAGGATGTGAAGTGTTGCCATCTGTCTGCGAAATGTGTAACTATGTTTTATGTATAATTAGTGTATTTTTTGTTAGTGCAATGTGTAGTTTACGAGTCAGAGATTAGAGACCATCCTGGAATTCACCTTGATGGCTGTGGAAAACCGCCTAAAATCCGCAGTCAGAACGGGCTATAC
The DNA here is from genome assembly GCA_031002005.1 of Vandiemenella viatica. Lineage (NCBI taxonomy): Eukaryota > Metazoa > Arthropoda > Insecta > Orthoptera > Morabidae > Vandiemenella > Vandiemenella viatica. Next base: position 133,917,195 of record CM061921.1, on the reverse strand, counting down.
GAAGGGACCTGGGCTCATGCCCGGCCACGTTATACCTCCCGGATCCAGTACACAGCGGCTCGGCGCATTGAGGCACACTGGTGGATAGAGTTGCAATTCTCTGTGATAGGTAAAAGACCAGCAAGGGGCTTTAGTGTTTACTTTTGTTTGCAGGCATGGTGGGGTATGTAAGCGGCGTGAACAGCGTCAGATGTTGAGTAATCACTGTGAAGACACGGAGGTGCCGCGCACTCTTGTGCGACAGAATTATCAGAACCTGTCAGAGTTTGAAAGGGCCTTCACTGGACGGAGGGTCGAATCGTGTAATATCAAGATTTGTGGGGCATTCGGATTTGACATTGGCCCGATGTTGGACTGCATGGGAACGTGAGGACTGACGACCATAAGGAAGGATTGCCGTATTGTGGACGAAGCACATCATAACCCCTTCACATTTGCGCCTACCATCAGAGAACAAGTAATGGTCTCCCTGCAACATTCTGTGTCATCCCGCACCATTGGTTGGAGAGTAGCTGCAGTCGTACTAGGGAATCACCGTCCCATGCGTAGTCTGCCTTAACACCACAGATGGCTTCGTTTGGAGTGATGCCGTGACCGGGAAGCATAGATCGCTGATGAATGGTATCGCACTGTATTCGGCGATGAATCGTGGGTCTGCACTATCTCGTATGACCATCGTCGGCGAGTATGGTGGCAACTTTGTCCCATTCTTCCAATGTTTTGGAATGGAAGAGCGGTGTTACTCCTAGCCTCATTGTGTGGGGATTCATTGGGTATGATTCCTGGTCAAGGCTGGTAGTGATCGAAGGAACTCTGACTTCACAACAGTACGTCACACACATCCTGCATCCTGATATGTCACCTCTCATGCAACAGTATTGTGGTGCCATTTTTTAATAGGACAATGCTCATTCACACATGGCGTCTCTATAAACCGTCCGCATGATGTTGAGGTACTCCCGTGGCCAGCAAGATCCCCAGATCTGTCCCAAATAGAACATCTGTAGGTCCAGCTCGTATGACAACTCCGTGCTAGTACCAGTATCCAGGATATCAAGAACCATTTGCAACAGTTGTGGGCCAGCTTGCCTCAGAAGAGGATACAACGGCTATATGACACTCTTCCAGACCGAATCAGTACATTCATTCAGGCCAGAAGGAGTGCAATGTCATACTGATAAGTGAGCGTATATTGCCAAGTTCTTTGTAAAATTGATTCAATTTTGTAATCATTGAAATAAAATCAACCCGTGAAGTTTTATTTCGTTTCCTCCTCCCTTCTCGATGCTCCACTTTCTTTGAGTGTAGTAGCCAGTACCGAAATAATAGCCTCGGCTGGCTCGCTCTGAATTGTGTACTCTGTTATCACATTACCGTCAATCTCCAGCTATGTAAGCTGTCTTGCTTGTTCATTTCCTGATTGCCATCGATCCTTATGCGAGTGCTGCTTCTTGCCCTAGATTCAAACCCGTGTGCTCAGTATCCTTTGCTGGTTCGATACGGGAATCATCGAGCGTGATGGGTGAGCGGTTAACGTTCTGGCCTCGCATTCGGGAGGACGCCGGTTCGAATCCCCGTCCGGGCATCCATATTTGGGGTTTCCATGGTTTCCAAAAATCACTCCAGACGGATGCCGGGATGCTTCCTTCAAAAAGGCCATGGCCGAATTCGCTCCCATTCCTTGTCCCCAGTCCCATCCCACCTCTAATTAACTCTACGTCGACAAACAAAAAAAGGGGAGGAATTGGATATTTGTCCGAAAATTTTTTTTGGCACCAACTGTTACAGGAGGAAGAGCACTTTAGTCTGTCTTCCTAACAGTCTGTTGTTAGACAGGAGTGCACATACCACTAATGTCGCAGGTTATTCATTGCTAATTGTATTTATTTCCACGTTGCATTACATTGAATATACGAGCGAACACCTGTAAAGTAAAAAACAGTTACAGTTGACGGCAATTTTTTTCTTAGAAAAAGAATCCAAGCATGGTGGATGAGCACTGACGCTCTGGTCTCTCATTCGGGAGGACGCATGTTCGAACCCCCTTCCAGCCATCCAGATTCCGTTTTGCCAAGGTTTACGGAAAACACACCAGGTGAATGCTGAGATTATTGCTTCAAAAGGTCATCGCCGAATTCCTTCCCGTTCGTTGTCCCCACTCCTTTTCCTCCTGTTATGACCTCGACGTCGACCAAGCTTGAAACCATACGAAAAAACAGGATTTTTTCATCTTAGTATGTCACTAGATGTGGTTATAGACACTAAGTCTCTTGAATTACTTGTAAGTGTGAAATATATAAGTTTCAACACACTTGGCAGAACCATGTATTTGCTCGAAGTTAACCTTTACTCGAAAAATAAATATCGTAAGCTTCGTTACGTAGTAGGGATGATCACTTAATATTAGTTACCCATCATTATTGTCAACTGATTTATCTGTCTAAATACCTATGGGACGAACTGCAGGATTATCTAGGAATGGAATAACGTTTTGGCCGGCAATCGTGTACCTGTCATCAACTTACTCTGTCAACCCAACAGAAATCCGGAGACGTATTTAGAGATTTGAAAATATTGGATTACAAGATTTTTACTTGTTGGTTACCTGGGTTAATCACAGAGGAACCTAACATAAAATATATTGAACCGAAAACGGAGGGAGCTCTCAATGGAAGGTTAACTAGTGTGACCGTAATTGGTTCAAGATTTTAAAGTTAAAATTCGTTAAAGCTAAAGTAAGTGGATGGTGAAATGCACTGAGAGAATATAATATATAAAAAAGAAAAAATTGGCAGGCATTGTATACTGCCGACAGAAGTGATAACTTAAAACTATGAGTATCATACGTGCAACACGTCATACTTACAGCTACATATACAGGGTGTTACAAAAAGGTACGGCCAAACTTTCAGGAAACATTCCTCACACACAAACAAAGAAAATATGTTATGTGGACATGTGTCCGGAAACGCTTACTTTCCATGTTAGAGCTCATATTGTGGACGGCTGTGATACAATACGCCATTCTCCATGGCTGCATAAGCGCATCAGGGATTCCATGCGACGGAGGGTGGATGCATGTATCCTCGCTAACGGAGGACATTTTGAACATTTCCTGTAACAAGGTGTTTGAAGTCACGCTGGTACGTTCTGTTGCTGTGTGTTTCCATTCCATGTTTAATGTGATTTGAAGAGAAATAATAAAATGAGCTCTAACATGGAAAGTAAGCGTTTCCGGAACCATGTCCACATAACATATTTTCTTTGTTTGTGTGTGAGGAATGTTTCCTGAAAGTTTGGCCGTACATTTTTGTAACACCCTTTATACTGTTAACATTATTATGTCGTTGACGCGAACTCATAAGATTTTACCCATCCAAAAATCGCCCAACGCGCCTAAAGAAGTTTCTCAGTTTATGGATTGATTCCGTAACCTTCCATTGTGCGGTACAGGACTTTACCACTTCACCCTCGGGGACCGCCAATGGCTGTGAACTTAAAAGATCTCGTTCAACGATTAATGTCGGATATATTACAAAAAAATAAAAATTTTAGTCAAGGTAGTCCAAAAAGCTTTACGTAAATACGAGGAATGAGGACACGTGGTATTAAGGCAGCGGTTCCTCCCTTTTTTTTCACCTCAGAACCCTAATTGATGATAATTTTTCTGGCGGATCCCTATTTTATATTAAAAAAAGCGACTGTGCCTTGTAATTTGATTATTTTCATGTTTGTCTTGAAAAGAAAGAATAAATTATAAATTAAAAATAATAATTATTAGTATTATAAAACATTTAGTGCGAAGAATGAAATCATTTCACATATTTACTTATAACAATAGAATTAGGTTTAATGTCTGACAATTGAACGCGAAGATTTGGAGCTGCATCCAGTCTGTTCCTGTTCTTGTTTTTGGTGTAAGCTTAAGCTGAAAATCTAGTCTCGCATCCGTAAGTCGTCACACACGGAAGCAGAACCATGATAGCCTTCTCACGGTGCGGTTATGACTCTATTCAAGGAACATTTTATTTAATTTTGGGATGGAACACGGAACCTCTGTGACCCTTCCACGGAACCCCAGTGTTTCGTGGATGACCTTTTAGGAACCACTGTATTAAGGTATAAGGGAAGTTCGGGTAGCCTTGGACACTTAAAATTAATTGCAAATAAAAATAAATAATTTTAAAAATTAAACTGGGAAATTCTGCATTCATATCCATTTGAAGGTTTTTTTGTGTAAATGGTGTTCGGCAACATAGGCCATACAACCAACTCAACGTGATTATCGACTCTTCTAGTGTTTCAGTTTCTCCAGTACTATGTAGATACTACGTATGGACACAGAACACTACAGGACGGACATGACATTCACATTCACGCAACACTAAACACCCATGCCCAAGGCCGGACTCGAACCGGCGACCTTCGAGACGAGGAGCTTTTACTCTAGCGCCTACGCTATCAAGGCCGGCAATTAGAAGTTAGTAAACACAACATGTTTTCAACGAATTATACTGAAAGCGCTTTCGCCTTAATTTTTGCGCAACACAAAAGTTGTCGGGTAGCTCCGAACACAGTGATAAATGGTGACCTAATCGTTTTTTTGGGCTTACAAAAATCACAATAATAAAGGATATCTGAAGAATCTATATAAACACAATCTTCATGGGCCCTGTATTTGCTTCATAGCACCGAATCTAATCTTTTTCAAAAATATCTCCACGTACGATGAATTCAGTCTGTTTTACTTTATTTGCTTCTGAAAAACTTTGAATACTTTTCTTTGTATTAAACGTCTTTATAGCACCTTTAACTTTTTAATTTTCGCATCGCTTTTTTCACTGCCTTTACTTTTTTGCATGTCGTCTCCATATTTTTTATGTGATGAAGATGTTAAAATGTCGCCCTTTTGGATTCTTCGAGCCCACATTACTATGCGTTTATTTGACGTATTATATTCAATAATCTCCAACGAATTTTGACAGGAGCTACGAAAAACTTCTGCCGGGAACAAAACATACACTAGTGTGGAACTCACTGGACGCCAAAGCTCTACTCAGTTGCATTGATTTTTACATTACAGGGTGCATATTTACAACAATGTTTTACCAACGCAGCGTGACCGGTTTTTTTAGAACTTTAAATGTCCAGGGTTACCCGCCGTCCGGGGCTACCCAACCTTCCCTTACTGTTAACATTAGCATGTCGGTGACGCGAATTCATGACTTTACCCATCCAAAAATCATCCAACGCGCCTAAAGAAGTTTTCACTTAAAAAATAACATAAAATGGGAAAATAAGTATGTAGAGACTTTTATACTGGAGTATGTGCTCCATTGCAATTTAATTAAATTGATCAGTCGTTGATTTAAATGGGCAGAGTAGTAGAAACGCTTGGAAGAAAGTATGGAACATTTGAACTTAATTTATCAGACAAAGAAAATAATATACAGCCTACTAAGCGCAGGAAGATGTCATAAGATAAATTTCGACATGTATTACATTTCAAAAACAAATCTACACAACATTTTATTAATCTGTTGGTTAGGGTATTGAGTTGAAGCTGGAATGACACAAAACTTCTGTCAAGGTCCTAATTTCTTTAGAAAAAACACATATTTTTCAAAACAATAAAATTGGCACATACAGATCTAATATAAAAGTAGAATTAACTTCAGTAATTCATCATCTAAGTTGCTTAGAGTAGAAAATTAGAAACTGTAATGAATGGAGCGAAGCCGATGTTGTGAAAATTCGCCTGGTGCGAATACTGGCAGTTGGAGCTAACTGCTGGAAAAGTGCCAAGTCACGCATATAAGTAAAAAGTTGACATCATTAACTCTGAATATGTAGTTAATGACACAGTCATTTGGGTTTTCCATGGTTTTCCCAGATCACTCCATGTGAATGCGGGGACGTTTCCTTCAAAATGCTGTGGCCTAATTCCTTCCCGTTTTTCTAGAACAAAACCTGCTGCTCAATTTTATCGCAAGCCCATTTTGTTCTTCATTCTTGCACACTTCGCGACAGGGCCAATGCTAGCCCACAGCAAGCGTTTTACATCAAAGGATAGAGTTCCTTACATTGTCAGTTTCACCTCTACCTTCATTTCTCTTGAACTTTGCCTGTTTTTAGTAATTTACGACTTAAAAATCAGAGCTGAAGAGGAAGTCAGAATGACATTTACACGAAAGTCACATTGAAATATGTTATATCTTACCTAAACCGTTCAGCAGGAGGCCTTTTACATATTACGCATATAGCGAAAGTAGTACAGACTCGGGGTTTCTGCCCCCCCCCCCCCCGATCAAAGGCCCCGCCGCCACCCACCACGCCCCCTGCCCCGCCCCCTGCGGTTGCTGCCCTATAATTTCCTACCTGTGCAATGCTTGGTGTATCACCCCACCTCCTGCCGCTGCTGCCCTATAATTAGAGGCAATTTACTACCTGTGCAGTTCTTGTTCGCCCCCCCACCCCACATTTGCAGAACCAAAACGACGCCACTTGAGACAATTGCCGTTCGCCGCCCTGTTATTGCCCCACCCCCAAATCCTGCAGTCAAGAGTCCGCCACTCGAGACATTAACCGTTCGCCACATTGTCATTATGTACCTCGTCGCCCGCCCCACATCATGTAGCCAATTCGGTGAGTTTAAGTCGTTTGTTGCCTGGAGTCATCGCGAACTCTTATATGGCGCAGGACAGATGTATAAATGTGTTGTTTGGATTTTGCACGAATGGTACACATAGTAATGGTAGGGTATATGTTCAGCCTAGCCTTTTTTATTATTATTAATATTATTAAATACAATGAGAGACGAAGAAGGGAGAGAGAGAAACCTGGTGCCGACCCATTCAGGTTTACTCTTCCAATCATGCGATCTTAAAATAGTAATTATTCGCTAATTCATCATAGCTATTGAGATAATTAGCATATTTTCGTAAAGTGTGGTCAACGGTTCAAAAACCCCGTCGGTTTAATAAAGCGGGAAGGAATTCTGCAAGTTGAAGAATGGAAATGGAGAAACCTGGTGTCGGCCCATTCAGGCCTAATCTTCTGAAACATACCGCAAGGTTTAACGTCCCCCTCCAAAGGTAGTTTACTAGAATTCGGTGAGTTAAGTTTTGCGCGATACGTGGACACATTGAACGAGAAGGAATTCGGTCATTGCCTTTTGAAGGAAGCATCACGACATTCACCTGGAGTGATTTCAGGAAACCATGGAAAACCCAAATCTGGATGCTTGGACGGGGATTCGAACCCGCGTCCCCCCGAATGCGAGGCCAGAACGTTAACCGTTCACCCACCACGTTCGGTCCTTAGGATTTGATAACAGTGAAGATATTATACATACTTTACGTTTCTTTGAACAGCTGCGAGCTGCTATTTGTTCGATTTGCAACTGAGTGTTAAATTTGTTTCATTTGTATATTTATACATCCGGTTTACACAGTTCTTTGCAAGAAGTTATCGCACATCAGGTTTTATTTTAGCGTGGTACTTGAATAATAATTATTATTTATAAATGTGTTGTTCTCGAGTACTAGATGAAATGTGAGGTGATAAGATGATTTTTGAGATCTTGTCAAACTAAGTAGCTCATTTCGGCTTATGGATTGCGGTGAGCAGTTGTAAGTGTAAAATATAGATTTCTAATGTCAAGGTAGGGGCAGTGATCAAACTCGACCGCACTATTTTCAGTGTTACACTTTCCTGTTTGTTTGAAAGCACAGAACTGTCGAGGCCATTAGAGGCGGGATGGGACTACTTTGAACTGGAGGGAATTCGGCCATGGCCTTTTGAAGGAAGCATCCCGACATTCACCTGGAGTGATTTCGGGAAAACCTGGATGCTCGGATTGAGATTCAAACCCGCGTCCTCCCGAATGCGAGGCCAGTACGTTAACCGTTCACCTATTATGCTTGGTGTAGTATGAAAATTATGCATAATACTATGCTCGATTATACATACATACCCAAATTTCTGGTGGCATTAAGTATGCTTGGCTTAAGAAGGTTTTAAAATAGACTACAAGCCACGTTTTAAAATTTTAAAAGGAACATTGCAACTGTAAGTAGGAATGTAAACCGTTTTACTGCGTAAATCTCGGAATCTAACCGTCATGCCTGCAAAACTTGTCTGACTTGGAGCTTAACTGTTTTCAAAGGCGGCGGATAATGCAGTTACCGAAGTTCTAATAACTGATCTTCAAAATCCTCAGCCAGGAGCGTAGAAAGTTTAAGGTCCCATATCTGATCTTCACTCTTCAACTAGCTGGCAGTCAAACGCGTGAAAAATTCCCTCACTTTACACTGATTTCAAAATGCCTACAGTCGCTATACAGAAATCACCGAAGATAGCATCCACTAAGTTATAGATCATGTTAGATCATTCATGAAATTTTTCGTCAGTGCCAGTATACGAGTCTGTTCCGAAGACTAAATGGATCTCGTGTACAACTTATAAATGTGTTATTCTCGAGTACTAGATGAAATGTGAAGTGATAGGATGATTTCTGAGATCTTGTCAAACTAAGTAGCTCATTTCGGCTTACAGATAGCGGTGAGCAGTTGTAAATGTAAAATGTATATTTCTAATCTCAAGGCAGGGGCAGTGTTCAAACACGACTGCACTATTTTCAGTGTTACGTTTCCTGTTTGTTTAAAAGCACAGAACTGTCGAGGTCATTAGAGGCGGGATGAGACTGGATACTTTGAACTGGAGGGAATTCAGCCATGGCCTTTTGAAGGAAGCATCCCGACATTCACCTGGAGTGATTTCGGGAAACTATGGAAAACCCAAATGTGGATGCTCGGATTGAGATTCGAAACCGCGTCCTCCCGAATGCGAGGCCAGTACGTTAACTGTTCACCCAACATGCTTGGCGTAGTATGAAAAGTATGCTCGATTACACATACATATCCAAATTTCTGGAGACATAAATATGCTTGGCTTAAGAAAGTTTTAAAATAGACTACAAGCCACGTTTTAAAATTTTAAAATGAACAAAACAAAAAAAAAAATTAAATCTAGATGGTCACTTCCCAAATGCGATGCTAGAGTGTTATCGCTCTGCCACCAGTCATCGTCAATCCTCTTACGCACCCTGCCTCGTATATTCACGAAATGTTATGAAAACCGCAAAAGATAGTGAACACAGGTAAAAAATCACCAAAATTATGTAATATTCTATCCACGAAAGAAGTCATCGATTGACATGGTTAGAAGGTGACTGAGGAAGTATCAGTTGAATTAAGAATTCACCATTCCTCAGTTTAGATGCCCTAAATTACTTTATATGGACACAGATAGCTTGGCAGGTAGAATCCCATAATGAAAAGGTTGTCAGTGTTATTAAGGACGAGGCGAATTGCACCCTGATTGTGGAGTTTGCTGGGTTACAGTCAAAAATGTGTGCATTCTGGCTCGAGACCGGCCAAACCTGTAACTTTATATATATATATATTTGTTGAATACCAGATAACCCGTGGAGATGCTACCTGGTAACCTTTCTCCGGAGCAGACCCTTCGTGGGCGTATCCTCAAAAGAAATTAGGCTATACTTTAGGTATGTTTTCAACCGGAGTGAGAAACATCCACTTCATTCATAAATGGTTACAACAGCTATCCATAAGTTCGGGAACTAGTGAGATCATGAATGAATCGAATTCAGAGGCAATGCATCAGCGTACTATGGCGGAAACTGAGACGATTGCAAATATTGATTTAGCTTCTGATCCGGGATACAGCTCGCAGTCCACCACAAACTTAAGTGAGACAGAAATGGATAATTTTCTAACTCTGAAAGTGTCACAGAAAATTTCTCGACTCCAAATAACACATAGAATGACACACACTCAAAATAAAACGCCACTGCAGTTGCACAAGAAAACACGACACAGTTGGGCAATATCATGACCATTCTAGAACAAATGAATTCACGGTTTCAAAATTCACAAATTTTTCATCAGTGCAAGTGTACGAGTCTGTTCCAAAAGTCTAAAAGGATCTCGTGCACAACCCCCAAAGGGTACATAGTGAACAACGTGATGTTGACAGTTCTTATCCCAACATAAGGCGATACAGAGCACAGTTAGTGGGAAAATAGAAGAATGCATAAGTCCTGCAGATACAACGTTTACAGGTGCATATTGTCGGGGATTGGCACATATCTAACGTTTTCATGAACTGCGCCACTCAAGAACGAGATGAAAATCGTGTCTATCTTTAGGACTTACAGAAAATTTACAACTCCTACATATACACACCAACGTCGAGTATCACAACTATCTTGTAAGAATCGTAGTATGAAAGTATGAATCATACTGTGCTCCATTACACATACATACTTACACACCAATTTCAGTTGGAATCTTGTACTGATAGAAAAATGTAATGCTATATTTCCAGTCATATACTACATGGAGAGTTTCAGCCTTCCAGAGTTATTTTTTTTATATATGCCAATCTAAATATCGAGCATGGTGGCTGAGTTTTTAACGATTGGCACTGTCATGCGGAGGTGGAGGGCTCGATTACAGTTCTGGTTGTTCATTAGTATCTGTTGTTGTAGTAATTTAGACACAAACATCCGTTTTCATCAGTGAAAATCACGTTTAGTGGTGCTTATTCCGTTCGGAAGGGAAGAGTTATTATTCATAGCCATTTGATACATTTTTTCTTGTATTTTTGGCCGGGATTCCTCGAATCGTTATACATATTCAAAAGAAACAGTTTCGATTTGTAGTGCGCTCCGTCTACGTAAGCACAGGATTTCACACGTTAACACCCACCACCACCACCACAACCAATTTCCCCACAGCACATGTCGTTGACAGATTGATGGATTCTGGAGCAGGTGTTCCCCACATATAACAGGTTTATCGTTCAAACATGAATTTGAGCCAGTAGTGGTGCTCGAAAAAGTGGGGAACAGTACCAAAGTTATATTAACGTATGAAGAATGGAGAGTGCTGACTGAAGTATTGGATGTAGTGTCCGATTTGTTCAACACAGACAGCTCCCACACAGACGTTCCGCTTGGCGAACACTCCGTCTCCTTCCGAATGGTGGCTGGGATAAAAACCGTATGTGTTTATCGCAATTCCTATCCTGCCAACTGCGTGTTATTCAGAGAATCGACATGGCAAAACCTCTTTGACGTGCAGTCTGCAGTGATCATGTAACCGTCACGGAGTGCAAAAGGATGAAAACTAAGGATGTTATCGATCAAAGGGGCAAAGGTTAGGAAAACTGTGTGATAAGTATTAATAACACATACAATCTTCCCATCATGATAGGGTGTGCAGGGGATGAAAACAAAATATGTGTGCATCACAGCATTCAATGTATTCGATCAAAGGTGCTGACAGAACGTATCAGACACATTAACGCACACACAAGGCATAGCTAAAATCACTATCATCAGTAGGTTTAAGAACCTACATAACTTTCATTAAACTGAGGTTAATATAGGATGTTAAACTACATGCCATATTGGGGCAAGATACGTTAGGTTAGCCCAAGTTAGGTTATAAGATACGTAACACGAGCGTGATGGGTGAGTTGTAGCACTCTTGTCTCGCATTAGGGAGGACGCGGGTTCGAATCCCCGTCCGGCCACCCAGATTTCGCTTTTCGATGATTTCTCGAAATTGAGTCCAGAGATTGCTGGATTGTTTATTGAAAAGGTAATGCAATTTTTTGACGGATTACTGATATTCATTGTTGAAGTAAAAGATGCCTGGAAGAACAGCTCAGTGATGACTAAGAATCTCGCAACTTAAAAATTTACCGTTGAATGTCTCATTACCTGCCAGATTAAATAAATGATTTTGAAATTGAAGTAATCCTGATAATTACTTGTTTTAAAAGTAATTATCAGGATTACTTCAATTTGACCAAAGAGTAAACAATGACTGATTAGCTACAAACCGGCGAGTTCACCTACAGGCAGTGCTGCATTACCCAGTAGGCACTAGTTTAACAATAGCGAGGTGGTTGCTATACTAAGCTCAATATTAGTATGATATGCTGATTTTTCATGGGTCATAATTTTTCCTGTGTGATGTTGTAGCATATCAGAAACTCCATCCCATAACCAATTAAAGTCACCCCCGAACAGAACACATGGAAAACAGTAAAACGCATTTTTCATATTGAAACCACATAGCCACTTATTTTTTCTATATGCACATCACGGTTAATTGTTAAATTTCTTCAGTCGAGATGCTTAAGTACATTCTTGTTGCTACGAAATGTTTATATGTGGTGTAAGTCTTCCTAAATTTTTTACATTAATTTTTTCGGTGTAGGATAGTAACGTGAATGCCTTCTATAATAACTCATTAAAACGACACATTACGCATCTTCGATAATTACTAGATATGGCCAGCTTTCATCCCACGAACTCCAGACTGTGAGCTCTGCCGCGATTTCCTGCATTCCACCTAAGGCATATAAAAAATCGCAGCTGCTGCTCCGCTCTACCAACGATATTACTAACTTTTCCGAGCTCCCTGTGACAGAACAAGATTGTCACAAACTGCTACGTGGAAAGCTAACTCCCTCCTTTTCGAATTTCCACGAAGCTGCCAGAGCGCATGCGCGATTTAAGACATATTTTTTTTTTTAATGGCTTTCGGCATCTTAGGCCATACAGCCAGCCTGATGAATTTTTCCCAACTACTTAGACACACCACAGGACGGACAAGACATTCACAGACACAACACTTGCAGAAAAATTTGTCACTGCGACGGAGAGATAGTTCATTGATGTGGGCAACAGATGGTGTTAAATATTTACTCACCTGTCACAAGTAATGGTTTATTAGAGAATGCCGCATTTTTAAATAATTATTTCTCTTTCAATACATTTATTTTTTTATTTTTTATCATCGATTAGCAAGTAGTGCCATGTCACAGTGTGACTACGCCTAGAGCCGCCCCTGATCCTGCTATTCGCCTGGAGTGATTTGGGTAAACCATGGAAAACAGGGGTTTCGAACCCACGTCATCCAGAATACGAGACCAGAACGTTATCGTTCACCCACCATGTTCGGTGCCATAAAGAAAAAACCTTTGTTAGTGTTGTATCATGTTCACATTAAAACAAGACAAAACGGACGGACAACATGACCGTGCTGTTGCTACAAAACTAATTTGCTTTATTGACCTGTAGATGCTAATAGCATCATCGCCAAAAGCTCACGGAATTTTCGCAATAGTTTCTCCATTGAAGCATCTGACCGAATTTGATGCTGTATTCCTTCTCAAGTCATTTTGCATTCACTGAATTTATTTACTTCGTCATATGCTGAATGCAAGTAAACCTACTTCTCTCACGTTTAATTTATTTCGATGAGACAAATTAAGATCCAATTTTTTTTTTTGTTTTTTGTTAAATCAACACTTTTTCCCCAGAGAACTATGATTTGAAGCTACATCACATTCGTGATAGAAAGAAAGGGGTCCGGAAACCGGCTGATGTCATTAAACCTTATGTTGAATTCCTCTGCCTGATTCGTGACTCCCACAAAATACTTTCACTTCTGGTAAAAAGCACGCTCCTTCCGTGAATCGAAAGCCAGTGCTCATTGATTGTTCATCCAGTCCACTGGAGACGAGCAACAGCTTTCGAACACTGGACGAAAAGCATAAGGCTGCAAAACAATTTACAGATAAATAACTTTGATATTAATTATTTTTTCCGCAGTTGCTTCATAAAAGTTTTAAATTTAAACGCCGTATATTTTGCTTGGTGTTTATTCACGGTAGAAAACGTTGGCTAAGAACAAAGGAATTTCATATTAACATCTCGTAACAGGAAAATGTTTCGCGGGGTAAGACTTCATTTTGTCTTCATGCTTTGTCAAAGTCATTAGAGGCGGGGGAATAGTAGGGACAGAGAACGGGAATGTATTCCACCATGGCACTTGTCAAGGCTGCATAGCACCGAAGCGACTGATACAAAATCAAGACCAAACATTGGAATCACGACCTTTCCTGGATTGAACAACAAAACAAGCATTGCTTCTCTTGTGAAATTTAGGAAAATTCCGTTAGACCCATCCTGAATTAAAAGTATCACTATCCTGATTGCTATCAATTGGAGGAATATACACTGAAGTGCCAAAAATCATGGAATAGGAGGATGAAAATATACACATGGTGGTAGTACCGTAGAAGAAATGAAAAAATGTGCCGTGCAATGTCGGGGCTTTCATTTGTCCTGTTGTGAGTCGTGTGAAAGGTAATGTGATTATGGCAGCACGAAATTATCAGTTGGCGCTAAATTCGAGATGCAATTCAAAATTTCTCGATCCTCAGAGCCAAGAGGGCGCCATGAATATGTAATTTCTGGCATGGGCAGCGCAGTGTCTGATCACAACTACCTAATGACCGAAACCAGCGACGTCTGCGTCGAGAAGTCAGCATTGACAGACAGCCAAAACTGCGTCGAAGAACAGAAACACTCATTGAGAGAAAGTACGACAGACGTGTCCTTGTGAAAAGTGCAGCGAAATTTGGCTAAGATGGGATATGGCAGCAGAAGGTCGACGAGAGTGCTTCGGCTGTCAAAACACCATTGGCTGCAGAGTCTTTTCTGGGCTCGTAAACATATCGGTTGGACCTAGATGACTGGAAAAAGATTGCGTGGTTTCATCAGTGACGATTGCAACTGGTAAGAGCAGATGAAAAGGTTCGAATGGTGCATAGACCCCGCGCGGCAATGGACGCAGGTTTTCAGGAAGGCACTGAGCAAGCTGATGGTGGCTCCATCCTGGTGTGGGCTGTGTTTACATGACTTCTGGCCAAACTGAATATACCGTTTACTGGAAATGATTATGTTCAGCTTCTTGGAGAACTTTTGCAGGAACATTCTCACAATTCCTAGCTTATCAAACAAGAATCCAATCAAAGATATCTGGGACATAATCGGAAGTTCAGTTCGTGCACACCGTCCTACACCGTCAACACTTTCGCAGTTATGGAATATCGCAGTTTAGGAAACATGGCTGAATATTTCTTCATGGGACTTCGAACGACTTTCTGAATCAATGCCACGGTGGGTGGCTGCACTTCACCTAGCAAAAGTGGGTCCTGCACGATATTAGGAGGTATGCCATGACTTTTGTGATTTCAGTGCACTTGAAGTTGCATTCTGAGAAATACCGTTCCCCTAAATTAAACGACACCTATGTTCACTTACAGCTCGGTACTGAAAAGATTAAAAGAAGGGTGAGGACTCATCTTGATATCCTAGCCTTATAATTGTCTCGAAATTTCATGGCGTCATTTCGCAGTCGAAAATTAGACGTCACAAAGGCGTTGGTTACTAACAAAGGAGTTCAATATTGACGTCTCTTAGCAGGATTATATTACTCAGGGTGAAACGGAATTTCTAGATAACAATTGAAGTGATTCTGGGTTACAAAATTCGAAGAAATCAGACACAACAGCGTCTTATCACCGATAATTAAGTATTTGCAACGCGACTAGTTTAAAATCAAAACCAAACATTGGCTTCACGTTTTCTCCTGATTTAAGCAATGAAACAAGCATTAACTTCTTTTCGCAAATTTGGGAAAATTTCTTTAGAGCATCGTGAAATAAAAGTATCAGTATCCCAATTCCTTGCCATTGGAGGAATATACCCTATCTACGAAAATGTAATTGGGCACCCTTGAAGACACACTACATCAGTTGACTTGTGCGTTGGCTTCACGCCGGTGTAGAGCCAACTGAGAAGGTGACGCGAAGTACAGAGCTATACTTCGATAAATTTGTCATCTCAGAGGACTGTCTAGCCGGGTGATTGCAATGAAGGTTAACAGATCCAAATCAACGGTCGCATTCGTCCTGCGGAAGTGGAAGGTCGAAGGGAATTGTGCCAACGCTGGGCTACCTCCAGTTTTGACTGACAGGAATTGCAGAACACTGAAACGTGAAATTGTCAAAAAAAAAAAAAAAAATAGGACACAACTCATGGCTCCCATCCGACAGGAGTTTCATGCAGGAACGGAGAATCGGTCACCATTGGAACATGGTGTGCGACTTCGCTATTTCAAAAGAGCATAAGCCTCAAATCACAACAATTAATACAGCTCAGTGACTCAGGGTGGTGTATGGACCGTCGCAACTCGACACTGGAGCGGTAAAAATCGGTTCTGTGGAGTGATGAGTCGAGCTTTTAGGCCCGGTGGACGGCTTCTTTTGGAGTGTATATTGTCAACTAGAAAATTCAGTGGTGGTGGAGTGATGGTATGCGGCTGTTTCATGCCCTTCGGTGTAAGGCCCCTGGCATCTGCATGTGGTAGCTTGAACATAGAGGTCTATTGTAACATTCTGGATGATGAAAAGCCCCAACAGTGTGGCGTTTTAACGGAATGTACCCAGCAGGTACATGGCAGGTGCCATGATTCAAGGGCTACTATACAGTGGTACGCAGACAACAATTTTCGACGATTGGACTGGACTGCCCAGAACGCCGACCTCAACCTCACAAAACATTTTTGGGACGAATTGGATCGTCGGATGAGGGATCGTGAGGATTGGCCAAAATCCATTGTTCAACCCATGGAAAAATGGAAACAAATCCCAGTAGATGTCCCGCAAACACTCGTAGAGTGTGTCAAAATTGTTGGCTGCTGTTATAGCCGCAATACGTGGCCCTACGAGAATCTAACAGGGTGACAATCATCGAGAAAATATTGTGGACAAGTGCCCAATCAGTTTTTGGTAGATAGTGTATTACGCTAGCTCTGTTTTGCGAAAGTGCAACGTACTATACCATACACATGTCGTAATCTGGCGTTTGTTATTACACCACATTGTCTTCTTAAAAGGATCATCTAATAATATCACTGTTTTGTTGGAAAACACGGCTCTGTGACACTATGATGGTTGTTTCCATACACAGAAACGTTGGTCTTTTGCCTCCTCATCTCGTCTACGTCTCACAGAGGTGCAGAAAATGCATTTATGTAAGCCGAATTTGTTGCGGTTTCCTCGCAGTAATATTTGTTTTTGCTACCACATTAACAGCTGTGTGTGTTGGATGCCTGAGTATGCTTGTTTTGTTGTATTTCTAAAACAGGCTATTAGCTCTAGTATAACGTAAGTGTATCTTCTAATTTCAACTTTTTGAGGTGTAAATAACCGAATGCACTTTTTGGGTAGGTAAGCATTATTATTTTCCGAAAATAGCCAATACCAAGATTGTGCAAAGAAGAATACCAATTTGTCTTCCTAGAAGGAGATAGTTGGAGCAAATTAATGACGATTGACAGAAGAAAGGAGAGAGATTGGAAAATATACAAAGAAAATAATGTTATTAAATCAGAAATAAATGGAGGAGCATATTTTTAAGAAGCTATACCTGGTCCATTGAAGATGATAATGGTAGAGCGTTAGTGCCGGATGAAGTGGTTTCTTTTCAACAGATTAACACCGAGCGTGGTGGGTGAACGGTTAACGTTCTGGCCTCGCATTTGGGAGGACGCGGGTTCGAATCCCCGTCCGGGCATCCAGATTTCGGTTTTCCATGGTTTCCCCAAATCACTCCAGGCAAATGCCGATATGCTTCCTTCAGAAATACCATTGCCGAATTCCTTCCCATTCCTTGTCCCCAGTTCCATCCCGCCTTAATGACCTTAGTTGCCGACGAGGCGTAAAGCAACAAGTAAAAAAAAAAATCTTTCACGCATATACTTGATTCGTTTGGCAACATGAATTCGCACTAGATTTGGGACACAATAGAAACAATTAAACACATCTGTTGTTGTGGAACCTTCTGTCGCTGCCGGTGAATTTCTGAATTAGTTGGCTGATTGGAAGAATGTCTTGGGCAGACCAATTGAAATGCTGTGGTTACACTGAACAACGAAGCACTGAATCTTTCACTGTTAGAAGTCCTACATGTAAACAGTGTTACCTAACATGTCTTTATTTTTATAAATTTTGATGACAATAGACAATCCTTGTACGAGCCTGGGTACGTCACGTGATCAGAGAGTTTAGTGTGGTATATTTTCAGAGAGAAGCGAAGAGCAGGAAGGAAAGAAACTGTCTGTTATTATCAAAGAAGTTTGAATATTATACACGTTATTATTACTGGAGACCGATAAATGTATTAAGTACCAAGATAAGAAAATAAATATTCTTAAAAGTTAAGAAATAATAAATAATTCGATATCAATTACTTATTAATGCAAAGTTCGCATAATTTAATACACGTGTATCGAGTTACCTACAGGTTGGTATATAATAGTAAGTTTTGGTAAATCCTGCCAACGTTGACAGCCAGACTGTTACCGGCTAATTGATGGACAGCAGAATCCATTAAAAAGAACGAGAGAATTAATTTACTGAAATTAATAATTATTCTTTAATAATTACGCCAGTACAACTGTTTTTGATAATCATTTATTTACTATAAAAAACAATAGTACTGGCGTAATTATTAAATTATTAATTATTAAAGAATAACAAATGTTTTTGATAATATTTATGTGACTATCAAAAACAGTAGTACTGGCGTAATTATTAAAGAATAATTATTAATTTAACAAACAACTGTGGAAGAGATGGCCTACAATAATCACATAATTTATTCAAACACCAAACCTTGCATTGATTCCTACTAAGAACGAGCAATTGAAAGCTGGCCACACAGTCCGTTACAATACATTGGAGAGATAACGGTCCGTTGGTTTTTCGTTACCATGGCTGCCGGTTCAATAAATCCTATAACATGGATGGCTTTAGTTAAGTAATGCTTGAGTTCTGATATGTCAATGTGTTGCTGTATTATCATCACAGGGAAGAATGAATATTGCTGTGAGTACAAGTAAATAACACTCAGTGAATGCAAAGGCAAAATGGATTTTTTTTTGTCATGTATAGTAACGTTTATTGGGAGGATATTTTTTATGGAGTTTGTGGCCTTGGAAAAAGCATTTAATAATGTCAGATGGAACAAGATGTTAAAAATTTTAGTGAAGTCAGGTCAAAAATATCCAGATAAAAGAATAATTAATAATCTACATAAGAATCAGATGGCTACAATAAAAGTAGATAATCGCAAGAGAAAGGTATCAGTAAAAAACGGTGTGTGACAAGGTTTTAATCTATCCCCATTAAAATTCAACTTGTGTGCAGTGGAAGCAGCAAAAGAAAGTAAAAAAAGAAGTTAATGTGGCGTAAGTGTTCCAAAAAAAAACGACCAGTTTGCTGCTATTTGCAGATGACATTATCCTGTTAGCAGAACAGACTAGTAGTCTTGAGAAATTATTGAAAATTTGTGAAATATAGAAGAAAAGATATCAATAATGGTATATGAAATATAAAAATTGGTTCAGATATAGTAAGATAAGAAATTGAATCCTGTATTTGTGAAGTAAGTCTACAACTGAAGGCAGAAGAGAGAACAATATCAAAAACAGATCAGTATTAGCGGAGAGAGCCTTATGAAAAACAGTATCATTTAGTTTCAAATATTAACTTAGGTTTCGAAATTAAGTTTCTAAAACTGCATGTATGAAGCAAAGCAATTTATTAAAATGAAGCCTGGATTTTAGGAATACCGGAAAGAAGGAGAATCGAAGCATAAGAAATGTGATTCTATAGAAGAAAATGAAGTGGCCAGATAAAGTACGAAATGAAAGTGTTTTGAAACTGATGGGCGAGGAAGAAGTTTGTGATAGAGTCTCACAGAAAGAAGAAATAGTATTGTTGGTCTCGTTTTAATAGCATGACGGGAAGAACTGAAGAGGAAGACTAAGTATTTTTGAAGCTGTAAAGGGTTTGCTGAGGAGATTAGCTTAAGATAGGAACAGATGGAGGATTGCATCAAACTAGCCGAGAGGCTGACGGCAGGAAAAAAAAAAATACCTTCAGGTGAAATAATTGAATGCATTACGTTGTACTCGCTAACAACAGGCTTCATTTTGTTCTTTACAGAGATCTGATTACACATGAATTTGTAGGATATGTGGGGACGTTGAATAATTGATTGCAGGTACCCTGCACATGGTGTCTGCTGAGCCTGGAGTGATGATGCAGGCATATCTGTCTGACTCGCTAGTCAGCAATGGCATCAGCTGGAGAGTTAGGTAGCAGCTTGGCCGCTATTTTCGCCATATGGTTCATCTCCTTACTGCAGGCGCATATCATCTGTTGGGTTGTTAGACGTTCATTCACCCTTGTACTCTTTCAAAGTTCAGTCTCGTATAAAAAACGCAACGTAAACCAAAATATGGTCTACACAAGGTTCCAATAACAACATGTCACCTACAGAATGTGTTTTTCTTTGGTGCTGGATGTTAATAAATTGATATAACTCTTTCGTCGCCAATGTTTAGGTTGAAAATCCGGATTGCATTGCTTCCCTAAAGCAATGATGGACCCATTTGAAGCTAAGATCCTGAATTCGTTATATATAAATGCAATCCATCCTGTTACCACTTTTTAGTCCGCTTTCTAATTATTATTATTTTTATTATTTTGTTGCGATTGGCGTTTGTCTACGAGGCCACACAGCCAGCCAGTGCTGCCAAATGTAAAAAAAATATTTTATTCCAAATCTACGTTTAGAAAATGTCAGAAATATGCTAAGTTTTCGGAAAATGCTGAAAAAAAAGCCAACAAAATTAAAGAGCACATTAACATGCCTCCCAGAAAAGTCTCTACCATTAAAACAAGTCTACCATGAACACCACTGCCGGTTAACTCTTCTATCAAAATGAAATTCTACCAAAAAATAACTACGCAAATCAACAATTCTACCATTTTAATTTCTACCTAGTAACATCTCTACCCTACATATGCAAACTCTGCCACTCTACCAAATGCTATATCTACCTTAAATATGTCTACCACTTTTATTCTCTACCAATTAAAAGCCTACCATTAACATGTCAACCAAGTCATAAACCTACCAAAATAAAACTTTAATAGAATAATTCTATACCTCCAAATACCTTCACCACAAAAAACCCTACCTCATGGCAACACTACTGAGAAACAAGTCTTCCAGAAAACCAAACTTGTCTACGTATCATGATCATGCAATGGAAAGAGCAGAAAATATTAATTAGCTTGCATCTGTAAGACACATATCCTGATATGTAAATTTTATCTTGACCATTATCTGACAAAAATCTTAAATACATATTTTAGTTGAAAATAAGAATAAATAATACATGTTAAATGTTTTATAACAACTGAATTATTTAAATTTGTAAAAAAAACCTTTTCTTTGTTAAATACCTTTATGGAAGTGCTTGCTTCACACTTTTAAAATGTATAAAACAATCAACGTAAAATTAACATTAATTAATAACAGTTGATTCTCCCTCTGTATAGCGTCTTTTCCCTCCACTGAAATGAGGAAGTATTCTAATTCTTTAAATAATTATTCAAACTGCTTGGGTCTATTCGCCGATATTTCTCTTTCTCTGAAGTTCAAAATACCTTGGATCGAAATTACTCTGGTGAACCAGAAAACTTTCCACCATGCCATAATGTTCATGGATCTCAGTACTCTCATTCTGACTAAAAAGGTTTTGTCATGGAGAAGAAAAAAAAAAAAAAAGACAACTAGCGACATGTATAATGAACTTGTGATAAAAATACTTAGAATCACTTGCAGTATTTCTCATGTGAGGACTACGAACGTATAAAATACGTCGGCAATACTAAAATAAGAGTTATAATCAATGGAAAACTTTATATATATATATATATCTCGCCTTACGCCTCGTCAACGTCGATATCATTAGAGGCCGGAAATAATTCAGGGCAAGGAACGGGAAGGAATTCTGCCATGGCCTTTGAAGGTACCATCCCAGCATTCTCCTGGAGCGATTTGGGGAAACGAGGTAAAATCAAAATCTGCATGGCCGAACGTGGATCCGAATCCATGTCCTCCCGAATGCGAGGCCAGAGCGCCACCGCACACCCACTTCGGTCGGTCAATGTAAAACAGCCTTGTTCAAAAGATGAACCTTTTTCTATCAAAGTATTAAGTTGAATTCAAATTCAACCAGGAAGATCGGTTTCGATTATGACCGTAGTGCATAACATCTCTGAAGGAGATTTAGTCTCTTTCTGCGCTGGGGAAAATTTTGGAAATCAATGGTACTGATGCACAGATGTGCTCTAAAACGTGTACAGCTTCCAAACTTCATGTGATTAGGCTTGCTTTTTATTCGCATTGCATAGGAATAATTCTTTAGAGAATCACTCATTCATATAATCAGGTCCATTTTACTCTACGAAGTAATGTAATCACTACGGTGGACACCCCTGGCGGAAGCTGATCTCAAATGTCAGCCAGAAGTGCAGTCGATCCAGATTTGTAGCTCCTACGTATTTGGCCTGTGCCAGCAAATTAAACACGCGTGCTCTCTGCGTCAAAACTCGAAGGATTTTCAATGCTGGTATGTATCTGAGTTATACAGGGTGATTATAATTAAAGTTTAAATTTCAAAACGCTCTAAAAAACAAACCACTGATTAGAATCACATCAAAATTGAACGGCGTATTATTGAAGAAGGGGGAAAGAACATGAACGGTGAATCTGCACCAATAGCTCTGCAGAAGTTCAGGACCCTCAAGGGTATGAAAAAAGGCGTTGGACCAATAACTGTCATAGGTCTGTTGAAAATGATGAAAATATTCGAAAATTCAGGTTCATTTGATGTGCAGTCTGGTAGAGGAAGGAAAAGATGTGATTCGGCGGTAGTTGAAGTGGCCACAGCAGTTCAGGAGGCGTCGAGCGGTGGTGTGCAACCATGCAGTGCACGGAGAATTGCCCGAACATTGGACAGGCCTGTGAGCTCGGTGCATAACATTCTACGAAACATCCTGCAATGCTATCCGTACAAAATTTTCCATGTGCAGGAGTTGTTTCCTTCTGACCTGACAGCAAGAGAGGGTTTTGCTTTGGAATATCTTGCTCGCATGGAAGTGGACAATGATTGGCCGTGGAAAATTCTGTGGACAGACGAAGCCCATTTCCATCTGACGGGATATGTTTTACGATTTGTCATTTGTAGACTAAATTCTCGCCATCTGTCGCTAAAATTTGGATTTTTTTTTTTTTTGTTCATGTTCTTTCCCCCTTCTTCAATAATACGCCGTTCAATTCTGACGTCATTCTAATCAGTGGTTCTTTTTTTAGAGCGTTTTGAAACTTAAACTTTAATTATAATCACTGTGTGTATGAATAAAGACTTTCTAAATACTTCTTGATTAAATACAGCAGCGCGATTTATAACTACTCAGACGATAGTGTCGGGGTTATCATTCCTTATCACCTGAGAATGACTGCAGAATGATGACTGTCCAACGGTCTAAAGAGACTTACGCATGACGGTCAGAATTTGGAGACAACTTGGTCGAGTACCCTGTTTTGCTTACACGTCAATTAGATTGTTGTACATGGCTTAAATAAATTCCGCAACTTTGCCTTAGAAGCCGTCAGTTAGGCTACAAAACGTTAATGTGTTTGTTTAGGGAAAAAAAAGAGTCTTTGTTTGAAAGTGCGAGGGTAGTCTTTAAAGTTCGTGGCTTTGACTGTTATTTACAGTGATAAGTACATATACACAATGACGTAAGACACGTGCTTATTTATTTGCAGACAGTGAGGTTTAGGTAATGTTTGTGAAATCATACTTTTTATTGTTTAAATTGGAATTTTGCAACTACGCCGCACAGCTGGCTCTAGTATTAAGTGGTTCTTTCAAGTATATCATTTAACTACTTCACTGTATTACTTCAACCAATTATAGACAACAGAGGACGGACAATACAATTAAAACTACTCTCACCGGAATCGACCTCGCGATCCCTTCAGTGCGTGTCCAGCCCCTACGCAGTCACGACGGGAAATTACATGCTTCCTTGCCGGAACCATTACCATCTATAATCGAAGGCGATAACTTTTCGAATCACCGTCGTATTTATCACCTATGACGAACTGTAAACGAAGAAACTACATTATCATCATCAAACTCCTAGAAACAAAGAACATATGCATTTTTTACCAAGTACTGAATAGATCTCTGGACTATACTCAGGGCTGTGTTCGTAAATAATTAATGTTACGTGGTACGCCGTAACTACCGGGTGTTCAAAAAAGACCGGTATATTTGAAAAATCAATAAAAACTAAACGGGCAGCGATAGAAATACGCCGTTTGTTGCAATATGCTTTGGACAACAGTACATTTTCGGGCAGACAAACTTTCGAAATTAGTTACAATTTTCAACAACAGATGGCGCTGCAGGCGATTTGAAAGGTATAGAAGTAAACGCAGTCTGTGAGTTCGCCATTCTGTAAGTCGTCTTTCTGCTGTAAGCGTGTGCTGTTCACAGATTGCAAGTTTTCTGTGAAAAAATGGTGGAAAGTATCGTACTATAGATTTTTCCAGACTGCACCGCCATCTGTTGTTGAAAATTGTAACATATTTCGAAAGTTTGTCTGCCTGAAAATTTAATGTTGTCCTAAGCATATTGCAACAAACGGTGTATTTCTATCGCTGCCCGTTTAGTTTTTTTTGATTTTTCAAATATACCGGTCATTTTTGAAACACCTGGTAGATGCTTCACTTATGTCCTGGAATCTTGTATGATGTCATCTTTTCCGTTAACCGGAAATTATTTAATGCTAATGATCTTAGTCTTGATGTCACGTGGTCGAGTGAAATATCTTCACGGCTGTCCAAACATCAAATTAGCCCAGGACAATACTTGACGTATTTACTTCCCTAACATATTCATTTACAGGATGTCAATGTGTAGAACTATAATATTAATATTAACATTTGAAAGTGAGATTAATGTTTTTGTACCGTTTTACGATTTTTTATTCGAACGAAAGACCATTGCACTCAGGTAAGATGGTAGAGATATACAGTTAAGGGAGTATCTGTAGAACCTTTTATATCCTCTTTAGTAAGCGTATATCATAGAAATTTGCTGTCGGATTCAAAGATTATTGAAGTGAAAACTTCTATAGGCGTTTTAGGCGATGCTTGGACGGGGGGTATATCTATGAGTTCACAACTTCTCGTCACCGACATGCTATAACGCGCAATCACCGTCACGCTATGACGTGTTGCGCGTATGATATGCGCGCTGGACGCTATATTGATGGATAAAATCTTATGAGTTCGTATCGCCAACATGCTAATTTTAACAGTATATCTGTAACTATAAGTATGACGTGTTGCTCTTGGACAGCCATGAAAACAAAATTTATACTCGTATCTAATGTTTAAAAATGATTTTTTTAAAAAATGTTCTTCATATAAACGTACGTTTTATCCAATTTTGATGGAACTTTGCATATGTATGCAGTGGCGGCCCTAGGGCGGTGCGAGCGGTGCGACCGCACCGAGCGCCGTTATTTGGGGGGCGCCGAAAATGCAGCGAGAGATCGTCTGCGCAAAAAATGAAAAATGAATTCTATAATAATTAATATATTATTTTAACACATATCATCTAGAAGATTTTATAAAAGTAAGAGTTTCAGCTTAATGCATAGTCATATGGTATCATAGAATAGAGTCAATTAGAGTTGCTACTCGAGTCAGTTCGAGTTATTCAAATCATGAAAATCACAACTCGTTGTAAAGTTAGCACCCTCCCGTGCCGCGTTGCACCTCTCCCGCACCTGTTTCATGCCTTCTCGGCTGTAGTCTGGGAAAATCATGTTTGGGGCGAGATTCAACCATTTCTCTCTTTCTACAATATTAAACCTTCGGTGATCACAATTAACGTTGGTATCATAAATATTTACAAAGCTTATCTGTCTTTTACAGACAGAACATGTCGCTAAAGTAAAAAAAAAAAAAAAAAAAAAAATTGTATGGCGCACAATACATAAAAGAAACAAAATCAAGACGAAATTGAGAAGGCTTCAAAATTGCTGGATTTTTTTTTTTTTAAGTCGCCTGAATCGTCATCACCAGAACTAGTTCAACACGAGACGGAAGAAAAATTTATTCAGATGAGGCTTATGATGAAGAGCAGCATGTGCGAGAAGATATATCTATGGCTAGAACGTCGTCTGCTGTTCAAAAGATTACAAATGGGTATACAAGACATAACACCACAGTCGCCTTTTCAAAGTACAAATTATGACGATATTTCAAAATTGTCGCTCATTGACTCTGCTGACAGAGATGAAATAATTATTGAAGCAACGAAAAAATCCAATAAAAAAAATCATGGACGTCGTTTTCCAAATACGTATTTTCATAAACACCAAATGAAGAAACTTATAAAAGTAGATAGTTCCTTTATTCTAAATCTGCGGATAAAGCTATGTTCATATGTTGTTTATTCAACAGAAGGTCTCATTTTTATTTGGGAAAGAAGGATTGGATGAATGGATTTACTTATCAGAGCGTCTCAAAACTCACGAAACTTCATCAGATCACAATCACACAATGCTCAGTTGGATAGAAGCGTTAATTCCATTAAATAACTAGACAAGTATTTGTATATACAGACTGAAGACGAAAAATCACAGTCGGGTTGCAATCCTCTAATGAATGATATCTTGTTCAGAGGAAGCTTTGGATCTGAAATAGTGAATAATTCTAATGATGGTAACTTCCTGGGTATATTGCAACTGCTAGGAAAATATTACCCGGTGGTGATGGAACATTTCCGCCGTATTGCTAATAACGAGAATAATATCTTATTAAATTGGCAAAGTATTCAAAACGAATGAAGTTCGTAATAAAATTTTGACTATGGTTAGGTCATCTAAATATTTTTCCATCATATTGAATTGAGCTCTTGATGTAAGTCACGTCGAACATTTTTGCTGACACTAATGAAGACGAAATATTACGCTGTGCTTACAATCCGGAAAGTGACTCTTTGTGGCGCTGCCCTGTTTAGCATTGATACTTAGCAAAAGGATATGAACGATTGTCGAAGGCCAAAGATATGACAGTCGATCCAATTTGGTAGGAGGAACAAATGTGGCAAAAGCAAAATTCTGAACCAGTATCTTCAAGCATTTTTTAATTAAAGTAACTGTCATTAAATTTGGTAATAGCTAGTGCCGCCAAAATATCAGTTAAATCGGTTTCCTTGTCCGGATTTCTTTGAAGAATATTTGTGTTATTCTCTCGATCAAAAAAGCGATGGGAAGTAGTATTCAAGCACTCAGGACTACCGCCAAAAAATTTGCGAAACTCGTTTCAAGAATAGAGTTTCTAGCATCCCTACAGTTCGTTATCACTACTCTTCAGTTCGTGACGCCATTCTGAAACGAATTATTAAGTTGCAGCAACAGATACCTTGTCGCTTAGCCAGATCATGGATCAATTTGAGTTAATAATTAAATTGGTGACTTGGTATAATAAATTGTTTCAAAGGCTAAGCAGACGAAAGTGGATTTACGGAAAATCTTCACATTTCTTGAAAAACAGCTCTGGGGTGGAAGAGGATATTCTCTACCGCCCCGAAACTGTTACTGACCTGTTGAAATTTGTTTTGACATCTTCGTTATAATGTCCTCTTCACGTTTTCCATCCTCCATTCTCCGAAAAGTCGCCACGAATTAAATTAAAAATGCCGAAATGTGAGAGTGAAGCGCAGCTATTAGATGCCTCAGGCGCTCAAAAACAATGACAAAATTTTGAAATGATGGTTAAAACTTTGTTGTAATATTTTATTGCCGTTTTAGCTACATTTCGTTGTTAAAAGTCGCACGAAATTAACAGATAGAAAATTTTTATCCGAGATGCAGTACAACGAGGCTCGTCATCTTAGAATCGATACAAGCGATGAGAGATAATCGATTGCTTCCGTTGTAAACAACTACGTCGTTCCTGATATAGATGCCGCAGAACGAATTTCTCGTAAAATTTTTACTCTTGGTCGAGTCCGAATTTCAACCTAACCACGATCACTATAACAGAACTAACCTGTTTAGGTTGATATGATCCCTTTACCAATAATCTTTGTGCAATTTTTGCTACCATTTCGCGATTGCGTATCGTCTCACATTTCGGCATTTTTAATTTAATTCGCGGCTACTTTTCCGAGAAAGGAGGGTTCAAAACGTGAAGAGGGCATTATAACTAAGCAGTTAAAACAAATTTCAACAGGTCAGTACCAGTTTCGGGGCGGTGGATAATATCCCCTTCCACCCCAGCTCGGAATTTGAGCTCTGATAACTGGCAGCTGGAGAAGTTGATTCTGAGACTGGAAAATTTCCTATTATTAACCCAGTCAGATGCCGAAGAAAGTAAAGATTTTTTGAGTATTAGCCATAAATGAAATAGCAACAGATCCAGAAGAATTGTTTACAATGAACATGTTTTTGCATATTATCGATAGAATAGAGAATCTGTTGGTCACTCTATTAGCACAACGTCCCAAGGGCGTAGCCAGGATTAGCTTCAGAGTGGGGCAAAAACAATGAAAAATACTTGTTGAAAATGGTTTTACCTGGGGGGGGGGGGGGGACATAAATGCATTTTACCCTTTTTAAGAATTAGTTCGCGAGGGTTCTGGCAAAATTTTGGTAAAGTTTATTTTTCGGTATTAAGAGTGGGAATTTTTATTTTCATATATTTTCTATTTTTAAATATTTTAAAAAATATTATAAACTGCGAATTTGACGTGTAAGTGAAGTGAGCATTGTGTTCGCCACAGTAGCTCAAATAAACCTTTTCAAACATATAGTATTCCTTTTTACTGTTGTTTCTCATTCATACCGCTGCTATCCTATACTAATCATTCCGAGGTTTGAGTTATTATCACATATAAAGAGTATCTTTTGCCCGCGGCTTTGCTCATTCATAAATAATTCATATACATATTCGTATCCGAATCACACGGGAACTGCTATTTGGTATAAAAGTAGGTAGCCAATACATTATTCCAAATTTATCCTAATCAGTTCAGTAGTTTCGACGTGAAATAGAAAAATATCCGAACTAACAAACTTTTACATTTATCACATTAGTAGGATGTATGTTATCTTCAATCTATCTATATGGACAACTTAATCACTAATAAGAGATTGCTCTTTTGGGGCGCCACAATGAGATCTCGCACCACATGAAAAACTTGCTAGGGCCGCCTCTGTATGTATGCTTTAAAACAAATACATAATACTATTTACGTTAGATTTACAAAAATCTAAAGCCCTCCTCCTTTTCCCCCTCACTTAATTTCTGTCAACATTGTTCATACAAACCCACAGTTTTTATCCGATCGCGATTATCTCTCTCCGGTTGCGGGTTACAATCCCGTGGTGAGCAGCAATTCTTAGGAATTGTATTTGATTATATGAGCTACGCCAGGAGGTTCCGCGGTTCTGATTTAATTTTTTTTTATTTTTTAATTGCAATGGAGCACACGCTCCGGTGGCAATTTCCCTACACACCCAACTTCCCCCTATCCTGCACCCACCTACATTTGCCCTCTACAAATTTTAACTTTAAATTCTTTTAACGTTTTCGGTAAGTTATTCATCATTTCCCTTGGTAAGTCATTCCAATCCCCTACACCCTTACCTAAAAAAAAAATCTTTCCACCTCCTTGTGCCTGAAATCGAGTGCCGGCTTGTGGTCATGGTCATGAACTACTTTTCATACAGACTGCAATATCTTTCCATGCCTCATCGCCAGTATATGCCCTGTACACTCCCATGACCCTCCTCATCCTCCTCCTGTCTCGCAGTGAATCTCATTCCAGCTCCTTTATCATATCTGTCACTGATTGCATTCTGCGATAATTTCCACGTTAAGCTGTAGTCCTCTGAGGAAAGGAATTGGCTTTCCTGCCTCTGACACTTTAGCTTGGTAGTGTTCATCTTCTTCGAGAAGATTCGACCATCCTTCGGGTTATGGACTAAGTTAGATTTTTAGTTTTTAAGTAAAAACGTCTTTAGGTGCTTTGGGCGATTTTTGGTTGTGTAAAATCTTACTAATTCGCGTCAACGACATGCTAATGTTAACATCATATCTATAGCTGTCGGGTGGCTCAGCGGTTAAGGAGTCTGAATGGGGAGCGAAAGGTTTCCGGTTCGAATCCCTGTCTCGTCGGGGATTCTCATAAATTCTTAACCCTACTTTCATCGCTGGCATAATTTGCTGTGTAATGTGAAGTACGCCACAACGCTTCCGTGGTTCGAGTATCACCTTCCTTTTCCATTACACTATTGTTCAAGTCGTCCCCAACATACAGTTTCTCAACGTATTCTTTCCATCGGTTAGCTCTATCTTCTGAGCTTAAAAGAGGTTTCCCATCGGCAGCTTTAATGCTCATACCTCTTTTCTTCATTTCTACAAAATTCTGTTTGATCTTTCTGTAGGCAACATCTACTTTACCTACGACCATTTCCTTTTCTACTTCTTCACACTTTGCTTGTAGCCATTTTTCTTTTGCTATTTTGCATTTCCTATTTATTTGATTTCTAAATTGCCTGTACTGCTCTCTTCCTGCTTCATCCTGAACATTTTTGTACCTTCTCCTCTGATCCATCAGCTCCAAAATTTCTTCTGTGATCCAAGGTTGTCGGGCAGCTTGTTCACTAAAGCCTAATGTTTCTTTACCAGCTTTCATTATTTCGGTCTTTAATGCATTCCATTCGTCCTCGGTTGAGCTCCTTTCAGAGTTACTTCTTAGACCCAAATCTACTATTTCTGTTCTAGATTGTTTCAGTTTATTCACTTCCAGTCTGTTCTGCTTATACTGCTTCCTTATTAGCTTAAATTTCAGCCTGCACTCCATTATTATCAAATTATGATCAGAGTCTATGTCTGCTCCTGGGTACGCTTTACAGTCTAGAACTTGATTCATGAATCTCTGTTTGACCATGACATAATCGTTCTTACATTAGTCCAATCATATCCAGTTGGCATTAAAAAAAGCATCGTTCCGGGTAAGGATGAAGTAACCACTTTCTCAGGGTCTTGTAGTAGGTTTGAGGGACCGCGGTACGTTGGTAACATAAGAGTCATGAAGTAAACAAAAAAAAAAATTGTAGTTCTAAGGCCTAGTAACTTCATTTTATTTTGAGCATGTAGGTCGGTTGTACAGTGTTGCATCCAGCCCATAGAAACATTATTACTCATTTGGTTACTAAACATTACGAGTCTTGTCAATATGTAAATAACTTTTAATAGTTCACTTCGACTGTTATAACAATGTTTCCTTAGGTATTCAAAACATGTTTTTACACTGAAGAGCCAAAGAAACAGGTATAGGCATGAGTATGCAAACACAGAGATATGTAAACACTCGGAGTACGGCGCTGCAGTCGGCACCACCTATATAAGACATCAGGTGTCTGGCGCAGGCGTTAGATCGGTTACTGCTGCTACAATGGCAGGTTATCACGATTGAAATGACTTTGAACGTGGTGTTATAGTCGGAGCACGAGAGGTGGGACACAGCATCACCGAGGTAACGATGAGGTGGGGATTTTTCCGTACGACCATTTCACGATTGCACCGTGAATATCGGGAATCCGGTTAAACATCAAATCTCCAACATCGATGCGGCCAGAAAAAGATCCTACAAGAAAGAGACCAAAGATGACTGAAGAGAATAGTTCATCGTGACAGAAGTGCAACCCTTCCGCAAATTGCAGTGGATTTCAATGCTGGGCCATCAAGTAGTGTCAGCGTGCGAACCATTCAACGAAACATCATCAATATGGGCTTTCGGAACAGAAGGCCCACTCGTGAACCTTTGATGAGTGCACGACACAAAGCTTTACCCCTCACCTGGGCCCGTCAACACCGACATTGGACTGTTGATGACTGGAAACATGTTCCTTGGTCTGTCGAGTCTGGTTTCCAATTGTATCGAGCGGATGGACGAGTACGGATATGGAGACAACCTCATGAATTCATGGACCCTGCATTTCAGCAGGGGACTGTTCAAGCTGGTGGAGGCTCTGTAATGGTGTGGGGCGTGTCTAGTTGGAGAGACATTGGACCCCTGATACGTCTAGATACGACTCTGACAGGTGACACGTACGCACACATCCTGGCTGATCACCTGCATCTATTCATGTCCATTGTGCATTCCGACGGACTTGAGCAACTCCAGCAGGACAATGGTACACCCCACACGTCCAGAATTACTACAGAGTGACTCCAGGAACACTCTTCTGAGTTTAAACACCTTCCTGGCCACCAGACATGAACATTATTGAGCATATCTTGGATGCCTTGCAACGTTCCGTTCAGAAGAGTCCTCCACCTCCTCGTACTCTTACGGATTTATGGACAACCCTGCAGGATGCATGGTGTCAATTCCCTCCAGCACTACTGCAGACATTAGTCGAGTCCATGCCACGTCGTGTTGCGGCACTTCTGCGTGCTCGTCGGTGCCTTACACGATATTAGGCAGGTGTACCAGTTTCTTTGGCTGTTCAGTGTAGATTTATTATTTTATAATGGCACAATAAAATATATCCCAGATGTTATTAATATAAACAAAGATGAACATTAGGCCCATTTAAGTATTATTTTTAACAATTTACTGGTCCTCGAGTTAAAAAAAGGTTGAGAAATGCTTCACTAAAACATATCGTAAGGAGATGTGCTGAATCCGAATACAAGCTGCAAACTTCAGAACTTATACGAAAAAAATATCTATTTAAAATCGTGATGCGTTGTGGGTGCTCTTTCATTTAGTGGAATACTATGGAACTGTGTCACCGTATTGTTAAAAATAACTTTCAGCTTGGGAGACTGAAATGTTCGCGCTTAAGTTATAGCATCTGCGAAGTATGTCAGGTGGTTGAGTAGTCATCAGACAATACCGCATTACGCATCATTCCTTCCAACTACCCACGGAAATAGCTAAATTTGATCAAAATAAGGAAATTTTTTGCCAGTTTTTGAAATTATGAAACTAAACTTAAGTCCTAGGTGGTGATGACGTGTCGCATTAACGCAAGTCTCTCTCTTTATGGAAATTTCTGTCAAAAAGTTAGTAGCAGTATCCAGGAGATTACGAAATTCTCATACTATGCATATGAACGGCTGAAGGCGTAAAACTCAAGAATATCTCTTTTTTTTCCCGACTTTACGTAAATTCTCGAGTCCACGCGTACATACGTCCACCATGACACCCTCTTGGGAAGATTTACATTTTCGGTTCCATTTATAGTGTGATAATTTAAAACGAGAGATGGAAAGAAAATAAGAACAATCTCGGTGATGCCTTTATATCTTAGGACCCTGTTGAAAGAATGTGCACTGAAACTATTGCAGTTACAGTTTTAATTTTCAGGGCACCTAACGCTCTGGCCTTGCATTAGGGAGGACGCCATTTCGAATCCCCGTCCGGGCATCCAGATTGGGTTTTACATGGTTTCCCCAAATCACTCCAGGTGAATGCCGGGATGCTGCCTTCAAATAAAGGCCATGGCAGAATTCCTACCCGTTCCTTGTCCCCGTCCAACCCTGCTTCTAATGACCTCGGCGTAGACGAGGCGTAAAGCCATTGGAAGAAAAATGTAAAGGAATATATTAGAGTGGGGTGGTAGAACGGGCCCAGGTTCAAATCTCGGTAGTCCGGAACGAGGTTCTTACGCGGTTTCCCGCAATCACCTAGGCAAAAGCGGAAAAGAGGGGTGGAGGGGCGGAGGAAGGGGGTTCCAAATTTCGGCCTCAGAGATGATGCATTTCAGTAACAAATTATACATTTATCACACAGAACAGAGAACCACATGAGGATCTCCAAGTAAAAATAAAATATGTTAACAACATGATGAATAGGCCACTCCAGTATAATGCTTTTGCTGTAGGGGTTGTTCTCAACAGAACTCACATGTTGATCTGCTATACTGGGTTTACATGGGGGTGGGTCATGTTAAGCATGTGAGTCTGTCTAAACATGGCATTCAAAATTTGTTTTTCCTCTCTCTCTCTCTTTCGTGCATTCGGAGGCGACGGGATATGATGTTAAGGCCAGTGCAGTAAATTAATCGCTCTGATTTCTTAAGCATTGCCGATAGGTTTCTAATTCAACCGTAAGCTTGTGGACAATCTGTTGATTAGGTAGCTGTGCAGCTCTATTATTTCCTTGCTGGTGAGTAATTCATGGCTTAAAAGAAGTCAATGAAAACTGCAATCAATGTAACTATCACTTTTATGTGCTGTGCCAAACACTCTTCTTTTTCTCAGACCGAGCGGTTAGGGTGCGTCCATTAATGACGTGAGGTCAAATGGGGGGAGGGGGTCCGGCAAAATCTCGCGAAACCTCACCAACGAGGAGGGGGGGGGGTCAACAGAAATCTCACGTGAGGTTTTGAAATTCTTGTAAGATGGTAGAGCTAAAAAAAAAGTCTACAAATGACGCGAAGGTCGACTCTGGGGGGGGGGGGGTTTAAGTCCAAAATCCGGGCTTGGAAGCATGAGACCTAACAAAAAATTTAAAAAAGACAGGAGGTCCATTAGTAGGGGGGGGAGGGTGTCTCTGTCAAAATCTCACGTCATTTTAGAGGGGGGGGTCTCACCATATCTCACGAGGCCTCACCAGAGGGGGAGTCCGGAATTTTGGAAAAACACCTCACGTAATTAATGGACGCCCCTTAACGCTTTGGCCCCGCATTCGAAAGGACGCCGGTTCGAATTCCCTTCCGGGCATCCAAATTTGGGTTTTCCACGGTTTCCCCAAATCACTTCAGGTGAATGACGGGATGATTCCTTCAAAAGGCCATGGCCGAATTTCTTTCCGTTCCTTGTCCCCAGTCCCATTCCGCCTCTAATGACGTCGACAAAGTGTAAAGCCATAAAAAAACTCTCAGCTGATTTTTTTTAACTGCTTAATGTCTTTTAACAGTGAGGTCTTTAGAGACGGGAAAGGATGGGGGACAAGGAATGGGAAGGAATTTGGCCATGGCCTTTTGAAGGGAGCATCCCGGCATTTGCCTGGAGTGATTTCGGAAACCATGGAAAACCCAAATCTGGATGCCCGGACGGGGATTCGAACCGCCGTCCTCCCGAATGCGAGGCCAGAACGCTAACCGTTACACCACCACGCTCGGTCTCTCAGCTGATGAATTTGAAGAGGACTATGCTGAAACCAAAAAGGAATCTGTCAGAATTATAGAAAGTCTTGGCGACAAACAAATTACTCTTTGTTAACTAATGGTAGTACATTTTTGTTTTTAGGGGTAAGGAACGGAAAGCAATTCGGCCATGGTCTTTTGAAGGAACCAGCCCGGCATTCGCCTGTTGTGGTTTCGGGAAACGACGGAAAACCAAAATATTGATGGTAACATTGTCGTTTAGTAGAGTATGTGGAACTCTTATTGCTAGCTTGTGACTTGTGCCCTATGATTCTCGTCCGATTACAATCAAGGTAATTTTTGCAGCATAGAAGTCGTAAGTAATGTTGCGTCAGGTGAATGTCTAATGGACGCCTCTAATGACTCAACCCTTGCGATATGTAAAATGTTAAAACTCTAAAAAAAAAATCAATTTTCAAAATCCCTGAAAGTGTTGTTTAGGGCAGGAACTGAGAAGCTGTGGAATGAACAGTGACTATCAAGATTTGT
This sequence comes from Vandiemenella viatica, assembly GCA_031002005.1. NCBI lineage: Eukaryota > Metazoa > Arthropoda > Insecta > Orthoptera > Morabidae > Vandiemenella > Vandiemenella viatica. The sequence goes on along the minus strand of CM061921.1, from coordinate 133,881,636 downwards.
ACTGTAATCCAACTAATGGCCGTCGGTTTGATAAAATTATCATTTATTAGCCTCCCTTCACGATCAGTTTCCATTAACTGTCATATACGTTTCTTCACTAGTTAAATCAGGTTGAATTTCTCCGTTTGCTAATACGAAACAAGGACAGAATTTTCATAACAAAACCATGCGCTCTTCGGATTACGACTTTTGGCGCATCAGAAACAAGGATATGAATTCAAAATTAATTATACGACATTGACATAAGATTAATACAGGATTATTATCAATGACTGAAGCGATTTCATAACTTTACTTCAGCTGTATTATTTGATATATTGTCACAAAGCTTTAGTCATATAGAAAAACTCAAAAAGTTTTTGCAGCCGCATTTCAAATTTCCGCCACGAGAGCGCAGACGTGAGCAGTCAGTCATGATGGCGATGGGGATAATGATCAACAAATCCTATCATGGCCTCCACGCTCTTCCCTCCTAGCCCCATGCTATTTCTTTATTTAAGCCTTCTCTACTAACAAACCAATCAGTACTGCGAGCTGGCTGATTCTGAACAGATAGGAACATGCTACACAGAGTGTGGTAAGAACTTGTTTATCTGCAGAATAAGTGGGGGCACATATAGAGCACTTGTAACATGTCAAAATATCTTTTTGAGTTTTGCTATATAATTGTAAAGATTTGTGGTAGCAAGCCAAATAATACAGCTACAGCAAACATATGAAATAGCTTCAATCATCTATAATAATCAATTAGTTTTCTCTAGGAAATTATTTATAAAATTGTATATATTTAAGGTAAATGAGGGCAAATTTTTTAAACAATCGCGGGAAATAAGGGGCCATGCAAATCTATACTAATATTATAAATTCCAAAGTAACTCCGTCTATCTGTCTGTCTGTTACTTTTCTTGGGCTAAACGACTAATCCGAGCGTAATTGAAATTTGACAAGGAGATGCTATTTGGCATTAGTATGGACATAGCATACTTTTTATGTATAAATAATACATAGTCATTTAATTTTGAAAAATGAACGGCGATAGATAGACGCATAGGATTTGTAAGTCTCTGTAGTACCTTCCCTTATAGCGGGCTGGTAGCTCAGTAGTTAATGCTCTGTGTTTAATGATGTTTGGAGCATGGTCTTCGGTTCAAATCCCGGAGAAAGAAAAGATTTTTAAGAATCGTTTTTGATCGTATGAGCCACGCCTGGACGGTCAGTTGTTCGGATTCCATGTTAAACTGTAGATATCCCAAATTTAGGGGTGCAATGCATGGCAAATCGTAGGCGGTCTAACAATGTTGTAGGTGTATACTTTTTTACGATATATTGATCCGTCAGTCGTTGTTTCTCTCGCAGTCAGTGTTTGTGTGGTCTGCACTAATAATATCATAAATGCTGAAATAAGTCTCCTTTTTTTCGTTACGTTTTGGCGACCAAATGGCTATACAAAAATTGATGGAATTTGATAAGGAAATACTTTGTATCTGTAGGAAGGGCACAGGACATTTTTTTTCTGTATGAATAACAGTTTTGGTCAAGAAATTTTGAGAACTTATCAAATGGTGACAGACAGACGGATGCGTGTGTTAGTCTGTAATTTTACGTCGGCTGCTCAAGCTGTGCTTCTCGCGCAGTCTGTTAGTGTATGATTTGTTAGTAAATTTCGTTTAGAGACAAAACTTCTTATTTAGTGTCTATGTCGATTTGCTCTGCACTGTACTTACTTTGTGTCTGCATAAACGTTTCTGGCACCAGTGTATATTGTTGATGAGGCGTGAAAAGATATTAATGGAACAATTAGAAGAGATTAATGGAAGAGAAAAGATGGACCATGACCACAAACTGGTACTCGATTTCAGTTATAAGGATATGGGAGAATTTTCTTTCGTAGTTAATGGGGTCAGGAAATGGAAAAAAAAATTACCAGCAGAAATGATGAATAATTTACCAAAAACGCTAAAAGAATTAAAACTTAAAAATAGTGAGGGAATAATTGGGTGGGAAACGGAAAGAGGAAAAGAGGTGCGTAGGGAAATTGCCACTAGATTAAGCACTTCATCGCAATTAAATCTTTTTTAAAAAAGTAATAATAAAAAAATGTAAAAAAAATTGCAGGATGCTTTGCTATCCATCCATCTTGAGGGCGACGTATGAGCCGTTTTATCTCAGTATTTTCATATTTTCAGCACTAAGAACTGTTTAATACACTCCTCACAGAAAACTAATATATGAGTAAAATTTTGTGTGTCAGCTCTTTATATATTATCATCTGCTAGAAACTTTCATTGTCTCTTAATTCCATAGCTCGTGTTCGTAACGATGTACTAACAATTGTGGCACACTACTTAGGCTTTTAAATCACAATGCCACTGACGCTGATTAATGTCGCATTAATGAGTTGACGCATTTTGGCGGGGAAGGTTTTTTTTTTATAACTGCTTAACGTCTCTTAACAGCGAGGTCTTTAGAGATGGGAAAGGATGGGGGCAAGGAATGGGAAGGAATTTGGCCATGGCCTTTTGAAGGAAGCATCCCGGCATTTGTCTGGAGTGTGGGAAACCATGGAAAACCCAAATCTGGATGCCCGGACGGGGATTCGAACCGGCGTCCTCCCAAATGCGAGGCGGCGGGGAAGTAACAGTGACTGAGATAATTGGCTTATCAGTAGACTGTAACTAAGGAAATTCTCTAAATGAAGAGGTATCCATTATTATACATTAGTATTAACAGTTAAGACTATCTACAAAAGTGCGATGTCTAGAGTTATATCTGAAATTGTTTCACTATTTAACAGAAGACCATACGTAGGTTCGTTTTTCCTTTGTTAGACAAATGGATGTTTCAAGTAAATAGAAGGGTTTGAAGTTTGCGTGAGTGCATCCTGCGTTTGAAATTTCACAGTTGATCATCATAAATGAGACTGTCAGAGAGGGCAGTCAAATTGAGACAGTAGTTATGACAACTGCTTCAAGATTACCTAGTTGTGTAATTTGTACAAGACACTACACGCAAACACTGACAGTTTCAAAAGGCTAGAGGTGCAGTTAAACGGCCTGGGAGAACATTAAATGTAAATATCCCAGCATTGTTTTCTTTTGTGCGTGTGCAGGCTGTTTGGAAATATCAGGTGATATTTCTGCAAAAATGACCATTGTGGCAATACGGCATGTAGAATGTTCCGCGGAATTGTTGTTGAGCGACAAGTTCCGCAACATGTCACTCCTTTTGTCCCCTAGTGTATCCAAGACTAAAAACCGACAGTGTTGCTGATTTTATGCACTGTTTCCTGGATCATAGTATTTCCCTAAATTCGAAATTGATATAATTACTTGTCGACTATAGGTACTTTTACCTTAGTCCCAAAATATTTACCATTGTCGCCGGGAAATACTCAGTCCTCACATCATAAATTTAGATGACTGAATAATATCCCTTGCTTATTTTGGATGATACTGCCAAATGTTTGACGTCTTTAGTGAGGAGAGAGTTATTAGATTGTTCGTGGTTTAATTAAATTGATAACTAACCAGTCCATTATACAGTTCACTTTAAACTTGCTTTTATTTTCATAAACACGACGTCAAAGATACTGTTTACATGCATATATACAATTCAGCGATTGTACACAATACTTCTTCCACAGACAGTACAGTCCTTGGCCGTCGTAAATTGAGTCGGTGAAAACTGTTTCTTTGTCTCGGATGTTCGCTTTATATAAGCTACATCGAAATTTCTACAACACTTCAAAGGATCCCGACGGATATTTCTCGAACATTAACAATAGTTAAACAATTGAAACATATTAAAAGCAATCAGAATTGATACATAATCATTTACAATCAATACAAAATGGTCAGAAATGGAAATTAAAGATACTTCAACACAAAATTATTCTCAGAAATCATTGTAAACTGTAGCAAATTGTCCTTTAGACATCATCATACTTAATACTTGGAATTACAAACATTTAAGCAATTCTCTTGCGTAATACTGTCCTTAAACACATTAAATGGTATTTACAAAATTTCTTTTCAAAAAAACAAAGTCTATTTACACTGATTTATAGTTGATTGAAAATCAACCATACAAGATCATATTCAACCAAACTCTAGCTTACTGTAAGTGCTTCATAAAATACCATTCCATTAAGTTCAGGTTTGAGGGCTGTTACAGAGTCCATAGGATTCAGAGGAAGTTGTGAACGATGAACAGTGCAACGTGCACCGATTAAATTAAGTCTAGACATAATATGAAAATTTACAAAATGGTTTCTGCACAACAATTGTGGCTTAAAGCTACCATCACAAGACAACAAAACTTTCCATTCTTCCAACTTTTTATCACTTGTTTTTGGAGTGAGAAGTTTACTATAACTTATTTACTCGACGATATTCCTACATATTTCCTTCTAAATGTTTTAAAGTCCCTAAGTAGTGCAGATCTAATAAAAGCTAAACAAAGTTTTCATGATTTAGCAATATGATCTAAGAAGAAATTGAACATTATTTTAAACGTTCTTCACTGCCGTATACTGTTTTATTCACATGATACACCCCCAAGACGTATAAGGCGTCCGTGCTAGCAGCTTTCAGCTGTCTCGTGACCTGCATAATTTATATCGTTTCTCCCTCGCTGGCTATTCGATCAATAAAAATCTGTGCATTATTATTCGAAAGCAAACACATTCATAAATTCTCGGTTAATACTCTTTACTTTTCTAGGAGTCTTTTACTTTTAAATAACGTCTCCACCTATAAACGTCAGCATCCTATTGATCGATATGCTACTTCCACTCAGACAACACGGCTATTCTGTTTGGCTATTGTATCAACGAAATGCTTAAGCTCGTCAAAGGACCCTCAGAGGCGAAGCACTTTCATGACACAACTCACCCAATTATGCCTTAAAGTCGCCTGCAAGGTTTTGTAAATCCTCGGTTAGTATCGTATCTGATTAGAGCCATCCATGGTGTCGGCTTAATTAAAGAGTAAGAACATTCTTTAATTTTCTTGTAGTAAGAATATTTCCTATACTTGAAAAGAGTTAAATCGGTTCGGAATCATGAACATTTGTTTGAGAGGGCATATTTTCAAAATTTGTCAGTCATCGTAATTTCGTGATAAGGGAGCATCCATAAACCACGTAGCTCCATTTTGGCCTCCTGTGAACCCCCCTCCCCCCACGTAGCCCTACGTGGCTATTGCTTCAATCCCCCCCCACGTAGCACGTAACTTTTTTCTCTTTTGATTTCAGAAGACATTTTGTACTGTTTTCTTCTGTGATACTATTGTAGATTACATACGGAGATAATTAACTGAGGGAAATAAATATTCACATGCTGTTATGTTTTCTATTCCTCAATTTAACTGTGAAAGATGTTATGAAAGGAAAGCGACGTGACCTGGCTCGGAAACTCCCCCTCCCCCCACGTAGCTCAGCGTAGCCTTCCAGCCAACCCCCCGCCCCCCCTGGACTGAGCCACGTAGTTTGTGCACGCTCCCTAAGAGACAGGGATGCACGCCAAAGATTTTTAGACTTACTCAAATATTCTTTCTACACCACTAATTAGTTTGGTAATCGAAAAATATAACCCATTTCTCTGTAAATCTGCAATGTTAAATTTATTATTTTATTTTAACATCTTTACATCCTTTGGCATCAAAAGAGCAACATTCCAATTGGACGGAAGTGTTTCACGGCGTTCTATACTAGTAAAACGTTCTCGGCTTTCCAGTAGCGTTAACTTGGCTTAATCCTGGGACTTTTCGAGGATACTGATCCCCGCCCTGTTTGTTACAGTTGATTAGGAATGAGGATGGGGAATAGCAACATCGCAGGACCGAGATGATAGCTCTGTTGGAACCTTGAGATTTTTTTACTAACATTAAATTAGTATAATGTTACAAATCTTGATCTACGACACTGTATTAAATGCTGGGACTGTACTGTTGGCTCATAGGATTTTGGTGGAATATGATAGTCACAAACTACAATAAACAACTGTCTGATACACTTTACCTCACTTCAAACTGTTTAAAATCGCTGCGTCAAATGGAGCTGCAGTAATATACGATGCATGAAATTGAACCGATCTACTAGTTTTAATTTAATAATCAAATTTCATCAGATGCTTCCCCTTTTATTTTAATACCTATCTCTCCTATTTCCTAGCCTGTCTAGAGTTCGAACTTGCGCTTAGTGGAGGTTGACAATAGATTGAGTCTTCCTAGCTAGATAGCGACATGACTGGCAACTGTCTTTAAATAACAGGTATTAATTTTCAATTCTTCAGGCAATGTTATGGAAAGTTAATGTTTTTAGATGTTGGGAATTTTTTTTTAACTTCTGTAGTCTCAAACATAAATGCTGGGCATTTTTCTTCGTCTTTCTTTGCCTCGCCAAAAAAGAGTGGATAAAACAGGAATGAAAGTTTTTTTTTAACGCCTCGTCGACGTCGGGGTCGGTAGAGGCTCGAAAGGACTGGGTGCAAGGAACGGGAAGGAATTCGGTCATGGCCTATTAAAGGAAGCATCCCGGCATCACCCACCACGCTCGGTAGGAATGAAATGTGCATAATTGTTTACGATTGCCGTTTTCTTCAAAAATACGATATACAGGGATATAATGTTACAAACATAAAAGAAATTTGCTCCACTCTAGTACAAAAATATATCTATTTTATAATCTTCAATCAACAGCTCCGTGTTTGCATGTTAATCTCACTAGGTAAAACGAAGTTATACGTAGACTTGCAGTCTATGATAAAACATGTGTAAAAACGAACGGAAGAGAAGAAAACAAACCATTCAGAGTGAAGGCCAGGGGAAACAGGAAAACGTTCAACTACCTGTAACTCCTGACATATACGAGCATAAAGTGTACTTTCATAATTTTTTGTAGTTCGACCTGTTGTCCATACCTACGATATCAATTCGTAAAAGTTGTAACACTGTGTCTACAATAGAATTCCTATTCACTGTTAGGTCTTTTACAGTCGTTAACAATCAAGGCTGTGATAATGAATTAGAATTTTTGTAGATATTTGCTTTACGCTCGAATTTCTGCTGCATACAATAAACCAGCAGTTGAATTACAAATTATAATTTTTCAGTTCTGCTCTCGATACACATTTTATTTCTGATTTTTTTTTTTTTTTTTTTTTGGTGAAATTACTAGAAAATAAATGTTTTTCTAAAATACAATAAACATCTTCGTAAAAATCTTACACATAGTCAGATTTTTAGCTTTATTTGTTTATATAGAATTATTAAGCGGCGTTCCCATGATCTCTTGTAACGAAGGCGGGACGGGACGGGACCTCATTAGCCGAAGTGTAGGGACGAGCGCGCGCCGCATGTTAGTCCTCGCTTACCTCGCCGCCACCTCCCTACCACCTTCCCTAGTGTCGTTTGTCACAGAGCACTTTACAGCAACAGAAGGGGTACACACTGTTGCTGCAAACCAATGACAACAGCGCACCTCTACACACGCCTGTGATGTTTACCGACACAGAGTGGGTAGCTGCGTCTCATCTCCGCTAGCAGAGGCGGCCCTGTTCCCATGGCGTGCCGTCCCGTCCCGTCTCGCCTCCGTTACAAGACATCGTGGGAACGCGGCTTTAAGAACACTAACTTATATTCGTTTGCATCTACCATTTAAACTTTTTAACTTTTTCTCACATCTTCTTCTTTTATTCCACATCAGGGAAGACAGCGAGCCAATTTCAATGCTTCGTCCTTTTTGTTTCTTCTAAGTCTCTTATTTCAAACCAGCAGCATTCAATAATAATATATTTACGTATTTCTTTAGGTAAAGCAAATTTTTCATGGTATTCATTTATGAAATATAATTTTTCTATGAACTTTTTGGTGTGTCCGATATCTGTTATAGTATCAGTTACTTAAACCATTACTTCCCAGAACCTTTCACGAGGTTGTGCAATGGTCTACAGTAACGCCTGAAAGTCTTCCTCTCCACCTACGGGTTTTGCATTCGGATGGGCGTGGGTTCAAATATCCATCCCGCTAATCAGCTTTCAGTTTTTTATGGTTTCTCGAAATCATTCTAGATAAATGCAGGGATGGATTCCTACAGAAGACCATGGCTACATTTCCTTCCCGTTTCTTGCAACCGGTCATCTCCCGCCTCTAATAACGTCAACTTTGACAAAGCGTAAAGCTATAGTAAAAAAAAAAAGAGAGAAAAAAGTACAGCAATCAAAATCAAGTTCCAATTATTCATAGTATACAAGACTAAAAGGCGGCAACTTGGACAGCGTTATCACTGGCATTAAATACTTCCAAAGTGCTGGTTGTTGTTCATTCCGGCAATGTTACAGGTGCTGTGCTTTCTTTTCTGCCCCACATCCACACGTAGATGTTTGATACTTGAGATTACGCCATGCTGTTAGATTATCCTTCATCCTGTCTACATCAGTTATCAGTCTGTTTAATGCTCTCCGTGTTTTCCAGTTTAGATTGTCTCCTGGGTGTAGCGTCTCTACAGTGGATAACTATAGATAATCCCATTATTTATTAAAAAAAAAAAACATCGGAGCGATTTCTGTGTTAGAAGGCAACATTTTAAAAATAATGGCCTCGTGTGACAATTACAGTTAAGAAGCACAACGTTACGCAGGTTACAAAACAAAATGTAGTTCTAGTGAACGGAATACTATACACATTGCTTGTATATAATGCTATATAATTTGCAAATGGAAAGCCAGCAAAATCCTCTCTATTTTAGGAATATCACTAAAAGCTATTCTGGGGAGGTGCAATCAATAACGCATTGTTCCGCTGAGTGGAAACCGTTGCTTGAAGATCGGCAAAGATGTTGGATAAGGTGCAGCCAAGAGAAAATACAGTAGCAGAGAGAGCGCTAAGTGAAACGGTGAACAAATTGGTTCGGAAGATCTGTGATATCGAAGGTGATGAACTCTTAAGAGAAGCTTTCTCGGAAACTAATGGCAGGATTGTTTTACGAAGATTACTGCTAGCAATATTTAAATCGCTAAACGATCCTGTTATATAAAACGCAAACGTGGCGTCTGCGTGCGTCGTCTATAGCTGCTTCACCTATTGGCTAAAGAACGGCCAATCGTCAACCACCATATTACATTCGTACCACCATCTTGCTTTTCGTTTATTTACAGCTAGATGCAGAAATTTATATAAAGGAGAAGATTCAATATTTACGCTATTTTATCAGTTAGACGCAGAAATTCATGTAAGGAGAAGGGGATTCAATATTGACGCTATCTGTATCAGTTATCAAAACTAGGTTAAACCATAACCTAAGAATTTTTTTGGCAGACGATAAGACACAATGAAGTTTATTAAAAACTAAGAGAAACGTATGTAATCGCGCAATGTATCAGTCAAATAAATAACAGTTATCCGTTTTCGAAATTATAAAAATGCATTTATTTAAATAAAATATAACCAAATATTCTGATAATCTAACCAGAATAAGGTACTCATATCACGAAAGATATAAATGATTTCAATTTATAATTCGCAATTCAACAAAGATATTCTTGCAGCCAAATAGCGGCGAGCAGAGATAGAAAATTAATGCGAGGCAATCATACGTTACTAAGCTCTGTTACTAAGTTACAGTTGGTACGTTCGTTTAAATTTACATGTTGCTTTTTGTTTATTTATGACAACTAGATGCAAAAATTAATGCAAGGAGAAGAGTATTCCATGTTTGCGTTATTTTATCTGTACCAGTTATAAGAACGAGGTTAAAGCATAATCTAAGAATGTTTTTGGCAGCAGATGATAAACAATGAAGTTAATTAAAAACTCGAAAAAAGTTTACACCATATTTACGAATCATGAAATGTATCACCGAGATAAATGACCGTTATCCGTTTTTGATATTATACTTTCCGTCATTAAAGTAAAATGTATTTATTAAAATAAATCATAGTCAAATACTCCGATAATCTAACCACAGTATGGTACTCATATCACGATGATTTAATTAAAAATGGTCGATATTCGCTTTTCCAGAATAAATTCAGACTACCACCATAGGTGCTGCCTGTCGTTATTCATATGAGGGTAATAAAAGCTATGATTTTCGAATGCAATGTTAATGTAGATTGGGGCTAAGTTGACCAGAATCGCAACTGACACATTTTGTTACAGCATAATTCGCTCTGAAATGAGTTTTACAAACCATTTAAACTGTTTTCATAAGCGCCATGTTACTGGAAGTATTATTTATTACGGGGGAAAGAAGTTTCATATTTATCGTGCTGAATTGTGCCTGGACCAGGAATAAAACTGATATTACATTGACAGCAAAAGTTTTTGTGGGATTCCTAATTTGTTTTCAATTTTATTGGTTCTATACTTCCATCGTCAATAATTCAGTAGAAGTTACTACTGTATCGCTATGTGAACTGCAAATGAAATATATAGAACATTACAAAATCCAGGCCATTAGCATTATGTAATAACAATTCCATATAATTAACCAACTAAAAAAAATGAACTGCCAGGATATTGCATTCAAACCGTCATTTTTGACGGGCTCGAAGCTAGTGGGAGCAATAAAACAATAGACCGTATCCGGAGGGCGAGCGGCAATACGAGGAATTGTCATTCGGGAGGACATAGGTTCGAATCCCCATCCGGCCATCCAGATTTCAGTTTTCCATGGTTTCCTCAAATCACTCCAGGCGAATGCCGCAATGGTTCCTTGAAAAGGCCATGACCGAATTCCTTCCTCCTTGCTCCCCATGCGGTCGACGAGTCGTAAAAAATGATAAAACAATAGTGATAGAAGAGGATGGATTTGTATGTTCGTTTTCCCACGTCTACTGCGAGACAAGAACGGCGAGATTTTACAATGCGAGTCAGTCCAAATGGATGAACGTCCCATTTGGGAAGATCTGTATTAAACGTTCAACGACTCAAAATTGGATAAGGCAGTAGGAGGCTCGTTCCTTAATTCTTCCAAAAATACTCATCAAAGTTGATAGATGCGTTGTAACGAATTCTATTGCGTCCATATTTAATGAGCCTCGGATTAAAGAGATAGATAATATCTTTGAGAATGAAACTTTTTAAAACAATTGGGTAACAAATCATCATGACGTAAATTTCAGACATCTTCAAAATTAAAAGAAGAAGAGAGTTTTTCAATTTTCAACTAATTAAAAACTGAATGAAAGCTAAAATTAATATTACAAGGTGAAAATAGGAGACTAGAACAATTAATATAAATACTGAAAACTCGATGGCTTTGAGTGTAGCACTAACACGAAATACTTGCATTAGATAATTTCAAAATTGGTGAAACTGAAATTAGAAACTCCTTCCAGTGTAGACTAAAAAAAACAACTAAGTTAGTCCACAACCCAAAGGTTGGTTGGAACCTTCCGAAGGAGGCATACTAAGCCATTGTGTCAGAGGTAGGACGGCCAGTTCCTTTCCTCTGGAACCTACAGTTTAACGTGGAATCCGAACTACGGAACGACCTAGCGTAGCTCATATGATCCTTAACTACGTTAATTTTAAATTTATCAATTGATAGTGTTGACGATGACAAAAATTAATTCATATTAGAAAATATTACTTTTTTTATTTGAAAATTTTCCGTAGATCAGCTGGCTGTATAATCTTATTCTCAGAAATTAATGTTACCCTTTTGTATTTTTTAATTCATTTTCTTGGTGTCATTCTGCTTGTGTGCGTGAGTATTCCTATTTATGCGTGTGTGTCTGGATTTGCGAATGTGTTGTTGCTGTTCAAAAGAGTTTTAATATTATTCCAGTAGTTTCTTTTACTTCATTAACAAGTTAACACCAATGCAATCAATCAGACATTGTAATTCAGATCAGTGACGTAATTCCTTAAATTAAACAAATTTAACTAGCCTCCAATTTGATTTAAAAATCTTGTTGTACCATATTTAGGTGTCAAATAGTAAGAATTATAGGTAGAAATAAATTTATTACGTAAAACTGTAGGCCTACCGTGAACATCGATTGTGGAAAAGTGTACTGCGTTGATCATAACGTAATTTAATTTATTGCGACCGACATTCGTTGATATTTTTTTTGCTGTCCTCAGTCTTTTAATTGGCTTGATTCAACCCTCCCCTCCATCCCTTCCTATCCTGTGCTAACCTCTTCATCTCTACATATCCCTTACAACCCACGTCCTCAATTATCTGCTTCATATATTCTAATCTCTGTCTCCCTCTACAGTTCTTACCTTCGACCGTTCCCTCCACTAACAAATAAACCAATCCAGCATGTCTCAAAATATGACCTACAAACCTGTCTCTTCTTTCTGTAAGCTTCTTCCACAAACTTCTTTCCTCACCCATTATTCCCAAAACTCGTTCATTTGGTACTTTGTCTGTCCATTTAATTATCAGCATTCTTCTGTAGCACCACATTAAGAATGCTTCAATTTTTTTTCTTTCTGGTATTCCTAAAGTCCATGTTTTGCTACCATAAAGTGCTGTGCTCCACTCAAAGAGTTTTAAAAAGTTCTTTCTAATGCCTAGATCATATTTTAAACTAAAAGATTTCTCTTTTTCATGAAGGTTCTTTTTGCTAGTGCTATTCCGCTTTTAACATCATTGTTGCTTCTGTCATCGGTTGTAATCTGGTTTCCCAAGTAGCAAAACTACTTCTCTTATTGCATCCGAACCTATTTTTATATTTAATCTACTGTGTTTGGTATTATTTCTGCTACATTTCATCACTTTTGTCTTGGTTTGATTTATATTCAGTCCAAAATCTTCCTTCAGTATTTTGTTCATGATACTCAGTAACTTCTCAATATCCTCAGCTCGTTCTACTAACAAGACAATGTCATCAGCAAATCGTAGCATACTGATTTTTTCTCCCTGAACACTTATGCGACATGAAAATTTTTATTTTATTTCCTTTATTGCTTCTTCTACATACAAGTTGAATAATAAGGGGGATAGACTACAACATTGTCTCACACCCTTTTTAACTGATGCATGTCTCTCATGGTTCTTTACTTTTATTATAGCTACTTGATTTTTTAATGTCTCTAAAATTTTGTAAATAAAAAATAACTTTTTTGGTGAATGTTTTTTGTTCCCTATACGCCTTTCATCCTTATAGTATAAATTTACTAGCTGACCCGGTCACGCGTTGCTGTGACTTACTAATTATAGTACGTTCGATTAATGTTATTCTAAACTTCCTCAAGTAGTCAAATTAATATTCAATAATAAAGACAGAAACATTGTAGTCGATTTGGAAATTCAAATGTAATAGGTAAAGAGTTACGGAGAGTTGAAATTATGGACAAACGATCATAAAAAAATTTAATTTACATTTCATTACAAATTACTTAATGAAATTATATAAAAATTGATATTTATAAAATAAATAAATAAATTATTTTTTATTTATTTATATAAACTGAAATTTCAGCTATATCTTCAGTCATACTGTTTTTATATTTTTCCCAGAAACTCGAAGATTGTGTTGGATAACATGTCAAAATAATTGCAAACATTTTGACGGATACTATTCGGCGTGGCTGTCAACGCTGCATCAGCAAGTCTACCATGTATTGAACACTCTAGCATTAACTGTTCGTAAACATTCGAAAGAAGCTGGTCCGGGAACATTCACCAATAACAAACGCTGAAAGAAACATTCACGTTGTTTTGGATGCACTGTGTAAAGTCTTTGCTTTGAATATACCTGCGATCGAAGGATGTGGTTCTTCTTGTTTACGTGGCTACCATTTTTTACCTAATTCGTTCCATGAAAAATAGCTTGGAACATCGGTATATAATAATGTTTTTGCGAATTGGCGGAACACATCAGATTTTTGACACAATGTGAAAAATTCAGTTTGTGGTTTGTCGTTTTTGGTGGCTCAAGTATTCTTTGGAAAATATTTTCTTCGGTGAAATATACACGTTGACCGTTTTCAAGATGTACTGCAAGATGCTGGATGGAAGGGTCTCTTTCATGGATGCGAAAACCAAAAATATGCCAGATAGTTTCGTTGCTGCTGATGTATCTACCTATTTGGTATCGTGTTATTTCGTCATTTTTATTTACATTTTGGACTTCAAATACGGCCAAATCACTGCCTTTATTAACATATTTGCAAACGTACTAAATGGATTTTACAGAACTGCAAAACTCGACATTAATATGAGTCTTATACGTTTTTGAAAGCAATGGTGAGTATGGTACCACCCACTGATTGTCAATTTCAACTTGGTTTCTAGAATTTGACATTCGCATTGTAAATGTTTGGCCACCATTCTCAGCGTTTCTGCGGCGATACAACGGATAACCATCGATATCCGTAATAGTATCATTCGTATATTCCTTTGGAAAACGCTTCTTACATTTTCCACCTTCCATGCATGGCGATGTCATATTAAAAGCACCGCACGGTCCGTGGATCGAGTGACTGGTAACAATATCAAACAATTCTTGATCAATTAATGGGTCCGTAATTTCGGCTGAAATTATTTGATCAATTTCTTCTGGACGGATTTTAACTTCAAGCCAAATCAAACGTGAGAATGAGGCAAACCTCGCTTTTGCCACTAAATCAAATACAGATAGCAACGTGTGTTACCGAAAACTGAATGTTTTACGATTAAATCAATCATTGATTTTAATTTTTGTTTGAACACACGTGCCGTGACATCATGACGATGCATTGATTGATGGCCTGGTGATAGCAAAGTTTGTATTTCCTCCCAATTCGGATTACATGTAAATGTAATAAACAAATCTGGACGACCATAATGATGTACGTATGTCATTGCATCTTGAATATATTCCTGCATGTTCCGTGGACTGCCGATGTAGCTTGAAGGTAAAATAAATGCATTACCGATATCATTGGCGTTTAAATTTTCATAAATATTGCCGATAACAGTATCTCGTAAGAGGATGTATTCCTCCGATCGTAATTTGGCCTGGTTGTATCGAATAAACCGCAAATGCTTGTTTTCAACCTTGGCGTACATATCCACGACGTATTGAAGGCACAGTTGACGATATGGATGGATATAGTTATCCTAATTACATGTAATCATCAATCGCGGGGCGTCGTACTTCACTGAAGTAACTTTTTTATTTGTTTTATTACCTGAAAAAATAATAAATTAAGTAGTAAAAAAAAGAATAAGAAATCAATATAGTGGGCCCGCTATAATCCGGCACCTGTTCGGAATACCGCGGGTCTACTGTACTAATAAAATAACGAATTAAATAGTTGAATATTAAATTTACCAGCAACTGGATCACGCTGTTTGATGTTGATGTGATATTCATTCTGCCCTTGCCAGAATATCAGTGGATACTGGAGTGCGTCATACGAACGGTGTAGATCCGAAATTATACTAACAGTTCTATCTTGACGTGTGACTTTAATCAACTGAGTCACCAACCATAAAAACTGCAACTTCATCTACGGTTGGCGCGTTGAATCTGCCAGTGTGTTATACTGATAGTAATTTGTCAGCTTTGATGACAATTTGATAGTTGTCATTTTTTAATTGCGGCGACATAATTGAATAAGTTGATTATTATTTTCCAAACAATTTTCCAACAATACCACAATTGCTCTCTCTTCTGATTGTTGGATGAAATTATACTGGCACCTAGTTTTCAAGCGTTCCTCACAATTTCCAATAGATTTGGAGAAACTTTGGGTCATCGTTTGGCATCGGTATCAACGACCCAATCTTATGGTACACTTGGCCTTGTATTTTGAATTTAGTTTCAAAATGACGTCCATCAGATGTAAGATCGCAAATTTTTGTTGCCCAAAAAGACGTCATCTGGAAGCAAAAATGAATTTGCGTGTCTTGCGCAGAAGCAATTTCGAATCGTTTGATTCGCCAGCAAGAAGGATTGTAAATGTTCTGGCGGATTGGGTAGTGGTAATAATACAACTTTTCCTGATGCACAACACATGCCGGCTGCTTCATTGCGGAATTTCAACGCCTGATAATACTGCCATATTTTGTTCATTGCACCGATTACAATTTTAAAATGTGCAGAGTAATCAATGGCTGGTGAATATTGGAACGCAAGACGAACAAATGATACACGTGTTAATGCACGGCTGATTTGCTGTCTCTCTCGTTCTCTTTCTCTAAATGTAGCTATGTGCTGTTCTCGTGCCGCTCTTGTTCTCGATATATTCTGTCACAGACGTTCATCACGCTGTTCTTGAGATTCTTGCATACGACGCTCAGCTGTCCGGATTCTTTGAACTTCCTTACTTGCCGCGATTTGTGTTGCTGATTGATGAGCTCTCTCGTCGTGCGTCTTGCCTCTCTGCTACATGCATTGTCGAGGTTAGATTCTTTGGCGACATTTCACTGAAAAATATTTGAATTACAACAAAAAGTGCCTTTCTGAAAGCCTTAAAATAAGACACTAATATACAGTGGTGAAACTGGAATTTTTGGGTCCATTGAAAAATACAGTAAAATGGAAGTTAAGAACTAATGAGGAAATTTAAAATAACATTGAAAAAAAAATAACATAAAAAGAATGATATTTTTTTGATACATTTATAGCATGGATGACACCAGGCTTTCAAGAGGTTTAGAAAGATTTGAAACGAAATAATACCAGTGAACTGTATGGAAAGAAAAATTTTTCGATAGCAGACTTTGAATATGGCAGGATTCAAAGGTAGAGAGGAGTGCAATAATGAAGGAGTACTGGGGAGGAAGAAAGAAAAAACAAAAGGAGAGGAATTGAAATTGACACGTGGTCTCTAGCTGACCATAACAAAAAGAAGAAGAAAAATGATAAGCTAGCGAGAAATGCTTACACGATTCGAATTTATCGTAACGTTTTCTTCAATGTTATATTCATGTGTGTAATTACTTTGTCGTTAGGTATAAAGACACACAAACGATGAACAACAATACAGTATAATTATAACACAAAACACAGCACATTTAAAATTGAAGAAACTCACACATATGGCGTGGAATAGACTGTAGCATAAATAAATCGAAATACAACGCCATCTACTGGATGGTTCGATAAATTAACACACCGCCATCTGTTAGGAATAAACTGTAGCATAAATAAATTGAAACAGAACGTGATCTACTGGATGATTACACAACCTAGTTAACCAAGTGTTATATAGATAAGTTAACACAGCGCCATCTGTTAGAAACTTATGGAACTGTAATAACAATTACGTATGATGGTAATGACCTGGGGACATGGTTTCTACTGGCTGGGCATTCTGCCCCTGTCGTAGCCGCCTTTACTTAGCCCGCCCATCCTGCCTGGTACAAGGGACCTACATTTTAACGTCGAATCCGAACCACAGTACCGTCCTGGCGTATTTCACCTCATACAGCATACTGCGCCGGGTGTTAATGCCGGGTTGAGTGTCTATAAAAATCCTCGCCGAGACAGGGACTCGAACCGGGGACTTTTCCATCTCCAGTCAGACGCCCTAACCACTTAGCCAGCAGACCGCTTAGCCTGAGTGGCTTACAATTAATAACAAACCATTGTCCTCTGACAAATATTTAATGAACATTTATTTCGCAAATAATAAATATTGAGGTCTATAATCCAGATAAAAACTATCCTATCTTTTAAGTTGGACTAAATTACACACATTAAGCCAAATTTCATCTAAATCGGTTATGTAGTTTCGGAGTTCATCCCGGACGAACATCGTGACACGAGATTTTTATATATATAAAGATAATGTATCAATGTGAATAATTACAATACAAATTCTTATATATGGGCCTTTATGTATACTGTACTTACAGATATAGTGGTAATTTTGACAAGGCGGTCTGGGACAGCATTTTATGCACTTTTACAGACCCGTGTTTTAAAGTTGCAATTAATCATTCTGCCAGTTACCAAATGTTTAACTGCAACTTTAAACCACTGGTCTGTAAAAGTGCATAAAATGCTGTTGCGGACCGCCATGTCGAAATTACCACTATATCTGTAAGTACAGTATATATTTTGGCCTGTATATATTGATTTGTATTGTATTTATTGTAACTATACATACTATCACAAGATACATTTACGTCATAAGGGCGAAATGCGTATGGGGAATAAGAAACATCCGCCAAAACAGTTATTTGTAGACAACGTTTTATTTATAAAATTTATTGTTCAGCAACTGCGGAAAAATGGCCTACAGCCAGGTTAATATTAATGTTTGTCCTCCAACTTACTTCACTTCATTTTACTTGTTCACCAGTAGCTGGTGCAATGAGCAATTTATATCAGGTAGGTTTAGTTGAGACTGTGGTTTTCTGGAAGTACAGGAAACTGAAGTATATACATTTGAACAAACCTAAAATATAAATACGCTGCTAGCAAGAACAGAAAGTATATAGTTACTGTTTTACCTATATTCTGTTTCACTGATTTACTAACAGACAGGAGTCGCAGGTTACTTCTAGTATCCTCTTCAGTCCCAAGGTATCATATATGATACCTCCAGAAATTATTTTTTTCTCGGGCCTCTGTACAGCTGAAGCTTTTCTGGCCTGTGGTATCATCTACGATACACATCGCGCTTCTCACAGCTCATTCATTCGATCTTCTGCCGAGTGTCGCAAGGTGGCAGCACTGTTTTGAAACTTGGGATTCTACAGCTGCACAGCATGTCTCTTCGAAATGAAGGTAGAGTCATATTTTTTGTCCATTTACAAGTGTTTTCACGTGCTTTAATAACTTATTAAATCTGTACAGACATTTCCCAGTTAAAATCAAACTATAAATTAATGTTATACCGAATTTAAAAACTTTAAACTTTTAGGTATCATATATAATCAGTGGAAGTGTAATTAAATATTCTTTTCACTTGATTTCCAGGCTTCACTGATGAAAACATCACTGAGCTGGTCAGTAGAATTATTTGATGAATCTGATGAAGCAAACAGATCAAAGTGCTTCTTGTTCAAATTCGACAAACAAATGAGTTCTGGAGGCATTCAGATGAGTAAGAATAATTATTTTACCAAAGTAATTACTTTTTTCCCACTAGATAGTTTATTTAGAATAATTATTTGTCACTTTTAGTTTTCAGATCGGTGACACCTCCAGATCAAAGTGAAGAAAGTGCTTCAGAAAAGGAAGCCGTGCCTCTTGTTCAAATTCGAAAAAAAATGAGTTCTGGAGGCATACAAATGAGTAAGAATAAGTATGTTACCAAAGTAATTACTTTTTTCCCACTTGATAGTTTATTTAGAATAATTATTTGTCAATTTTAGTTTTCAGATTGGTGACGCCTCCAGTGAATTCAAATCGAACATTGTTGGCAGCAGCTCAGTAGCCACAGGTGAACTCACTACTGACAGGAATTGCTTTAACAAATTTTACAAAAAGTAAAATTAAATTAAATTGAGACAAATAATATTAACAGTGATCCATGTGCTAATATCAACAAAAGAAAAACTACTTTGAATATTTTTATTGTTGTAATTTTGTTTAATTATTTTGAGTTGTTTACTTCACAATTGTTGAAAATGTTTATATTACTTTTTATATTACATTTGTATGTTGGGCTATCTACAGACCTACAACAAATATGAAGAATATGTGTATTGTTTATGACTTATTTATTTGTAATAAAACAGCATGAAGCAGTAAAGTTGTGTATATAATTTACCTGCTTGAGTCCCAAGGTATCATATATGATACCATCTATAAAAAATTAATTATTGTTTCAAAATTATTTTTCATGGTCATTCATTGTTAACTAGCATTAATACAAAGTAAATAACACAATAGTAGTTCACTTGCACTTTTATTATGAGCTCGGGACTGAAGAGGGTATAGAATAAAATCCCTGAAGGTTACGAGACTATAAAATTTGCCCCCGTGTAAGTATTAAGTATCTTCGTGTTTACCTATCAATCACAGAATTTATTTTGAAATTTTTACTTTAATTTACACGTTCCTAATCTAAAGGTTTATAACTTATAAGTTTACTTCAACATTCCTGGATTAAATACACAACTACCTGATTTCAGGATAGCTATCCTGTAGCCACAGGATTGAATTTCAACACATTTCACTGAATTTATTTGTCGCTTTTTTAAGTTCTAAGTTTCTGTTCCCTATCAGTGTTTATTTATTTATCTGAAAGAATTAGGAATAAATTATGTAGATTTTAAGTGGAATACTGAGTTCTTAAAAATGCACAAAGTATTTCAAGCTGGAACAATGATCATGTTTCCTAAGTTTCGTATAACATTTTTAACTCCAAACATTCCTTCAAAAAAATAATTACTCCGCTATAAACATTACAGTTTACACTCATACGAAAAAAACTTGTTGGATATTAAACCAGATGAAGATTTTAAATGAATTTCACCGAAACTGATGTTAAATCATATTTTGTTACAAAGTATACTACAGGAATTCTGTTTCTTTTCTAAAAGGTTAGTGTTAATTTTTAGCTAGCAAAAAATATTTGCAAATAGTTATAACCATTTTCACATGGCAAAAATTAAAACACATTTTAAATCGAAAGTTAAATTCAAGTCATACACAAACAGTGCTTGTATTGTGCATTGAAGATGATTACAATGGATGAAAAATGAAAACTGACAGATTTCAGTTAGTAATTAGAAAATCTTTACCTTTCTTAGGGACCCTGCTATCTAATGACAACAAATTTGCTTGCTTGAAGAAAATATTGATAAGTATCCTAAACAACTGATTTCATTTAATGAGTTTCCAACATAAGGGATAGCTATAATCGATTGTAAAAAAAAAAAAAAAAAAAAAAAAATTAGCTTAGGTAATACCAATTATTACAACTCTACACAGTTTTAAATACTTAAAAAAAATTGTCGTCGTTCAGCAAATCGAAATAGAACCATTTAACTAACAAATATATATTGTAAAACTAACTGAAATGTCATTTACACAAAAAATAATAAATGTGGTATCTGGATCTTACTCGATTTTTTTCAAAAACATACGACGCATGAAGCAGCTCCACGAGATTCAAATAAGTGGAAGGAGATACAGACGATATTTCATTTTTACTTCATAAGTAATTGTGCTGGTTATGCTTGACATAGCACAATGAAACGACTACGAATCCGATAATCTGTCTACATACAGAGTTCATTATGTTTTAATGCGACCAAGAAAATATTACATAGTGTATATTATTAACTGAAAACTTTAAAGTTATTTAACAAAATAATATTACAACATCACAACTTCATATGTTTGTGATAATTAACGGTTTACTCTTCAATGGTTAACTATCTCGTTGACAAGCAATTCAACAAACTGCCCTGCTAATTTGAATATTGTACATTTACAGTTTTAACATTCAGTTATGTATGTTGTATCAAATAATCAGCCAGTAATAGCCTTGAATTTTTGTTGTAAGTAAATTATAAACCTTCCAGATTTTTCTCAACCTGGACGCTGCACAACCGCAAAAACAAAAAGTTTTCTTTTATCGCTTGACATGAATGAACACCAATGGAGCATATCTACCGCATCCGCCAAATAAAACGACAAGATGCAGCACCGGAAAAATAATACGGCGCATGAAGAAAATAGAAGATGACGTCCCCTATGGCGTGCTATTACAGATTACAAGGGTTATTTTTTACATTCTACAATTATAACTAAAGAAATTAAAATTTCGTTAATTAAATATTTCTTATATTTTCGTAATAGTAATCTTGTTAAAATATTGTTTTTAGCCAATTATTACTTATTTTTTAAATGCAAATTTTTTGGGTGTTTATCCTTTTTTGATTTAAAATACACGATATCACGGAACATTTTTTATGACGTCGTTCTTCAAATTCAGTATTTTATACTGAGTACTTTAATAGTGCAAAAATGAATATTAACAAATTTAGCTGTAACATCATTTTTACAGTTTTTTTGATTGGTGTGCGAAATTGATTGTCCTAGGTTTTGTCTGTCTAAAACATTAGAAAGTTAGGAAACAATGAAAACTGCACTAGAAAAAGATTTCGCCTCACCTGATTTACAATCCAAAGTTTCTTTCCTGACTTCCTATTTATTATTTGCAGCCTTTGTTTTAAATCTAGATGTCTAACTTAGCTGTCCACTTAAATTGTCTAAAGTCGTCGATTCTTAAAAGAAATCAAATCTAATAACCGCTCTCCCCCCCCCCCCATAACTTCTCTTGTCTTTTTGCCGTACCTCTGAGTTCCAATACTTCTGAATAATTCTTTTGACTACTACTTTCTAGTAATGGCCTACTCAACATTAATTTTGTTTCCCATTATATTACTGGTGATGTAGCTAATTCAACAAATTTTAGAAAATTACATTTCATCGGTATATACTTCCGTAGTGCATAGGTTTCGACTGTATTTGGATTTCGCTTTTCGTTTCTTATTTCTGGTAAAATCACTTTTAGTGTTCTTTACTAACGGTCAAAAGTAATAGATTACCCTGGAAGACTGTTCGCTTACTTTGCAGGTGGTGAATGACTCCTTATACTAGAGTCATTCAATCATTTGTATCAAGTGAAGGAGACATTTAGTTGAAATAGTATATCCACGTCCCAATATTTCCTTTCAGTAGGGCAAGATAGAGAAACACGAAGAACGTTAGTTGTAATTATAGAATTACACTTTATTGCAGATTGAATAAAAAATTATGAGTTCTGTACGAATATAGAAATAGAGTCTAATTGAAATAAACAACTGGACACTTTAGAAAACGTTTAAATGGAACTTAAAACATCTTTTAACTGATTTAATAAGACGCCTGTAATCTGGAATGTGGCCATGTGATACTTCAAATAACACAAGAAATTTAATGGAGCATTTATTTTTAAACTAACTTTCGTATTCCCGTAAAGTAAGAACAACGCCCCGTTATTCAGATATTGTCAAAGCTAACCTGTGGTGAGCTGAGGAGGTAAGTGTGGAATAAATATAATGAAGGCTCTTTATACTTCTTGTATTTGTGTATCGCCTTGTGCAAAAGCTGTGTGTCTGTGTGTATCTTGTGATTTTAAAACATGCCATGGTTTTCGGAGTGTGAACTTTGGACTGAGCGTGGTGGGTAAGTGGTAACGTTCTGGCCTCGCATTTGGGAGGACGCGGGTTCTAATCCCCGTCCGGTCATTTAGATTTAGGTTTTCCATGGTTTCCCCATATGATTCCAGGCGAACGTTGGGATGGTTCCATCAGAAGGCCGTGGCCGAATTCATTCCCGTTCTTTGCTCTCAGTCCTTTCCCACCTCTAATGAACTTGTCGTCGACGAGGCGTAAAGCAAAAGGATATACTGTTAACATCAGCATGTCGGAGACGCCAACACATCAAAGTTTTCACTTCATGTTTCTCCGATTGTGTAGATCCAGTGTCCAGTAGATATGAATTTTTTGAGGTTTTCAGAGTGCGCGCGCTAAGTTTCCGTTTCTTCCGACAGATAGCGTACTTGCAGTAATGGTTCAACATGGCGTCTATGAGTGATGTACGTTATAAGCAGCGTGTCGTCAGTGAATTTCTTACTGCTGAGCAAGAAACGGTTGTAAACATTCACAAACGTTTATGTGCAGTTTATGGAGCATCAGCAGTCGACAGAACTACGGTTAGTCGCTGAGCACAGAGGGTGAGGCCATCTGAAAGAGGTTCTGCCGAGCTCCAAGATTTGGAGCTGTCAGGAAGGCCACCCACGGCTGTAACACCTGAAAAAATGCAGCATGCTGATGTGCTCATTCGCGAGGACCGACGCATAACGACTCGGCAGTTGGCGCGGGAGCTGTCAACCAGCAAAGGAAGTGTGGGTGTAATCGTCAGTGTTCTTGATTACGCAAAAACATTCACGATGGATTCCGCGCCGTCTTACGGAGGAACACAAAACTCTCAGAAAAAACATGTCATCTGAGTTGCTGCAACGTTTTGAAGCTGAAGGGGAAGCATTCTTGTCCCGGATTGTGACAGGTGATGAAACCTGGGTTCACCATTTTGAGCTCGAAAAAAAAGGCATATATGGAATGGCGCCATCCTGACTTTCTGCAGAAGAAAAAATTCAAAGCAACTGCTTCCGCTGGTAAGATCATGATCACTGTGTATTGGGACTGTGATAGTGTCATACACATCGATGTGATACCAAGAGGCACCACCATTAATTCTGAGGCATATGTGAACAAATTAGCCAAACTCAAGAAGCGCTTCCAGCGACTTGGACGCCATAACAACCCAGGTGATTGTTTGCTTCAACATGATAACGCACGCCCTCAGACAAGTATGAGGACGTTGGAAAACATCACCAAACAGGATTACCCCATCCACCCTATTGCCCTGACTTAGCTCCCTCAGACTTTCACTTGTTTGGGCCATTAAAGAATGCCATTCGTGGGAGACATTTTGAGGATGACAAAGAGAGGTGATTCCCATAGTGAAGAAATGGCTTCGTGAACAGAACAAGGAGTGGTACCGCCAGGACATACACGCTCTTATGTCTCGCTGGAGGAAGGTAATAGAACGAGAAGGAGATTATGTGGAAAAATAGGGAGTGTAGAAGAAACATGATTCTTTTTTTTTTTCTTTTGGCTTTACGCCTCTTCGACGTCGAGGTCATTAGAGGCGGGATGGGACTGGGAACAAGGAACGGAAAGACATTCGGCCATGGACTTTTGAAAGAAGCATCCCGGCATTCACCTGCAGTGATTTGGGGAAACCATGGAAAACCCAAATCTGGAAGCTCGGACGGGGATTCGAACCGGCGTCCTCCCTAATGCGAGGCCAGAACGTTAACCACTCACCCATCACGCTCGGTAACATCATTCTTTCTTGTGTATAAGTTTCATCGTGTTCAATAAATAATTGTTGAAGAAAAAAATGTGGTGCATTAGTTTCCGGGCCACCCTCTCTCACTGCTGTCCAAGCGCAGCACTTCATACTTATAGCTACAGATATACTGCTATTGCAGTATGTTGATGACGTGAACTCAAAAGATTTATCCATCCAAAAAGCGTCCAATGCGCATATCATACGCACAACACGCCATAGCATGTCGGTGACGCGAACCCATAAAGTTTTACACATCCAGACATTGCCGACGCGCATAAAGAAGTTTTCACTTCAAAAATTACAGTTATAATATGTTACCGATTATCAGGCTACCAAACCAACACTTCGAATGTGCAGCAAGTTAGTTGGAGCCAAATAAAAAGCATTGTCTTTAACTTAGCCATTGAAGCCGTCCGCTGCTCCATACTTGAAAAAAAAGGAAACTCTTTACAAAGAAGAATATTTTTTGGGAATGGGTTGTTTCTTCGTCGAGCGCGCGGTCGTGCCGGCCTCCAGTGTCGTTAACCTTTGCACAAAGGACCAATCGATCGTCGAGACCGTCATGGGAGTCTAAGTTCACCAAGCAGTTTGCAAGCACTTAATCGAATTAAAGTTGTATGCATGTTTTTATCACCCAGCTCTTCCTCCGCCACTTCTCTGTGTTAGCGAAAATGATGTAGTGACGAACCTTAAGTTAAGGTGAGGAAATATTTTTTTTTAACGGGTGAACGCTTGCGAATTTTTCTAAAGTAAAACTAAATACTAAAGCATATTTTTTTCCCCTCAGTACGTCGTTTTATTATTTACTCCGTTATATTATACGTTTTAAGTTTTATTTCTACAAAATAAACTTTTAAATAAGATCTGCATTATCAAAAATGTCAGCTACTCTGAGCTAAGTCGACTACGTAGCGTGGTGTACGAGTTATAATACGAAGTCGTAAGTTCCGTAATCGGTTGCTACGTTCGGAGGTTAATAACTTCTTAATATGTGATCAAAAATATATAAAAGATATGACAGTTCTCCAGCTGTTTATACTGGTGCTTTTATTTACTAAGAACGAACTGCAACATTTTTCATACTAAACAATTACATGTTGCACTACACATTTTCTGCGCAACCTTCAACGCACAAAGATACATTATTTTCTGGTAACATAAAAATATTTGAATGACCATTTTTGACGGCATAATTGTCTATCTTCCTTCTTCTTTGAGCTTACTGTATTCCAGAAATATTTGGGAACGTGACTGCGGGTAGAGAAAATATGAAAAACAATAAGATGTTTATCTACCAATCATTAACTATGATTGAAATTTTTTGTTATATTAAATTTATAATGATCACTCAAACGTGTTATGAATCAAATTAATAACTATTAAACTTCAGTTTTTTTATTGACAGTCATAGAAAATTAAGACATGGTTGTTACAATCATTTAAACCGTCACAATAACATTTTAATATGAAACTGCAATTCGTTTTACAACTGAACGCGCAGTCAATACAATAAAACTGGATTTTCAACGATGTTATTAAAAAATAAAATTATATTAAGAAACGTCAATTTCTCTATTTTCCGAATTACATAAATCATTCTTAAATGAATTTATTTAATTATTTCTAAAATATGACTTATATCAAAGTCATTATTAGCAGCAGGGAACAGAATTATTTGTGCTATAAACTCGTATGTGAGAATATATTAGAAAGATTTTATACAAGAACACGACGCGTTCATCGGTACTAAATAAGGCAAATCACCAAAAGGGTGGCACATAGTTTCTAGCTCACAGGAAATATATTTTTAAGTTTAAAGAGAGATTGTAAATTGAGTCCTTTCCACATTCCACAGAGCCAGTCATTTATATTGGGATCTCAGGAAAATGAATT
This sequence comes from Vandiemenella viatica, assembly GCA_031002005.1. Taxonomy (NCBI): domain Eukaryota; kingdom Metazoa; phylum Arthropoda; class Insecta; order Orthoptera; family Morabidae; genus Vandiemenella; species Vandiemenella viatica. Next base: position 133,854,929 of record CM061921.1, on the reverse strand, counting down.
TATTGTACTGTATCGATGGCCGAAGCAGTAATGATGTTAAAAGCAGAATAGCACTAGCAAAAAGAGCATTCATGAAAAAGATAAATCTTTTAGTTTCAAATATTGATCTAGGAATTAGAAAAAACTTTTTTAAAACTCTTTGTGTGGAGCACAACACTTTACGGTAGCGAAACATTAGGAATACCGGAAAGAAGGAAAATTGAAGGATTTGAAATGTGGTGCTACAGAAGAATGCTGAAAATTAAGTGGACAGACAAAGTAAGAGTTTTGGAAATGATGGGTGATGAAAGAAGTTTATGGAAGAAGCTTACAGCAAGAAGAGACAGGCTGGTAGGTCATATTTTGAGACATGCAGGATTGGTTAATTTGTTAGTGGAGGGAACAGTCGAAGGTAAGAACTGTAGAGGAAGACAGATATTAGAATATATGAAGCAGATAATTGAGGACGTGGGATGTAAGGGATATGTAGAGATGAAGAGGTTAGCCCAGGATAGGAAGGGATGGAGGATTGCATCAAGCCAGTCGAAGGACTGATGACAGCAAAAAAAAAACAAAATACTGTATTCACACAAAATCGGAATGTAGACTCAGTTTTATTAGAAGCAGCAACCGTATGCTTACTTGTGCTCAAATTTGTGGAGGGAATTCATGTACGAGCAGCGTGGTAACGACATATAAGCTGGAAGTGACTACAATCCCCTAGCGACTGAGGTCAGCTGAGCAGATAGCGGGTTAAAACTGAATGCGGGCGCTAATGACCTAGATGTCGACGCGCCCAAAACAACCACAACAAAACTGAACGATTGTATAGGTACTGGGTTTTCTCACAAACTCCACTTCTGGAAACACGATCGACAGGATAAGTAAAGTCGGGAATTTCCTGTATTGGCTTCATTGATGGCTTCCCGTTTTTAATAATTGACTAGTGTAAGCCCGTGCTCGATTTTTGCTCATGGTCACGGGTCTATAACAGTTTTAAGGGTCAAAGGTTATGACAAATTGACCTGATCTGGCCAAACACTAACTACGGGTTCACTGTGCAAAATTTGAATAAAATCTCTTGATCCTGAAGAACTTAAAGTATTAATAGACGTATCAACCACGGACAGAGACGATCGCGCTATTGTATAATTGTTTCAAAGGTCACGGTTGCTTGATTCGAACTGGCTGAAGTACAAACCTGACTTGTGTTTGACCATAAAGGTTCACTCTGCAAAATTTGAACATTCTATTTAGTTTCAAACGAGTGCGACCACCCAACAATTGCAACAATTACTTTGAAAGCATCACGCTGTTCCTGATAGAGGCTGCTAAATATTCGTAATGTAATCATTGGTCATCATATCCGTAGCGGACAGAGAATTTACTACAGATTCCAGATTATTAAATAGGTAATCAACTCCGAAGAAATGAATTGTCAGTAATCGTTTAGGTAACATCTCTGAAGTCTGATGTCCACTTTAAATAACCTAATAACTACCGTTCAGTGAACGAGAACAAAGCCGATTAACGATAGTTATCAATAAAATATGTAAAAAGCAAATAAATCGTAACATCAAGCTTGTAGCGTCTGGTTTTTAAGACGTTATTAAAATTAGAAAAAAAATAAGATGCATTAATTAATAAATTAATTTGCAAAATTAATCCCGGGTAGGCGCCAAGAATGGAAGTGTTCTCTATCCGAGAGAAGCGACATTCCAATTCTGAAATACTTTTAATCAAAGCAATTGTACTTTTAAAATACCATTAAAAAACACAAATCTTCATCTATTCAAAAGATATACTGATACATTGGAAAGGAAGTTATTGAAAGCAGGGTTTACAACACCTATTATTTTCTTTGAATATAAAATTGATTGGTTTATTGAACAGAACTGAATATTAAAAGTTTCTTTTGAACAATTTAGAGCATGATTCTCATCTCAGAGCGTTGCCTAGGGTTGAATGACGCAAGAGTGTCTATACATCGCCGGCGTTCTTTACCGTGGCAGATGACATGCGGATAAAACAGATTTTCACGGACCCTGTTGATCAGCTGGGCGCAAGATCACTTGGCGAGGTAGCTCCCCGCAGGTAGTGACCTTTCCGGCAATCTCCCGTGGTGCGCCGGTGCGGATTGTTTGCTGGCCAGAAACAGAATGTCTTCTCTCCCGCTTGTTCGCCCCGTTGAAAACTTGCAGGCTCCGGAGTTTTAGCAGACGCGGGAAATTTCAGCGAGTCGCAGCGTTTGGCGGGACGTCCACGATCTCCATTGGCGCTCCTCATGCAACATAAAAAACTTATGGTTTCTAAAAGTTCGTAACACACTGTTTGATTCGCTGGTTCCCAACAGAGGTGTTCCGCAACCTGACTTTTTCTCCGAAGCATCGTTTCTCTAGTTTCAACTTTCTACTGTACCAGGAATACTTCTTTTCGGTACAGGTCCTATACTGTCCTTTGAATTTCATTGAATGCGTAAAGCTTTTAACTTTACGGCCTGTCATAAATCGTTCGGTCTTTCAGCGCAGGTATGAGTCACCTGGCTCTCGCCGATGCCAAAGAAACGTGGAATTCACACGCATAAATTTCCCGTCACCAAGAGACGTTACAAGCTGTAACATCACAGAAAGTTTTAATTAAATTGAAATTTAACCTAGGCCGCAATGAAGATTGGCACTCGCTGTTACAGCAGAGACCATAAGTATTTTATGTTGCATACATTAGCGACATGTTACTGAAAAGTAGTTCCACGATTTTTCAGTCGTAAAGTTTTTCCATATTTTTTTAATAATGAAATGCCATAAAAAGGAAACTTACTGAATGTATTCCGGCAAGTAACTTCATAGCACTTGCTTAGCAAATAAACTGTGCACATAACCTCTAATTACTAATAATATCTCTGGTCACTGTTAAGTTGCGAGCGAAGAGTGGCACGTGACGTCATCTTTCTCCAGCCAATAGCTATCGAGGTGCATGAGTGAGTGAGCTTACGAAATTAAATAGTGGATGTGACTCCAGGAATTGGGGCAGGACTTCCAGGCACTATGCAGTTATCCCTTACCTGCTTCTGGCCTAGTCAACTGGAAAGAGCCCACGAGTCCTATATCTAAGACACAGCGTGGTGGATAAACACAAATGGAACTTCACGCAATGCCTGCTAGCCCCTTCTCGAACCACTGTGTTCTGTCAGCTAAGTAACGCAATAACAGTATTGCTAAGCTAGAAAGAGAAATTACCTGTTATGTGTTTTGATTATACAGAAGTAGTTAAACTACCGAAAGTTACAGCTGAAAATTTTTATTAGAAGGAAATGCCTTATTACCCTGAATTTCATAACCATACAGATTATCAGCACTCAGTTAACTGACCTTAAACTTTCATGCCACATTTCTGTTATTAAAACTGAATTCACGGTTACTGACGAGAATCTAGTAAGAAATCGATCATGACTCTTTCCATGACCTTAACGTGATGTGAAACAGGACGTTACCAAATGTTTGGCCCAGATTGATATTCCATAATTACTTATTGCCATTCCTACGTTCCTTGCCTAACATCTATGACACTGATAACTACAGTTGATTAGAAGTCGTTGTAATGATCTGAGTGTTAAGTGCTTAGATCCTAATGAAAGCTTGGAACAGAGTTTATAAAATAGTCCATTGACAAGATAATAGATTAAGTAGACGATTGTTAGATCAAAGAATCACGGTGCGCAGTAAGAAATATTAACTCATTTTAAGATCACAGAATAAACAGAAATCTGAACAGGTTTTTGGAAAACTGTTTGTGATACACTGTGTTAATCAGATGTGTATGTTTGTATTCTACTGATATTTCTTATCTGAAACTTGACAACATTTATCTCATCACCTAGAAGGGAAATAGATAGCGATTTAAAAACCAAAACTAGTTCCGTTGGTCATTTAAACCTCTCTAATTATAACTTGTTAGAACGTTATGTTATGTAGCCTGATTTCGTACATGCTCACGAGTTATAATTCACAACACATTACAGTCATTACCAACATCCAACCATTTGTAAAAAACCATGTCAAAGGGTATAGATTTTTTTTTTAACCGTACCTGTTTCAATAAACACAAATTTGTAAAACAGATTATTTCATAACCCATGTGTTGTAGTGGCTACAAAGCACTGAGCCTTCAAAATGAGAATCTGTGTTTGAGATCTCAGTTCTCTTTGAAGTTTTAACTATACGTACCAGGTGGAGTTCAGTATTTTCCACTGAAGCTGAAATAAACTTTACGGAACATGGTGGGTGAGCGGTAACGCTCCGGCCTCGCATTCGGAATGACGCCGGTTGGAAGCCCCTTCCGGGCATTCAGATTTGGGGTTTCCATGGTTTCCCCAAATCACTCCAGGCGAATGCCGGGATGCTTCCTTTAAAAGGCCATCGCCGAATCCCTTCCCGTTACTTGCCCCCCCCCCCACAAATTCTTTCCCGTCTGTAATGACGTCGACGTCGACAAATCGTAAAGCCATAAACAAAAAAAAACAACTTATTTTGCTATGATTTAGATATACAGGTGTGTCTGCTAGAAACCGAATCAACTTAGTTATATTTGAATAACATCTGAGAGCGTATTTCAGTTATTTCAGTTCACATTCTTTCAACAAATTGCAATTTCGAAATTGCTCAAGTTTATTTTCTCGGAACACACTATGATTGGATATATATTATGTTGTCAATTGTTTTTTACTATCGTAATTTGTAGCCCAGCGGAATAATGCTCTAAAATGTTGTGACGTTTTATCTCTGTAATTTTTATTATTATTACTATTAATTTGCCACTTAGTGCAAAATTTTTGCTACAAATTCTTTCACTGTTTGAAATTAATTTTTCAACACATCCATAGATACTTTATTCCACTCCCTGCCTCCCTTATCTACAAAGTCAAATTTTTCAACTCCCTTGCTCATGAACTCAGTTACTAGTTTACGGTCATCGTCATCCATTCCACATACTATTAATTATTATTCGGCTAAACCCATCCACGTCTCATCGCCAATGAACTATGCCTTGTACACACCCAACTGACATGTCCCACGGCATGACGCTTCTTCCACTCACGAAAGCTTCCGCCAAAGAGCATAATGGGCAGCAGATAGTACCCCTGCGGAAGAGATAAGTGGCACCACCACAACCCCCTCCAGGGAAGGGGTAAACTCCCCTCCACTTCCCCGTCGCCGAGGCTTCTATAATGTGTGGCCCTCCCAGTTCCTTTACTTCCCTGGTAAATCCCCTTATCACCTAAGTTATATTATTATGTAGTATGCAAAGATATGTTCATATATGCCTTCAACAACGTATACTCCCACCGTGCAATCAATAAAAAAATTCTATTTTCCTATATGTGCAGCTAATAAGCTGAACCTTTTGGCATTTGCCTTCATTTCATGTCGAGTCACAAAACCAGATATGCAGTCCAGATCCATCTGTAGCTGATCACAATCCTCTCTCTTTGGTCTCCAGTTCCGCTCGTGCATCTGATACGGTTGTTTTTTAATCAAGTGTTGTGATTCTAATTGTAATCACTTGAACATATATCCCCACATAATTACTTTTTTGTTACAGGTGCAGGTAACAAATCTGATAGAAACATGTAACTTCTACGCAATGCCTGATATAGATAAAAGGGGGGGGGAGCAAACCAGCTGCACAAGCCCCAAAACATTACAGAGCATCCACCAGCTTGAACAGTCCTCTGCTGACATTCAGAGTCCATGACATGGATTCGTGAGGTTGTCTCCATACCCCTACATGTCCATCCGCTCGATACAATTAGAAACGAGACTCGTCAGACCAGGCAACATGTTTCCAATCATTAACAGTCAATTGTCGGTGTTGACGGGGCCAGGCGAGGCTTAAAGCTTGCTGAGTGCACGAGTGGGCCTTCGGCTGTGAAAGCTCATATCGATGATGTTTCGTTGAATGGTTCGCATGCTGACACTTGTTGATGGCCCAGCATTGAAATCCGCAGCAATTTGCGGAAGGGTTGCACTTCCGTCACTTTGAACGATTCTCTTCAGTCGTCGTTGGTCCCGTTCTTGCAGGATCTTTTTCCGGCGGCAGCGATGTCGGATATTTGATGTTTTATCGGATTCCCGATATTCACGGTGCACTCTTGAAATGGTTGTACGGGAAAATCCCCACCTCATCGCTACCTCGGAGATGCTGTGTCCCACCTCTGGTGCACCATCTACATATAACACCACGTTCAAACTCTCTTAAATCGTGATAACCTGACATTGTAGCAGCAGTAACCGATCTAACGCCTGCGCCAGACACCTGTTGTCTTAAATAGGCGATGCCGACCGCAGCGCCGTACTCTGAATGTTTACATATCTCTGTGTTTGCATACGCATGCCCATACCAGTTTCTTTGGCTCTTCAGTGTATATTTGTGAGTAGTTGTGCGATGATGTCAACGAGTTTTAACGTATGCTGATGGTTTTGCGTGGAGTGCGTGTTTGTTGGTGTATTGTTTGTGTGTTGTATGGTCAGAGTCTGTGGTGAGCGCGGCTTAATCTCTCTCTCTCTCTGTCTCTCTCTGTGTGTGTGTGTGTGTGTGTGTGAGAGAGAGAGAGAGAGAGATAGTTTGGGTGGGACTGTGGGTGAGTGATTGAGATATTATCTGTTGGTGTGATGTCTGTGTGTGGTTCTGAGTGCGTTTGTGACGAGTCATGCAGTTAGCGCTTGTGTGTTGGTGGGTGAGTTAGAGTCTGTGTGTGAGTGACTTTTAATGTATGCTGGTGGATATTGTGTTTGGTGTGTGTGTATTTGAATGGTGGGTGTTTAGTGTGTGTTGGCAAGTGATGGTGGGTGAGTATCTGAGTGTTTGTATTTCAGTGTGTGAGAGTTACAAATTGCGTATTATGTTGGTGGATGCCTGTTCATGTGAGGTGGTTGGTGATGGCCTGTGTTGGGGTTTG
>CM061921.1:133795011-133846995 GCA_031002005.1 Vandiemenella viatica | reverse complement strand
TGACAACGAATTGTAATCCTTGTGAAGATCATTTTTACCTCTAGCGTCATAATTGTGTACTTTACTATTTGTTTCAAACAGAGTACAAGTTATGACTACAAAGGACATATATATGTATATATCCTCGGCTACCAATGTTAAAATCCCTAACTTCTTGAATAGCTCTCTACATGAAGTTCTATTTCTAACCCCACACGTAATTCTTATTACCTGCTTTTGGGTTCTGAACTCTCTATGGGTAGAATTGCCCCAAAATATTATTCCATATGACATTAAGGAGTGAAGATAAGCAAAATAAACTAGTTTCCTCATATAGTGATCACCTATAACTGAAATTGTACGAACTGCAAATGTGGCTGCATCCAATCGCTTGATTAAGTCAGTAAGATGTAGTAAGACATTTATGCTGGTAACTAGATTGTACCTCCCGAAATATTTTCTCTCAACTCAAACTTCGTGCTTATTAAAGTTCGCAAATTATTCTCACACCGTTTTGGAAGTAGGTTAATCTAATTTTAAATAGTTCGTTGTCACTGTAGGTCACCAGCCCGACACAAAAGGTGGATAAATAATTAGAAAAAAAGTCCACCACACTTTTATTGCAATAACTGTGAACATCGAACCGGTTGGCCACTACAACATTTTGAATATTAAGACTAATCGAAACTTCGTCAACGGTAGATTGCAAGATCCTTCAGATAAATGGAAACTAATAATGAGGTCAGCTTTGCACCAAATTACTTTCAATGTCACAATTAATGTTCTTCTGTATTCTTGCACTGTTTAAGCTTTATATAACACACGCACTGTCCCAGCAAAATGCAATTAGTCTTCTTCCTGATGAATAATCCGTCGCACTATTACTTAGCGTCTAGCACTCTGCGACGCGAGCCGCCCCTTGCCATAGCTAGGTCACGACTAACTTGAAACAATGTATCCGTCCGCTTACCAAAGTACTATTTGCCGATCGGCGGACGAAGACTGTGATTTTACAATGTGCATTCCATTTTAAATTATGACCAATATGCAAAACTAGATATTTCACAAACTCTACCTCTTGAATGGAGTATTAATCTTAGATTTATCTGGAAGAGGAAAGTCAATGGTTTTAAGGTTATGTTCAAATGAGGAAAAAAACAAATTATAACTAATAAATTGCTTTCTTTAAAAGTTATGTTTGATAAAATATTTTCTAGAAAAATTTCAAATTATTGGGAACTTCTTAACTTTAATGATTGGATAAATAGTAACTACAACAATTAAAAACATTGTACGTTTTCCAGATCTGTATTTTATTCAAAATTTTTTGAAAACTCTTCCGTGATAGACTGCTTAAGTTTATCAACAAATTTATATCACGTTCTACCCAACAGCATGGATTCAGGAAAATAAATATACTAATACAGAGGGAATCCAAAAAAAACTGGGTCAAATTGTATCTTGAAAACTGAAAACAAAGAGTATATGTAGATCATCACCAGAGAAATTCTACAAGGGAAAAATTTACTTCAGAATAGCTGTTTGTGAAGTAAGGCGTACCCAAAGACACAGTGTTTTTAGCTATTTTGTTTCTAATTTTTGTAGATGATCTTACTAAGAATGTTCATCAAAAGAGCCAGTTCAGTTTGCAGGTAAAAAAAGTATTTTACTCACCTCACTAATTATAGAAAATTTAGAATTGGTAGAAAATGAAATCATGAGTTAGTTGAAAAACTGGTTTGATGCAAATAATCTAATCTTTAATGAGGAAACAAAGTGTGTCTGAACTTTTATCTACCACAGTTAGATTTATGAAACAATAATCAAGTAGCCATAAAAGAAAAAGATCTAAAAAAATGTAAATGAAACCATATTCCTGGGATTTTGGGTAAAGTAGAACATGAAATGGGATTTACACATAAGCCAGGAGTGTGTTATGGATTGAGAATTTTTAGTGGTACTGCAAGGATTAGTACAGTCATGCATAGTCAATTCCACTCGCTGATAAGATATGGAATGATTTTCTGGGGTAGAAAAGACCGGTGGGAACGATATATCAATTCAAAAGATTAGAACCATGTAGAACACATTTCTAAATGTACCATGCCCAGGGGCGGATCCAGGATTTTGGTTTGGTAGGGGCTTGAGCGGACTTTTGGTTTGGGGGGAGGGGCTTGGCTTGAGTGGATTTTGGTTGGGGCGGGGCTTGGCCTTTAGTGGATTTTGGCTTTAGGGGGGGGATTGAGTCGGGCAAAAGGTAGTATCTATAGTCAACTCGGGCCTCAAATCCGTAGAACCAAAAAAAAAAAAAAAAAAAGTCTCAAAAATGACAATATCGGAGATACACCTAGATACTTCTGGGGGGCTTGAGCCCCCTAGCCCCCCCCCCTGGATCCGCCCCTGACCATGCCTATATATCTATGAAATAGTTCTTTTTTAGAGAGATTAACTCCTGAAAAACTACAAAGTAACAAAAAGTGACATTGTAAACAATTAGTTCATCTCAGGACATTCAGACATCCATGAAACGTTTTGCAGAACCTGAACATAACAAAAAAGTACTTTAAATTCACGAAATAGCCCTTTACAATAAAATAAGTACCAGAAGTAGTAAGAAATTCTTCATGTAACTCATTTGAAACAAAACCAGAGGCATTTCTAGTGACACGCAGGTCTTACTCTGCTAGTGAATAAATGTACTCATAAAGAAATGTGATTTAGGATATTTGAATATCTGATTTTATCCACCAGTGCACTGTAATTAAATTTTCTTCATGTATTGTTATTTTGTCATCGAATTATTCAGTCATTGCTTTATTTTGTCATTTATTATCTTTTCATATTTATATATAACATCAATTCATTATAGACAACTTAATATCAGATGTGCACCTCTAGTATAAACTGACGAACTGGAATAATAAAAATCTTATCTTGTTTTATCCTAAGGTAATGAAAATCAACTATGTGTAAACTCGCAGAAAGTGTTTTGGAAGAAGCAAAAAAACAAAAACTGCTGTCCTGTGATTGAGAAATTGTAAAATTGCTGTCGATAATTTATGCATAATTAAGACTCCACTTACTTCCGCACTTAGACGGAGATCCGGCCATGACGGCTATCTCTGCTTACCGCCATTGCACCTTCCCAGCCACAGGTCCGCTATGATTCAACTTGCTGCTGTGTTGTCTTGCTGGTTTGTCCCAGTTGCGTGAGTACAAGAAAATAACGATAATTCTGACACTAACACGATGTTCTTTTTAAACCCCATAAAGAAAATATTCTACGCAATTAACACAGTAATGGCAAACAATACCTGTAAACAAAGATGATAATATATGATGTAAGATGTTAGTAAGATGAAAATAAAAAATAACAATTTAAAGAGCCAAATAAATGCTAGGGAAGTTTCCAGCGAAGTATGTGCTCCATCGCAGTTCAAATCAGTTCAATTAGATTTGAAAGTTATCAAATATGCGAACGTACCGGTACATACCAGCTAATATATTGAACTATTGGACTTTGAAATGTTCCCTATGTTAGGAAAGCGACTTCGCGACCTCACTGTGGCCGTTTGCTACCTGTCATTGATTTCAAAATAATATTAGGTATAACAAAAAATCAGGTGGGCGCCAGAGATTGGAGTGTACTCTATTCTGAGGGAAGCGACATCCAGATCTCAATGTATTATTATTGAAACTTGAATTATTAAATTAACCAAGCAAAATGACACATTACAAGACTGGCTGGGATCTAGTGAAAATAAGGTTCACAATCTGACTTTAAGATTTACTTATGTATTTGAATTCTTTACTTGACAAAATTTTACAAAGATTAAATTTTCTTTTTTACATCACTTTTTCTGTGGAGCAAGAGAGTCTGTTTCGGGGCGGTATCTAAGGTAAACGATGATGATGCAAAAGTTCCTTTTTCTGAATGGTGGTTACCGTGCTGGCGAATCTAAGTTGTGCAGTCGGTGAGTTGACCAGCTCTCCATCACGGCCGGCTGCCTTACTGCTGTCCTTCCCGTGGTCAGCTGGTCGGTCGATCTACACCTCTCCGTCGGTAGCCAACAAGTCCCCTTGTCTTCCGTGCTGCCGGACGAAGCGTTGCTTTCCACCCCTTCTTGATGACATCTGCCAATGTCTGTCTTTGCAGGGAAGCTCTTTTCACTGGTTGGCTCAGGACATGCAACAAAACCGCCCTTTTTTTCATACTAAAAATACAAATTTTTCCTATTGGCTGTACTCCCTGGCCTCTCTTCACCCTTCGTTCTTGGATACAGATTTACTTTTTATTTTATTTGTTTACCGAAACAGTCCAGGCTGATCTTGAGCTGTGGTCCTGTCACAGGACTGTTTTCTGCCATCCGTCACATCCAATGGCAACACTCAAGGGCTGGCGTCCTCCAAACACAAGCAGAACCTTCCCTGGGTCCGACACACTCACGACGAGAAAAGAAACACGCACATATGTTTTCCATTCGGATCATTACAACTTTATCCACCAACTCCGATAATTTAAAATTATTTTCGGAATATTTTAAATTCCATAATAATTGTTCATTAAATCCACTCTCGATAGCCAGCATCACTATTTATTTATACCCTGTCCTGCTCTGTCCCCTGTGACCACTCCACATACCTACTAACAAAATATCAATTTGAGTTATAAAATACCCTGCTTTCAATTATCCCAGCTAATATGTCATTTAACATGATTCAAGAGCGTATTATCCTTGAGCATCCGTTTCAATCCCCTGAACAAGTGTGGAGCGAAACCAAATGGAGTACGTCATCTGTTTTATAAACATATTACATTCATTACTTATCTACCAATATTGCATCTATAATTAAACAACGAAACATGAAAACAAATGGACATATAACATTGAAAATTCTTAATTCACGTGAAGATGCACTATCGTTTACATTCTCTTAATGTTTTCTAACAATTCTATATTTATTAAACAATTTTGTGTCAATTATTATAATCCTTCACACATCAATCATTTGTGGTGAGCGTTTCCTTATTACAAAACCTTACTAAATAAGATGATTTATTTTATTTTATTTTATTGTTTCACCAGTGGTTTCTCTGACCACCTACCTTCGTTGAACCAACTTCTAAGATTAGTAAATAGTTTGAGTTCTCATACAGCAATGTGTAGCGTAATTACATGAACGTCTTTCCTCTGACCAGTACAGAAGCAAGTCCTCCCAAAGATTATTTAGCTGAGTTTTGTAAGATTTTCTTCCCTCTCTAAGGCATGTTGCTACCCGGTGTTTGATTTTTTTATTATGTGTAACCAACCGTATCACTTAACACGCCGTTTTTCGAGAAGTCGGTTCAAACAATTGTGGTGAAACAAAACTGAACAGTTTTCGTTACTGCTAGTGCATGAAACTTAATCTTAAAACTATCATCACAATAATAAAATAGGTTATAACTTATCATCAACTATTTAAATGTTTATCGATCCGTTAGCTTGATTTTAGCGACGGATTCTTATTGTTTTGATTTTTCTGTACTACTCTACCCTCCCTCAAGGTTTTTGTTTCATTATAAATCAACAATTGTTTAACTATTTTACTTCTACATTTTTCAAACTATTTCAAAACCAAGTCATGATCTATCGGTGTTTTCCCATCTGTATAATTAAAATCTCAGAACTCTGAGACAGCAACACAATCCTAGCATGACCAGTACCTTTTGACCGTCTTCAAGTAAATCTGATTATCTTTTATCGTTTTATACCACATATTCCAAATATTTTCTCATTGCATCCTCGGACAATCTTTCATGACGGGTTCATGATTATTCACAGTTCCTTACAAGACACAATTACTTCTTTCGTTAAATCTTCTAATCGGTGTTCTTTTTATATTCTTTATCAACCGTTTACAATCCTCTTCTCAGTGTGTTGGAAACCCTCTACTTTCGTAATGCGACTATAGTTCCGCGCTCGTTCTAGTTTCCACGACGAAATTAAATGACTTTATCTGTCATCTGTTGAATTATAATTGACGACTTCATCCATCAACAAATCATTTATTCCCCTTTTACCTTCAACGGTAGTTTGGTCAGCATATATTTTTGCCAATCACTCAATATCATTTCTCGCAAATTTTCATCATCATTCTTACTATCACGAGAACTTCCTTTCGCTTGACTCTTACGATTTTCAACATCAACACACCGCCAATTATTATCATTCCGATTATAAACTTCATCTTAATGCCAAGTAGTATTTTAGATTTTATTACCTTTGTAAACATTTCAGCAAACCCGTCTCGAATTATTATAACATAACGTAATCAACCCAGATATCTCTCTTCTTATAATTGGTCGAGGATATTTTCATTTATTATTATGAATAATGGGATACCTTTTTTTTTTACAGAAAGCTTCTAAACTTGGGAACATCAATTGATCAATTTTTCCGTAATCTGTCCACTCATACATCTCAATTATTATTATTTCTTTTTCAACGAAATTGCTACATTAACTTCCATTCTATATTATTTTTGATGAAACTACATCTCTATGTTTTCCAGCGGATCGTAAACTGCTTCGTTAACACTTCAAGCGGCCATGCACAATCTGCATCCATTTTTCATTTTCCAAATTGTTATTATTCCTACTCGCTCGATATTCCAAGCAGTGTTGTTCATTTACGATCGGCAACCCTGTACAGCTTTGTTTTCTCTTTGTTGTCGTAATATTTCTGTCGGACTCCCGGCCGCATACCATTTCTAGCGTGGGCCCGTGATCCAGAACTTTTCTTTCGCTTGTGTCACCCGCCCTTCCAGCTGTGAGGTCAGGCACCCGGAGGAAAGCAGTCCCCCTCACACATCTGTTTTTCCGCAAGGTTCTCAGCCTCTGAAACTCTCCCATTATTCCGGCAGATGTTTCATTTACCTTTAAGAACTTGACATACTTTATGTACCTTCGTTCGCAGCAGACTGTTGATCTTTGGTGTATTTGTCTCTTTTCTTTTCTTTTTGTCTTTGTTCCACTGACAGACAGCCGTAGCCGAATCGACTTACTTTCATCCATCAACATACTCTTGTCGGGTTCGGTAATCGAACGTGAAAAGCTACTATTTTCACACGCATTGTTTTCTTCTTTTTTTTCCTATGATACTTTCAATTTCAGCAAATTTTCCCCAAGAATCTACAGTTCGCAAATCATCCTTAGATTCTCTTTCAGGATCTCTTGTTACTGTTTCCCTAGAATCTTCATCTTCAATCATTTGTTTTTCCCTCGTTTGTAACGTGACGCGCTGTCGCCACGTTCCAATGTGCATTTTATTATATAAATAATAATATAAGAGTAATTTACATAAATCTTAGGCGACCACCTAAATAGATATTTGTTGTAATATCCTAAAGTACGCAAGATTCCAAGTGAGGACTGTAATGCAATGGTGAACATTCAGTGTATCTTGTTAAAGCGAATTTTAAAGGATTATTGAGCTGTGTAGGATTGAAGCTAATCGTGGTCTTCCCGAACCATGGCAACAGGAAGTCTCGGATTTAGGGTTTTGCCGGACGACACACTCTGCTCCCTGGGGGTGGGCGGTCAACAAGGTCACTCACCTGGCGGCAAATGCCTGCCTCCCGAACACAGAGTCGTTCCCGAACGCAGCCGCATATGTTAGTTACGCGGGGCAAATGAGATATCGGGGATATCACGTGACATTAGGTGCCAACCTGAAGATCCAATCCAAATGAGCATATAACTTAAAATCCTGGAAATTTTCTGTTGAATGTGATCTTCGAGACTACAAGGGGGTGGAGCCAGAAGTTTTCCTTGTGGACCGAAGAGCGAGGAGCTGGACATTCTATATTCGATTCTACGCAAGTCTTGTCTGAGGTGGACTTGGAAGGTTGGCTTCTCTCGCCATCTGCTGCAGTTCGACTCCTGGTGTCGTAAAAACTCTGACGCTTGTATTTTTCATTGTTTCCAACTGTCATTATTACTTGCATTTTAATTCTGAGATGGATTTAAAAGTAAATATACAATTGTTTGCTTGCTCATGACGGCTAATTGTACCTCTGAGCGTTGCTTTTATGATTTTACCTATTTATGTTAATGTTAACGGTAAATTCGCTCAGACTTGTAATCGCCAATGATAAGAAAATAAATGTCATATTGTGACAATTTTCCTAAATTCCAACTAACATCGAGATTCTTGAAAAATTAATAAATTTTCACTCCTTCATAAAAATTAAAATTGAAAATCCCCTTTTATTAATCATAAAGGTATGAGAGATAATTGTAACGTAGTTTGCCCACTAAGGCCCCCACTACACGTTGTGCTCCTTAATTCATTCAAATTATTCACATCGTTTTTCCACTTATCAATAACCACAGCTACAGTGTTTTTCAAATCTTCATGCTCCATGGTAGGTTTCATTTCCTGGTGTACTGTTTTTCGCGAATGCTCTGTCATTTTTCGGCCCGTGTCTCCAAACTTTGTTTCAATGCACTGACATGCAGTTTTAGTTTCGGTCTTTTTCATATCAGCATTCCCGCTTCTGAAATCTGATCTTACTTGTTCGCAAATGGCGATTCGCTGTTCATTCAACTGTACACTTATATAATTTTTCAAGCGTTCACTGAAAGCCGTAAATATTGTGCTCGTACCGTTTTCCCTTTCATTTTGTCTTTCCATCATAGCTTTCTGTTGTTCCAGAATTAGTTTGCAAATGATCTTCGACTGTTGTTCCAACATGGTTTTAAACATTAACATCTTGGGTTTACAAGCAACATTTTCGCAATCCGTACTCTGAGTATCACTTTCGGATTGAGCTACCGCTTGTTGAATCAGTTCCTTAGTTGGAGGGCACGTGATTGTGTCCTCACTTCTGGTTTGACAAGGATTTTCTCCAGTTTCCATTAACACGGCATCGACTGGAAACTGTTCGCTTTCTACATTCATAGATTCTATCATTTCCGAAGTTGACGGATTGGTACTTTGCGATATGTTGGTTGATTCTCCTGACATGAGTAACATTCACTTAATTAATTAGCGTACGATCGCGTTACCGACTTTCGAATCCCGCTCACTGATTTATAAAATACTTTACAGACGACATTATATTAAACCTCTCAGTAAACCACATTTACGACCATTAAAATTTTAATCAATGCAAACACACCGCGAATTTAACCCCGCAAATCAGTAACACACAAGAAAAAACTTTCCGATTACCAAAATGTATACAGATTTTGACCGCACCAAAATATTGAAAGTAAGAAACTCATACTAGTCTCAGCATAGTCAAACTGATATTCTACACTCAAACACAGAATTTTTCAACGCCGGTCAGATGAAAATTCTTACCTTCAGACATCAACCTTGGAAAAAAAATATTCCATAAAAATAACAACACAAAATAAGAGACCATCACACAACTCAAAAGGCGAACAGAAACCCACATATCAAATTTCAGTCCTATGCCAACTCAACACTTTTTGAACATCAACTTAAAAAAAAATAACAAAACATCAAACATGTAATATTATCCAGCCTGCTTTCATCTGCATTCCAAAAATAAATTAAACAAAATTCAAATGACATAACAAAACATATATGTTTAAAATAGATCATATGATTTTTTTTTTAATTTCTCCAACTGGTTCGGCACTATGCACTGAAATAAAATTTAATATTTAAATAATATTGGGATTGAAACTTTTGCATCCGCTAATTTTTTTTTTTTTTTCGTTAGCCCCGCATTCTGGGCGTCATAATTTGAAGTGTTCCCTATGTTAGGAAAGCGAATTAGCGACCTCACTGTGGCCGTTTCCTACCTGTCATTGATTTCAAAATAATATTAGGTATAACAAAAAATCAGGTGGGCGCCAGAGATTGGAGTGTACCCTATTCTGAGGGAAGCGACATCCAGATCTCAATGTATTATTATTGAAACTTGAATTATTAAATTAACCAAGCAAATTACACTTTACAAGACTGGCTGGGATCTAGTGAAAACAAGGTACACAATCTGACTTTACGATTTACTTATGTATTTGAATTCTTTACTTGACAAAATTTTACAAAGATTAAATTTTCTTTTTTACATCACTTTTTCTGTGGAGCAAGAGAGTCTGTCTCGGGGCGGTATCTAGGGTAAACGATGATGATGCAAAAGTTCCTTTTACTGAATGGTGGTTACCGTGCAGGCGAATCTAAGTTGTGCAGTCGGTGGGTTGACCAGCTCTCCATCACGGCCGGCTGCCTCACTGCTGTCCCTCCCGTGGTCAGCTGGTCGGTCGATCTATACCTCTCCTTCGGTAGCCAACAAGTCCCCTTGTCTTCCGTGCTGCCGGACGAAGCGTCGCTTTCCACCCCTTCTTGATGACATCTGCCAATGTCTGTCTTTGCAGGGAAGCTCTTTTCGCTGGTTGGCTCAGGACATGCAACAAAACCGCCCTTTTTTCATACTAAAAATACAAAATTTTCCTATTGGCGGTACTCCCTGGCCTCCCTTCACCCTTCGTTCTTGGATACAGATTTACTTTTTATTTTATTTGTTTACCGAAACAGTCCAGGCTGCTCTTGAGCTGTGGTACTGTCACGGCACTGTTTTCTGCCATCCGTCACATCTCAAAGGCTGGCGTCCTCCAAACACAAGCAGAACCTCCCCTGGGACCGACACACTCACGACGAGAAAAGAAACACGCACATATGTTTTCCATTCGGATCATTACAACTTCTAATCCAAAGGTCGTGGGTTCGAATCCCACCAGGAATGCATAGAATTTTTTGATCACCTTTTGTATCATGTCATTTAAGTTATATATATCAAGTGGTTTAAGTTAATTTTAATCACAAGATTGAACACACAGAATATTCTGTGTTAAGCTAAAACTCTTCTGTGGCTTCAAGTGGACATTAAGTGGGATCAAATGCTGATATTTCTGTTACTTGTAATTATATGCTCTGATGGTGTTCTTATTGATTTAGCAAAGGTTAAAATTTTTTTGATTAACATAGTTATGACGTTTAAAATGTATAATGATAACTGAATAGGACGCATTTCAGTAGGTAACGCTCGTTATTAAAAAATACAGAGATGTTGTTGGACCCAGCATGGATGACACCTGGAGCAAATATCGTGGGTGTCGTACCGCGAAATTCAACGTTAAGTGAAATATAAAATCCTGTAAGTGTAAAGTATGATCTTAATAAAACATGCTGGGATAAATGTTTATTGTTATTTATACACAGTCGTTTATTATAAAAAAATTAAAATTAAAAACATTAATATGATAGATAAATAAACGAGAAATAATTGCTCTCAAAATCTCTTCTTTGTAGCTTCAAGAGCAGCAAGCAGGGAAATCACCTCTTCAAAATTAACATTTTAGTTGCGTTTAAATGCCTACTCATCCTTGGTATTTAAAGCAGAAATTCTGCTTCTCATCATGAATTATAAAAATCAGTTAATTTGCATACAGTCATTTTGAATTCCTCCATGTTTCCCGAAAGCAAATTATTTTTCCACACAGCACCAAATAATGAAACTATATCTTGAACGGATTTTTATCTAGTTCGGAGTCTGATGTTGAATTTGTCAAGTTATTCCAGTATATCCTTATGATTTTCAGCGCTCATTATGAGTCCTGCATTAGTGGATATTTCACTGGCTATTCATTTTTTATGACGAACTCTTGGTTCTGTTGGAATGTCGTGGTAGGCATAGTATGGTTTTTAGTAGTCAGTAATTTTTTACATGAAAAGCACATCTATATGCACTGTTTCATACAACTTTTTTTTGGTCATCCGTTTCTCGACTAGTTTGATGCAATCTTCTATAGCTTTCTATCTTGTGCTAAAGTCTTCATCTCTTCGTACCACTTACAAGCTACATCTTCAATTATCTGCTTCGTATAATCTAATCATTATATACCTCTACAGTGCTTTTCTTCTACCATTCCCACCTCCAACCAGGGCCGGCGTTAGGATTCTCGGACCCCGGGTAAGCATTCTTGATCCCCCTCCCCACCCACCCCCTTCCACGAATTTTTTTTACTTTAAATTTTTTTATCAAGTCAGAAAATATTAATTCAAAAATGGTCAAAATCTTACATGCAGATTTTAAAACTTACATTCTATTTCTATTTAGTTAGGACCCATGGCTGGTGGGCCCTTTTTGGGAGGCCCTTGCCCGGGGTATTTCAGACCCACTTACCCCTCCCTAACGCCGGCCCTGTGCTTAGGAGTAAAATATTGACAGTGGTTGAAGGAGGGCAAGTTGCCGACCGACCATATCCCAGATATGATCGATGCGCAATGTGTCAGACAAACGTGCAGACCACGAAAACAGAAGAAGACTTGTACATTCCTCACCTCACGTGGTTGGTCTCATGATCTTTCTGAAATATGGTATACTGAACTGCCTTAAGGGTAGTCAGAGCCTCCCGAACGTAGCTGTTGCTATTCGGAATGCCTTCAACACATAGTAGGCGGAATAGCCTATTATAGCCAATTCCGCCCAAAAACCATCATACTTAATGCTTTTCCGCTATGCTGCTCAACAATGCAGTCTGCCCGATTGCGTTCAATGGATAATATACAACAATCGACAGACATGAGGTATGGAAGGTAATGCAAATATCTACTCTGTACATTCAAATTCTAGATGGCAAGAACGAAGAAACAATCCATATAAGTGTCAATACGACATCTTATTTCTCTAATCTTATCTTTCCTTCCCTGGTTTAAATAAAGTATTTCATCGCATTGGTGAATGAAAGTTGATGTTTGCATATTTCATCCACAGAGCCTTGATCACCAGTTTATACATCATACCTGGAAACAGGTGGCAGTTTGTGGTCATGGTTAACTTACCGAGCGTGGTGGTGTAACAGATAGCGTTCTGGCCTCGCATTCGGGAGAACGGCGGTTCGAATCCCCGTCCGGGCATCCAGATTTGGGTTTTCCATGGTTTCCCCAAATCACTCCAGGTGAATGCCGGGATGCTTCCTTCAAATGCCATGGCCGAATTCGTTCCCATTCCTTGCCCCCATCCTTTCCCGTCTCTAAAGACCACGTTGTTAAAAAGGGACGTTGAACTGTTAAAAAAAAAAAATTAAAAAAAAAAAATGGTTAACTTTTCCCGTCCATGAACCACTCCGAATTCTTCCACCAGTATAAATTCTAACTTCATTATACGCCATGTACCTTGTCAGCTCTCTCTTTACCCTCCTCCTAATTTTGACAAAGTTGTGTATACATAAAAAAGCAAAGATTCATGATAAGCGAAGGCTTAACGTGGTTCTAGTAGGTCAAAATGAACATACATACAAATTTATCTGAGGAAATGGCCTGAAGAGTATATAATGCTCGGAAAGGGGAACTAGTCAGATGAAAAATCATATCATATCATGGTCGTCTCTTATTCTCTAAGCTCAAAACGTTGTTCTGTACATAAAATACACACAAGCACTTACCAAAGGATAAGTGTTAAGGAGGATTTGGGCAGGTATATGACAAAAAGGGTAGTTATATGGCTGTATAGGTAAAAAAGGAATGGTAATTGTAAGGAATATACATCAAACAGAAGGATCAATACCTGATTAGGATCTGTGCACACCACACAATTTTTCTAGAATTTCATTCACCCGGGAACCAGAAAGAATCCCTTGACCCTACTTTCTCCTTTATAGCCATCAACAGATTTTGCTCGATTGCCATATCGAACCCACGTTCCTTGTAAAAAAATCACTGACGAACTTTGAAAATTCAACAGCGGGCATTCTCTAAGGCATCTCTTCCTTCTGCTAGACATATATATGAACGTACTTTACATCCACTGAAGCGTGCAATAAAGAAAGCATGTTCTTGATACAGAAAAGGTGAAGCTGTCAATTTCCACATCCCTCGGCGCGAATGAATATTTGCACTAAGTTTACCGGAAGAAACTCGTAAGCCACGAAATAAAAATGAATTTGAATTCTCTTGTGTTAAAGCATGCCAGTTTTTTACTTGAGGAACACATTAACAACGAATAATATAGTGATCAAAATCGCCAGCGTATCGCTTAAAGCGTTTACCTCTCGCTGTAGGTCTCATACTGCAGCATACAACATAAACATTTTTAAGTACGTTTTTGCGTTTGAACAAAGACTTATGTCTATTGCTTCCCCCTTGACCTCGATGTCGGCTAGGCGTAAAGCCATAAGTAAAAAAAGGGATCTGTACACATACAGCCTTCATATTCTAATTTTCTGACACACTGAACAGGGTGGATGAGTGGTTAATGATCGAACCTGGCATTCGAAGGACCTAGGTTCGATCCCCGGCCGGGCCATCTAGTTTTCGTTAATTCATGCTTTCATGAAATCATTGCTTCATATATTCCATCCCGTTCCTTGTTCCCAATCCTATCCTTGCTCTAATGAGCTCGTTGTTGACTATTTCACAGCAAAGCATGAGTACATTGTATGCTCCAGAAATAAAAACACCGTCTACTAGCAAGTGCTAATCTCCCTTGCGCAATGGGCCATTGTCCACAGCAGACTACACCCGTCCTATGTGACAAAAATCAAGTCACGCTGAGACAGTGTGCTCCACAGAATAGGCCAACTTGTAAAAAAAGGATAGAGAGCCTCGTCTCTTCTTTTCCACACCACAACAGTCTCTGTAATTCAGTAACATGTATCCCAGGTACACCACTCTTTATACTTCACCCGTCTCTTCTCTCCACGCCACAGCTATCTCTCCTAGTCAGCAACATGAGTCCCAGGTGCACAACTCTTCTTATCAGCCTCATCTCGTCTCTCCCACACCATACCCTGCCTGCCCCCAACCGACTTGTTTCCCCATGTACCAAACTGCTCACATCAGCAACGCATCGCATCTCCCACACCACAACCCTCTATGTAACATGCCTTACATGGACCATACTGTTCATATCAATATCGTCTGACCTCTTTAACAATACAGCTTCTGCCATTCACTAAAGTGTGTCCTAGTTACCAAACTGTTCACATCAGCATCACCACATCTCTCCCACACCAAAACCCTTTCTGTCATTCAGTAACATGTGGTCCAAGTACCACTAGTTGCAAAAGATACTTGGTCATCAGACAGATATCATAACTCATATATTCATACACCCAGTTGATTACTTGTGCCATCTACATAGCCTGCCACTGCAACTGAACTCTTGTGCACTGTTTGACGAAAGTCATTTGCTAACATGAGCTTTTAAAAAACAAATTTGTGCCAACCTACCGAGGCGGGGTGGCAAGATGTGGGGCCTCCCCATCTTGGACGCATATAACGTGTTTTATAGTCGGTATACGGGTACAAATCAGCGGAAGTCATATCTGCGCGTCGCGCGATTGCGTAGTTACCCCATCACAACTTCTGCCTCTGTCGGCTCCAATACTTCAGTCGTAGCTGAGGTACGGGCAGTTGAACAATCGATGCTTCCGCCAAACGCGAGTTACGAAATATAATCCGTTTTCAGCAAGCAGAAGGACGTAGTGCCGCTGAAATCCATCGCAGAATGAGAAAAACGGTGAATACTTTATGAGTTATGGTAATGTACTGGAATGGTTTAGACATTTTAAAGAATTGTGAATTGTAGTCCATGATGAAGGTGGACAAGGGCGCAAGACTGTCGCTACGGCAGGCCTCGTTCAGTGCATTGATCAGGCTGTCATAGCAAAACGGAGGTTTACAATCAGTGAACTTTCTTAAGAGTTTTCAAAAATTTCAAGGTCTGAAACTAGGGTCCTGTATGACAATCTTGAAACAAAGGAACAGTTTAAGTAGTGGATGCACACACATTCTCCAAGTAAGTCGAAAAAGTTTAAATAGACGCTGAGCCAAAGGAAAATAATGGCTACAGTTTTCTGGGACCAAAAAGTAGTGTTGTGGGTTGACTTTCTGCAACAGAGGACAACAATAACAAAGGAAACTTATAGAGCCATCCAAAACAAACGAAGGGGAATGATCTCGTCAGCCGCAGTTTTGATCCAAGACAATGCTCGATCACATTGTGTCAGGGTGACAAAAGACGTTCTCAAATAGGTCAAGTGGGAACTTTTCGACCATACACCGTATGGTCTGCACCTAACAACCACCGATTTTTATCTGTTCTGAGACTTGAAGGCATGGTTTGGCGGACAACGCATCCCCACTAATGAAAAACTTCAAGATGCCGTCAAGACTCTCTCTCCTTACTGGGGGCTAACTTCTTGGAAGAGGGCATCGAGAAGCTTGTGTCACGATATGACAAGTGCCACAACGACTTTAGCGATTCTATAGAAACGTAAGTAAGAGCCTGCTGTACTTTTTATAGTAAAATTATTGTGTTATGTCACTTTTTTATGTAGCCCATCGGAGATTGATAATAAAGGCCTTGTACTTCCATTAGATATGTTTAACAAACACATACACGATGTAAATCATATCAATGCAACAGATAGAACATACACACAATGTTGATTCACTGTAGTTTCCAGAGTGTCTCTGCCGTACAATCTTGACTAGTTTTCTTTGATATACCATTCTTACTGTGCGAAGACACTAAGCGCCATTCCTGCATTGCCGAACCTTCGTTTGTCCACCGACCACGGGGAAGCTCCAGCGATCACAACCAGCCCTAGTGGATAGGATCGCCAGTAGGGATAATCGAGCGAGTTTCAGCGTGAGTAGACGGAAATTTGTACGACACTAGTGTGTACCATAACAATAGTATAAGAAACAAGTAAAAAACCCGTATATTTGATGAAATATTGGAGGAACTGCGAAATTTTTGTCAATATTGGAAATTTGAAAACTGTAATAATTTTAGATAAAATGTTCTCGGGAAGCTAGCCGAGTGAGAACTTTGTATTGCACGACGTAATCTCTGCCGCCATTGTCAAGTGACTGATGCCTGTGGGTGATGTAGTTGCTTATATAGCGCGCGGAGTGGTTAAATGCTGGCGGGATTGTTGGCGTTGATTGTTTGCGTTGACCGTTGGCGTTGACTGTTGGCCTTGATTGTTGGCGTTGATTGTAGGCAGGGCAGATAGGGGAGCTATTTCCCAAGAACATTTCATCTATATACAACACCGAGAAAGCCTCCACAATTGTAATAATTTTGTAAATTTTCTCAGCTACCAGTTTTGGTGCTACCAGTTAGTTTTGGTGCCGGTTAGGCCTTGTGATAACAGCCAAGGACACCTAGGGCGGAATGCATACAGGGAGGGGATGCTGGGCACGGGCAGGCAGAACCTCTCGGGGAGAAGGGTTCTTTACACCGAGTAGAGTGAAGCAAAATTTTAAGTGAACGCCGTATATAAGAGTGACTAGTATTTGGTCACTGCCTGTGACTCAACGAGACGCCTGCCTGATAAAGTATGTCACTGTGCTACGACAACTGGTTATCGTCAGAAAAACCTTTTGTACATAATGATCTTACGAGACGCCCTACAGTTATACTGAGGTCAGTTATCCACAGTGCAAGCGCACTCCATTTCGAGCAATTGGCGCACAGACTGGTCATTATTAATACGACCTGTAAGCGCCCTGCGATTAAGAACAATTTCGTGCTCCATGTAAAGTCAGTTTGAAATCTTTTCAAAATATCTGGCTGAGGGCCAGTGATTGTACCTATTTTACTATCAAAAACTGCTTCTAGAATGATTTCTAAAATATTGTGGTGATTTGGTAATTACAGAAGATTTTGCTCTAATAATTGGTGTAGCAAAACAGAAGCTTCCCTCAGGCAACCAGTGTTTGCTGCAGTGGTATCAAAACATATTGTCTCAATTTTCCCATCTGCTTCCCCCCCCCCCTCATCTCCCACTCTTCAATAGCTGAAAATATTGTTTTTGCCTATTTTCATGCTGAGGAACTCCTATCAATTGTTCTTCATCCCCACAACTGATCAAAACATAATGAGACTTTCAGAAGTTCGTTTTGAATGTTCCTAAGCTACTATACAAATCGATGAGACACTTCTTTTAGAGGAATAGAACCAGGAACCTAATAATTAACTGTAATTAGTTACAATATTAATAAAGTTACACAAACTGTTAATTTTTATGTCTTTTATACAAATAATACAAAATTAAAAATATATTTTAAAGTAATTAAATTATTTCTGTTGTCATTTTTTACTTAAAAGCCTGATGTTGAGGTTATGAATCACGATCTGAAATAGAAAACGCAAAATAACATTTAATTTAAGGTTTATCAAAAACTTATGACAGTAAAAGTTAAAGATAACTACATTTTCTATGAAATGAGATAAAAAATCAGGTTTATAGGACAAATGGTTTGCACTTTATGAAGGAAAAACAGCGCTTTTTCTACAGAAATCTTAATTTTTCAAAATTTCAACCTTGATAAGACTCGGGTAAAATTATCCAATTGAGCTGAAACTTTTCCAATCTCATTTTCTAGCCTATTGGCAACTTTTAGGGGAGACCCCTAAGAAATATCAATTCTATCCTCCCATATACCTTGTGACTACCCTAGTATACATACACTGACACAACGTCTACACATTACAAGGTTCCGTGACTTTTTCCTTTCCTTTACCATTGCCTTTTCCGCCTTTTGCATTTCTTTAAAAATTGAGATATTTTCCTTTTGCTCAGTTAGCCCCAGGGGCGGAGCTAGGATTCTTGGGCCGCGTTTTTAGGCACCCTCCCTATCCCTTCCCCCCGATAAGTTTTTTTCTTTAAACTTTGATTTTTTGATAAAGTCAGAAAATTTTAATTAAAAAATTAAATAAAGCCTTTATTAATAAAGCTTTTTAAAGTTTATTTCTATTTACTTAGTCACTTTGGACGGAGGGCCCCCTCGGATGCTCGGGCCTGGGGTAGTTTGCTCCGCTTACCCCTTCCTAATGTCGGCCCTGATTAGACCTCCTTATTCCTCATTTCGGACGCAGCGGCATCTCTCCCACATTCTGGATCCCTGTACACCTAGGGTGTCTCCTGGCATCATCATGTTATCTACAGCCGGAATGCTTGGCACCCTCTCCTTATTCACCATCAGTGATACAGTCTTGGTCTTGAGCACCCTCTGACAAAGTATAGCTGCTTATGCTAGCAATACCGTGTGCAGGAAACTTACTGAACTCAGTCCTGCAAGTCGGAATAATCGACGCATCGGCATAGTGTGGATATCGATGGAAGGGTGCATCGATTCCCTGTCTTTCGTCACCGTTGTTTACTCAGCATAACTCGCGCTACCAGGCCGAACTGATGACAGCAGGAAAAACGACCTCCCTCATCAACTAATTGGTGCAATCTCTATACAGGTGTGCTTCGTATCACCAAACGCACACCGTAAGAGCAGTCACCGACTAGCCAAGGTTTGAGGCCCAGCACAGACATCCCGGACATGATTAACGTCCTTGAACAGCGCACGGGCGCACGGAGGCATTCCAGTACCGTGTGCTGCCAACAGCAGGGTCGCGACGCTCTGAGTTCCCCGCTCCACACTTAGCGCAAGTCTCGCCTGAAAGCAGCACAAGCAGCTGTTGTACTGACTCCTTCCTTCCATCCAGGTTTTTTTGTTTAGTGCTTTGCTAACGGCAGAAGAAAGCCGAATTTTGTGTAGTGATCAACAAGAAACTCAGATCTCGTGCTGCCAGACCACCTTGGCTATACGATCTGCCGAAGGTACATGAAGAAAGCGCACCAATGCGACCAATCGTCAGCAATATTGGAGCTCCGACTTATTCTCTGACAAAATATCTGACCCATCCTTTGAGTCCTTTGGTTGGCCATTGCGACCACCATGTCAAGAATTCCACGTAATTTGTCAATACCATCAAGACCATGAAACTGAAGGACTCTGACATAATGGTCAGCTTCGACGTCGTTTCATTATTCACCCGCGTCCCGTTGAAGGATACGTTGGACCTGATACGCCAACAATTTGAACCAGCCATTGGGGAACTTTCCAGACATGTGCTGGCGTCGACGTATTTCACTTACTTAGGGGAATACTACGAGCAAGTGGACGGCGTTACCATGGGATCGCCACTTTCTCCTGTAGTCGCCAACCTATAATGGAGTATTTCGAAGAAAAACTAGAAATTGCGGTTCTCAAACCGACATGTTTTTTCCGCTATGTCGATGACACGATTATCGTGTGGCCCCAAGGCATAAGGCTTTAAATGAGTTCTTAGAACATCTCAATGGAATTCATCCCAGCATAAAGTTCACAATGGAACTGGAAAAGGACGGCTGCCTACCGATCCTCGACATTCTAATTGAAGGAAAGCCAGACAGAATGCTAAGACATAGCGTATACAGAAAAGCAACCGACACGGAACAATATTTGGGAGCCACAAGTTTTCACCATCCTGTGCAACGTGAAACTGTACTAAATACGCTTGTACACAAGGTCCGGACGATTTCTGACAAAGAATGCCTACCACAGGAACTGGAACATCTAAGAACTGTCTTCAAGCGGAATGGTTACACCGAAAGGCACATAAGAAGAGTAATTTATGGCAACCCGGAGAAAAATCCAGTCCAATGGGAAGAAACGCCTGAGGCCACCGCTTTTCTGCCTATCGCCGGAAACACCTCGGGGAAAATTGGCAGAATTCTCGCACGGCACCACCTGCAGAATTCTCGCACGGCACCACCTGCTAAAATTCGGGACTACCTCCGCTCAGTTAACGACGATCTTGGCCTCAGAGTTCCTGGAATTTACAGCAACCCGTGCGAGTGTGAAAGTGCTACATCGGTCAAACAATCCGCACTGTACAAAACCGGTGTGAAGAACACAAACGCCAGCTTCTCCTGGGACAGTATAGCAAGTCAGCGATCGCCGAGCATGTGTACAAGCATGGCCACAGGATTGACTTCAACAACGTTACGATATTGGCTAGGACCTCATACTGTTCGGATTCTATAGTCAAAGAAGCGATTGAAATTCGATTGGCTGATACCTACAAAAAGATAGTCGGCTATATCTTAGCGAGTCGTGGAAACCAGCTTTGGCAACTCTACGCAGCGAGCGTGGCACGCACGTTCAGTAACCGCCACAAACGGCCCATATTAACTTTCTCGGCCCGCAACGAACAACTGTAGCCCCGCCCACTAATTGCCAGCCGCCGGGTGCGGGCGTCGGAGAGAGCCGTTGGCCTATATAAGGAGGTGCGGCACCTGGGCTCACCACACCACCTCCCCTACTGGACCCGAGCCTAGCCCGACCTTCGCCAAATCTCAGACAAAATTCATTTCGTCAGATTAAGCAATAGGACGGAGGGGCAGGAAATGCCCAAAGCGTCCAGTGTCACCACGGCTCGCCGTGGTGGCACAAACCTCCAGTCCAGTTCCAGTTCCAGGGCTGTCTCAGCATTCTGAGTTAGGACTTTGTACTGTTAAGACATATATCGGACCTTGTCGTGAAGAGTGATCGCTGCACATTCGTGCTAGGCGGGTTGAGTGCTACATTGCACTCATCTTTGCCAACGGATGATGCAGCAACGATATCGACCTTGCAATGTTTTTTCGGATTCCGCCACGGACAACGATAAATTACATCGGACCATCATTCGACAACCCGTCCATTCTCGGAAATTGAACCGCGTAGTGAAACTCGCGACACGCGGTCGCTGTCTAGCGATCGAAACCATATAATGCGTTCGAGACCCTTGAGTGAGGAAGAAATTGTATCTTTCCTTAACACTGAGAAAGGGAAGAGAAGAGCGGCTGAAATACTGGTAAACAGTATCAGCTGTCGGGAGTGCGGAAAGGCAAGAGAACAACGCACCAGACTGCTTTTCAAGTTCTCTGGTGATGAAACCCATGACGCGAACAAGCCGAGCGCCGTAATTTTTGGCGCTAAAATCGTGAAGCGTGCAGCAGATTCGGCGATAATCCCGACTGCCCAAAAGCAGGAGCTGAAGAAACGTCTCGCCGAATATTCATCCGCGTCACGCGATAAATTGAAAATTGCATCATCCGCGCTGCGCGTAAATGTTCCTGCATCCGCGCCAACAGCGGGGACCAGGTCGGGAACCACATTTCGAGGACCAGTCCAAGTTCCTCGAGAAGGAGAGGCCACTCCACCCCGTGCAGCGGAGCACGTGGAGCCCATAGGAAGAGAACCAGTGCCCAACCAGTCCGGCGGCGGTGGGGAGGTAGCACTGCCCGGCGGAGAGGAAGGCGATATGGCGGCCGACCCACGCAAGGAGCAGTCAGAAGAGTCCCGGCGACGAGTCTATTCTGAGCCGGAGGGGGAGTCGGAGATGGGACCAACCCACTCGGCGCCTGGAGGGGTGGCCGCGTCCAGCCAGCAGGCTGCGCCATATAGGCGAGAACCATGGAGAAAGGAATATATGGAGACGAAATAACGCTAAATCCATGAAACCTCATAAAAAAAACTGCTATCCTACTGCGCATGCGCAGCGGACATCGTAGGAGTACCAAAACATTGGGCTGTTTGCACTGTGTCAGCTGCTGAGAATATTTCATTTTCTAATATTTTAAAGTTTTCTATAATGCCAATTGTGCTGCATATGGTTGCACAAACAGACGAGATAGGGAAAAAGCCTGGAATAGCGTTTCATAACTAAGTCACATTGTAATTATCGTTCTTGAAGTATCTGACAGGTAACTGCAACATTAGGGCCATTCGCTATAAATTTATTCATATCTCTCAATAGGATTATATCATTCCCAAATTTTTGTTAGTGTAGTGTAGACAATTAGCATATATTACTATTTTGCACCTGAAAAGCTAGCCTTATTGTAGACAAGTGTTGAAAATTTAATTTAAGCGGGTCATGTTTACATCGCGACACAGTGAGTATGGTATTCTGCATGCTTTACACACGTTTAAGTTTACACTGAAAGTGTACAATGAAATTAATTGTGATAATTTGTGCTGTGCGAACTACTAAACGTGATGAAATAAACCTTGTTGTCCGAAATGTAGATCGCGATGCATTTCTTGTGTTTAGATGTGTCTACATAGTTTGATTTTGTAGCGGCAGTATTAATGGAAATGTTGGCAGGTTGAAGTGCGGTGTGTACCAGAAGAGAACAAACAATTTATTTATTATTAGTTGTTAGCTTCTGTCTTATGAATGCACTGGTTTTGCTAGCAAAATTATATAGGCCATTAACAGTACAATATCTTCTAAGTAAGCTCAGAAACTATGAGGTCTTTTGAAGTGATAATTTTTTTAAATGTTCTATAGACTGACTTAGACTATTTTTAAAATTTCAGATATGACTTGTTTCGGTTTGTAAATATGTCTACAACTATATTTCTGGATTTTGAAATCATTCTTACCAATTACTGAAATGGAATGTGAAAATACATATAACCTATTTGAACATCAACTAAAATTTAAGGACTGTAGAAATAAATAGTTTGTTAGTCAAGTCAAAAAGAATTACCCGCTCATTAAGTTATGTCCGAATTCATCATCAAATATGGATATGGCGGAAGTTTACTTCTGGTCCAGACCGCATTTCAACCTAACCACGTCAATTTTAAGGTACTATATCTCGAACTAGGCGAGATATCAAAAAATTTTATTCTTGACTTTCAGTTTCTCTCATCGAGTTACATAAGAATTTGTCATCAAATTGCGGCGCCACGGTTATCGTTCAATCCCCTCATAAATTAACAACCTCACTTTTAAGACAGTATATCTCGCGAACTAAGCGAGATATCGAAAAAATGTATTCTTTATTTTCGATTTGTATCGTCGTGTTACATAAGAATCTATCACCAAATTTGACTTTTGGGACACGTTTCTTCTGAATTTCAACCAGAAACTGCACTCTTTGGAGACAGTACATCTCTAGAACTAAGCACGATATCAAAAAAATTTATTCTTCGTTTTTGATGTGTCTCGTCGAGTTACATAATAATCCATCATCAAATTGTGGTTCCACGGTTGTCTTATGATTCCCTTGAGGTTTTTGTGCCATTTCCCGTGTTTCTCCTGCCAAGCAATATGGCGGCCTCCCCTCCCCACTTCTCTCCACCCGGTTTCACTCCAGCATGTGGTGAAGGTCCCTTGCGTCGTCTCCGTATATTCCTTCCTCCATGGGGAAACGATGCGCCCAGCTGTCAGTTGCACTCCAGCCGCAGGCTGGAGCTCATGCAGCCAGTGCAGCTCCACAGCCTCCTGCCTCCGCCGGGGAAGGGGCTGGGGGGCAGCATCGAGGGGCGAAGCAACCTAGCTCAGCCAGCGCCTACAAGCGCGCAGTTGACCGCCAGCCGCAAGCTGGAAAGGTCAGCAAAGGAGCAAGTGTGCGGCCCCATGTCGACCACCCAGTTGGAAGGGAGGCTGTGCCGAAGCGCCCAGATGTCGGGAAGGCACTGTCGACCCGCGCCGCTGGCAAGAAGTCAGCGAGCCCAGCAGTCAGGAAGACCACCAATCAACAAGGATCTGACAGTAAAAATGGTGTCAGTGGCAAAGCCACTGTCCAGGAAAGCACGCATGGCGACAACGGAGGAGATTGGAAGCAACCTAACAAGACTGCCTGTCCTGTACAGTTGATCAACTCCAACTCTCACCAGCAAACAACAGGGCGCTTCGCGGCACTTGCGGAGGAGCAACAGGAAGTCGCAACTCCAGAGACATCAAGCGGGTACAGCAGAAGAATACCACCCATTGTTGCTAAAATCACAGGCAACATCTCAACAATGCACCGGAAGCTGGAGGCAGTATGCGAAGCAGCTTTCGATATCAAGCCCACAGCAGATGGAGTGCACATTATATTCAGAACCACTGGAGACTATAATAAGGTAAAGAGCTATCTTCAAGAGGAGGACACACCCCATTACTCCTTTCCTCTGGCCACCGAGAGGACGGTAAAATGGGTAATACGCGGCTTGCCAATATGCTGCCTCCTCAAGAAGTACAGTCTGCCCTAATCGAAGCTGGCTTTACCATGGAAGCAGTGGTGCAACTCGAGGCACCAGGTGACCCTAAAAGAAGCCTACTGAAAAGGCCTATGCCTCTGTTTATGGTGACAATGAAAGACAGTATAGAAAACAGGGCAATAGTGGAGCTCGACCACCTCCTGCATATAAAGGTCACCGTCAAGAAGAAAAGGGCAGAGCGCGGACCTCCACAATGCTTCAGGTGTCAGGCGTATGGCCATATCAGCAGGCATTGGCGACTGCCGTTGGCCTGCATCAAGTGTGGAGGTAACCACACATCCAAGGAGTGCTCTCTGGTGAAAGGAGTGGGGCAACCCACCTGTGCAAACTGTCGAGGAGCTCACGTGGCTTCTTACAGAGGGTGCCCAACCTACAAAGAAGCGCGGAACAGACAAACGGGGCAGCAAATCTCCAAAAAATCCAAGAAACCCTATACACACCGCAAGAAAACTTCACCCCATCAACCAAAAGAGGCTGGAAGGGAAGCAAACGGAGCAAACGGATATGCCAGAATCCTGAGCACTGACACGTTGCTGCCGATTTGCGGTCACTGATCGGCCAGCTGCCGGATGTGGTACAAGGGCTAGGTGCCATTACGGCTCAGCTACGAAGCGTCTTACCGGGAGCGCTGCAAACAAACACAGCGCAATCCACCGCAGGTCAACACAATGAAGATGGCTATTAGACCTCTCGATGGACTCAGGATCTGTACGTGGAATGCCAACAGTTTGCACAAACAGAAAGTCGAGTACAATAACTTCTTACAGGACAACTTAATCGATATCTGTTTAGTGTTCAAAAGACATCTTAAAGCTGGAGTCAGAGCCAGCGTCCCAAATTACCAGTCGTACCGCCGGGATAGGCCAACAGCTGGTGGAGGAGTCGCGGTGTACGTGAGAAGTTCAATAAAGCACCACACTATAGCCCTATCAAACCTAACCAGCATCGAAGCAGCAGCAGTCGTCGTCTCGACAGCAGCTGGAGACGTCACACTGATAGCTGCCTATCACCCTCCTGGAACTACGCTCGCCGCTGCAGATATAACAGCAATTAATAACATCACAGGGCGAATTATCCTGGGCGGAGATCTTAACGCCAAGCACTCCGACTGGCATAGCAGCGCAAAAAACCCTAGCGGGAGAGTGCTGCAAAGAGAAACTCTGCGGAGAGGACTTGCAGCATGGGCCCCTGATAAATTCCCTCGCAGACGTGTTTGAGGAAAACTTTCGACCTGTTCCTGAACCTTATGACGATGACCACATTGAAAGCGCCCACCGCCAGATGCGCCGCTACTGGAAAAACTATGCACACAATGAGGAAGAAATAGAGCAGGTAGACGCTCATGAAATTCAGGAAATGGTACTGAAATCCCAGGCGAGGAAGGCACCAGGCCACGACGGAGTTAACAACCTCATGCTGCGGAATTTACCACCAGCTTCAGTGGAACGCTTGGAACAGATTTTCAACAGCACTTTAGACCAGAGAAAACCCCCATCTGCCTGGAAGGAAGCGGAGATAGTTGCCCTTCCCAAACGGGGTAAGGACCCAAAGTTTCCGCAGCACTACAGGCCGGTCTCACGGCTGCCGGTGGTGTCAAAAACTTTCAAGCGGCTACTACTGCGTCGACTAATGGTGTATATTCGGCGGCATAACATCATCCCCGACGAGCAGTTCGGCTTCCGCCCGGGACACTCGACGACACACCAGTTGATGCGAGTAGTTGAAGAAGTAACGGACGCCTGCAATAGACGCAGATACTGCGGAATGGTACTGCTCGATGTAGAAAGGCATTCGACACCGTCTGGCACGAGCGACTCCTATTCAATCTGAAGTCTGCTGGGATCCCGAGAAGATATGTGGAACTGCTCCGCAGCAACCTCAGCAAGAGATACTTCAGAGTACGGGTGGAAAAAAACCTGGTCGACGAGAAGACGCGTCCGGGCTAGCGTCCCGCAAGGATCTGTTCTCGGTCCGGTGCTATTCCTAATATTTGCTGCGGACATTCCCAGGCTTGCCTCTATCTTCACGGCACTTTATGCCGATGACACGGCTTACTTCACCTTGTCATGGAGCCTACCGCTTATCGCCCTGCGACTACAAGAAGCACTAGAACAACTCGAGTAGTGGGCGACAACATGGCGAGTGAAGATAAATGCATCGGATTCCCAGACGATAGTATTCAGCAGACTAGGAAGACCGAGGCCACTAGGACTGACGCTATTCGGGGAGCAGATTCCGCAGCAGGCCGTAGTGCGGTACCTGGGAATAACACTCGACAAGAGGCTGACTTGGAGGCACCACGTCGAGGATATATGCAGTAGGGTGAGCAGGCGACTGGGAGCCCTATACCCAGTCCTAAACCATGCCTCATCTCTTCCTCCAAGATG
Source organism: Vandiemenella viatica (assembly GCA_031002005.1). Taxonomy (NCBI): domain Eukaryota; kingdom Metazoa; phylum Arthropoda; class Insecta; order Orthoptera; family Morabidae; genus Vandiemenella; species Vandiemenella viatica. The sequence continues at coordinate 133,819,736 of CM061921.1, read as the reverse complement.
CGGCGTCCAGGTATATCAAGCACTAGTCAGGCCAATAATGGTGTATGCCTGCCCCATGTGGGCATACGCTGCAAAAACACATATGAAAAAGCTACAGGTATTGCAAAACCGTACCTTAAAAAGAGCACTGCACTTACCTTTTGACTTTCGACCGAAGACCTCCACCATCTGGCACAAACACCAAAACTGGAAACAAGGATGATATCAGCAGCTCAAAAGTTCTAGGAAAGTGCCAACAAATCTGAAAATGAACTTGTAAGAAACCTAGGCGACTACGAGCACATTGGACTCCGCCACCAAATGCCAAAGTCATTACTAAACCGACAACACTGTAGAAATAAGCGTATTAAAAAAACTGACTACAATTAAATATTAAAAAATATATTAAGCAAATAGAAATAACACTCTCAAATGTGAAATGCAGCATATACACAAAGCAATTATAGGGGCAGCTATTGTTAACTAGCAATAGGTACCTCTCTCCACATATAACCAACGCCTTCGGCGTTGGCAGATGCTGCGCTTCCCTGGGCTGTCTCAGTATCCGACGATCAGCCGACCTGTGCAGAGATCTCGACACCTGGTGAAGACGACGGAGCTAGTCGTCGAAATATCGTGTTTTCAAAACACTATCCGGCAGTAAACCCGTGAAGACTTCATTTCAAGTGGTCTGATATTCAGGATACGTACCTTCAGTAAGCTCCCGACACATCTTAAATGTCTAGCCGGTAATAAGATTAAATTCAGGAAAAGATTGAAAGAATTTTCAATTGACATCTCCTACTCCATCGAACAATTTGTCTCTAAGGTATCTACAAAATAATTGCTAGTAGCTTTTGTAAATATAGTTGCTATAATTAATGTATATACAGTATTATAATATATATTTTATCTGTTTTGTTATGCAATATTTTATTTGTAAATTGACAACTTTCCACATCCCTCAAATCCAGTCTCTTACATTGGGATCCATGGAAAATGAATGTATAGTAGTGATTCTATCAGCAAAAGTGAGTAACGGAGGCGAAAGCTCGGCAGCAGGAGGAATTTTGTTTTTGCCTTTGCCTTTATGCCTCATTGAGGCGAGAGAGGACTGGGGGTATAGAACGAGAAGGAATTCGGCCATAGTCTCCTGAAGGATCCATCCTGGAATTCACATGGAGTAATTTGTGGAAACCATGGAAAACCGAAATGAGGATGACTATATGCTATTCGGACCAACGTCCTCCCAGAGTGTGCAAGAGGGAAGTTGAGACCTGGAATTGAGACGAGAAACGACCGGGGCTATAGAACGAGAAGGAATTCGGCCTTAGTCTCCTGAAGGATCCATCCTGGAATTCACCTTGTAACGAACGCGTCTTGTGACCGCTAGTTACATTAATAAACTATATGTTTATTATTTAAAATGTGGAATATTTTAGTGGGCATTTGGGCGCAGTGTACAAGTGTGGAGCGGCAGATCTGAGGAATGCCAGCAGGCCGGTTCCTAGAATTAGCGAGGGGAGAATAGTGTGTGCCTAATGGAGGGGAGATTTGTGCGTGCCAGGTAGACAAACAGGGTAATCGGCGAAAGTTTTCTGTTTTGCATGTGGCACGACGAACGAGTGAAGAGATGTTCGATGCCGGCCGGCCAGCACGTGCCAACGATGTGATTTCTGGACTGTTGCTGCTGCCTGGATCCGGACACCCGCTATTTTGTTTGAGCAGATGAGCTCAGTCAAAGGACGACATCTGAGGAACTGTGCTACACTGGCCCATAGCAGAGAAGACCGTCATCCAATGTGTGGCGTCAGACATGTACATTCGGTAATTATACATCGCCAATGAAGGAAACTGTGCTAGCTAGACTTTCAAGTTCATAGCATTGCCCAGCTACGACCCTGCTGATAAGAACTCTCATAGCCCGGAGCAAACATCTCTTTCAGAAGTGAAGTCAAAATGTTGACTTCGTTTACTGTTTAATTTTTGTGTATTTTATATAAAATACCCTGGCGCCCACAAAAGGACAACTGATTAATTTTAACTAATTTTGTTATATATGTCATGTGATTAATTGAAATAAAACCATTTGTGATTTCTCGTATAAAGTATTCACGCAAGTTCTACCTTTCATGATAATAAAATAAAATAATAAAATTAATTATAATTTTAAATCAGGTAATGAGGTCAGAACGTTACAACCTGGAGTAATTTGTGGAAACCATGGAAAACCGAAATGAGGATGGCAATATGCCGATTCGGACCTACGTCCTCCCAGAGTGTCCAAGAGGGAAGTTGAGACCTGGAATTTTCCGTGCACATCAGGTGGCAGTATGAAACAAATTTACCAATGACAAATAATACTTTGGCTTAGATACGATTAGTGATTGCCTTACCTCATCTGTAATGACGACAGAATCGGAAAGGTGAATGAAAACCGCTTGTTTTCAGTTGTGTCTCAGAAACAGCCCCGTTCTCCACAACACGAAGAAAACCGGCAGAAGTTAGGACCTGCAAGAAGCTGCAACAGCCTCGAAAAGGAATGGAACAAGGCTAATAAAAAGTTGGGAGACTCTGTAGTGGTTGGGAATGGTTAAAATTGTACAATTAATATAGTTTCAGATTTATTTGGGCTAGCTAGTCACCCGTACAAACACGCTTGCTTGTCAGTTATCAAGTCTGCGTTACAGAAAGGTATACGCATTGTGTTTATCCGTGTATGTCAGACCGTTGATTATGGATTATTAAATATTCCTGGGAAGATAATTGCATATTAGCTGTCCACAACGAGTCGTTTTAATAAAGTTATGTTGTTAGCCATCTAAGTGTCTATTTCTTCAGGAATATGATATCACGAATTCAAAAATCCGAAGAGTGGTCCGAATGGAAGTTCTAAGATCGCCCCTCGCCAAAGCAGCCTTCTGTTTAAGTCCTTTTTTTTCAGCTATCTACCACTCGGTCACGACAATAAAGCCAAAAAAGCTCTAGATATTCCCAAGTCCTACAGAAGAAACAACAGTGATCAAGCAGATAATGGCAGATTGGAAGAGATGGCAAAAGAATATAGAAGCAGCAAATTGGAAGTTAAAAGAATTGTACAAGAAGAAATGGAGAAAAGCTGGGAAGATGTTACATCTAAACTGGAAGAGGATAGTAAAGGGAATATGAAAATGTTATATGGTATTGTAAAACACAAAAGATCGGGTAAGGAAACAATTACAGCAATAGAGACAGCTGATGGAAATATAGTTCGCAATACAAGAAGTATCAGGGAAGCCATGAAACAATATTTTGACAAACTACTAAATGGACCTAATGAGATAAACGATGAAGAAACAAGTCAAAGGATAATAGATGAAGGCACCCCAATAACTTGGTCAGAAGTCGAGAGAGCTCTCCATTAAATGAAAAGTGGCAAGTCAGCAGGAGCCGACGAAGTTACAGCCGACATGATTAAAGCTGCCGGTCCACCAGGGATACAATGGCTGTATAGAGTCCTCAGAGCAATATGGAATGATAACCAAATACCAGAAGACTGGGCGAAAGGGGTGATAATTCCTATATTCAAGAAAGGGAACAGAAGGAAAAGTGAAAACTGTAGAGGTATTACCCTCCTATCCCACGGCCTCAAAATTATGGAAAAGATAGTTGAAGCTAGAGTATGAACAATATTAGAGCCTATCTTAGAAGAGGAACAACATGGGTTTAGGGCTGGAAGAAGCACAACAGATCTAATATTTGCCTTGAGAATGCTGGTAGAAAAATATTGGAAAAGAGGGAAAAACCAAATTATTGTGTTTATGGACCTAGAAAAGGCATACGATAATGTTCCTAGATCAACTATCTGGAAAAGTCTAAGAAAACTTAAAATACCAGAGTACCTCATTAGAAAGATCCAAATGCTGTACAATAACTGCAAGAGCTGTGTCAATGTTGGGGATGGTTACTATGAATGGTTTAGTACAACCAAAGGAGTACAACAAGGAAGTGCCCTTTCACCCCTTCTGTTCATAGCGGTGATGGATAACATCTTAAAAGAACTAAAAAGAACATTCAATAGAGATCTACAGGCACTGGTGTTTGCAGATGATGTAGCAGTATGGGATGAAACAGAAGAAGAAATACAAAACAAACTGAAGATGTGGAATAATAAGTTTGAAGAATATGGAATGAAATTGAATCAAAAAAAACTGTAGCACTAAAAATAAGCCGAAAGAATACAGACTGTCATATAAAATTACAAGACCACAAGACAAGTTGAAGTTGTTGACCAATTCAGCTACCTGGGGAGCATAATTGCCAATAATGGTAGAAGTGAGTTAGAAATAATGAGTAGAGTAACCAAAGGAGCCAACTTCTACAGTACCGTGCGATGCTTACTATGGGACATGAAGGTTCCCAGAAGAACAAAAATTGTCTTGTACAAATCATATCTCATTCCTATTCTCACATATGCTTTGGAAACATGCACACTAACATCAAGGGACCTTAGCAAGATCCAAGCATGTGAAATGAAGTTTCTTAGAACGGCCCTCCAGAAAACTAGACTTGACCGCATAAAGAATGATGAAATTAGATCAAACCTAGAGCTAAGGGAATCCACGGAAGAGAGACTTAGGTCATCAAGACTTCGGTGGTTTGGGCATGTGAAGAGAATGACTAGTACAAGACTGCCAAAAACTTATTTGGAAAAAAGGATAGTGGGCAAAAGTCCAGTGGGAAGACCAAGAAGAAGATGGACAGACCAACTAAAGGAGGACGTAGAGAGAAGAGGCTGGAATTTGGAGTACATCACAGACAGAGAAACCTTTCTGGACAGGAAAAGGTGGAAAACAATCGTCTATAACAACCAAGGCTCGTAAACCACACCCGGGAAACTGGAGATGGTCCCCAACGATAATGATGATGATTAAAATCAATGGGACATGGCACATTCGGCATGTGGTAGGTAAAGATTGAAACATCCTGCGTCGGAGTGATCAGAGGAAGTACCAATGGAGAACGCCGTTTAAGATATTAAATTCTTTCAGTCTTTCTGGCAAATTGTTCAGTATTTCCCTTGGTAATTTATTTTATTTCGCGTCTCCCATTCCTATAAAAGAAAATTTTTCCAATCCATTATGCCAGTATTCATTGTCATCTTTCTCCTACCACGAACTATTAATTCTTCTACCAATATCCATCGAAGCCTCATCTCCAATATACACCTTATACACTCCCAACACTCTTTTCAACCTCCTGTTATCTTCCAACAACTCCCAACACAGCTTCTCTATCATATTATTTACTGGTTGAGTATTACAGAAAATATCACAAACAAAATCAAGCAGCCTTCCTTTCCAACCCTGCAATTTCTCTATTTGATACGCAAATTGTAGGTCCAATACACGCCCAAAAATACCTAAGCAATGATTTGAAAAAGGTTTTGTAACCCAGTTTCCTTGCTTACCTGATACGTCGACACATCACCTTCTCAAATAAGTAAAAGTATTTTGAAACCTCTCCCCACCACTTGCCAAATGTGTCCTTCCCAGTTTATTTTACTATCAAATTTTATTCCATGATTATACTTAATCTCTTCAACAGGCAATTCTTATCTTACCTTATAATCATAAAAACGTTATATTTTGTATTATTCTTCTCGGCATCTATCTGCTTTCCATATTGATCTTATCATGGTAAATGTATTTGTATCTATAGCTTCTGTCACAAATATTTCATCTTTTGTGGCGCGTTATAGTTTACATAATTTCTTTACAGAATATAAGAAAGCTTAGTTTTCTAAAGTTCTTATTTACATGCATAGTATGCATCCATATTAGATTTAAATTTCTTTAGATGTACATACATCCTAAATAAATATTCATTAAGTGTTTAATTACTTTATTCATTTCCTATCACTATTGTTTTCTCATCACTTTGTTTTGTTGCTATCACATATGTCAAGGTCATATTGAACCATAAGGGAATTAGGAATTAGTGGAGTGATTTTACAGTAACTTTATTCACTACGGTATGTGTCGTAGGACAAGCAACTGACCTAGTACGAGAGGAATTCGCATCTCTAAGCGCGAAGCCGCAAATCGTTCAGCCGACGAATTTCGCCTGCTTGGATGATAAGGCAAGACAAGTAATGGCGTGTAGCTTGCTCTGTGTAGCCCACTTGGGGAAACAGAACGTTCGTTTTATGTAATCAGTTAATACTAATTGCTCTCTTCATCGCCAGAGCCGATAGGGAGAGCATCGGAAAGGAAGATCTTGTCCGTCAATCAGCCTGTCTGCCTACCATTAGTGTCCCATGCTCACATCCTATGCTGATTGCTCTCCTATGACCAGTGTGGACTGTTGCTTTCAACATTTGTCAGTTGTACATTCAAGCCATCTACAGCCGAATAAACTTGTTATCACCACCTCTCTGACTTCATCTAGTAGATAGAACCCATCACTCACGTTTGTTCAGTCGCCGAAAGGAGTGGTGTCGGAATCTGATCAATCTCTATAGCAAACGGGTAGCAGTCATGGAGGAAAGAAAAGAGAAAAGGCGACAAAAGGTACATTTGCCAACCACCGTAGTGAAGCCGCGAGGAGAGAAATAAGGAGGAGATGGGAGGTCGCCTTATTGGATTTCAAACGGGGAATGTATACGGAACAGCGAGGAACAGAGAATTTCTTCTAATTTTTAATTTTAAAATTCCTTATAATGAAGTCTTAAGTGATCTCAATCATAAATACCTTAATTGGTTTTATCTAGAAACATTAGAATTTAAGAAAAAAAACTGTTAAATAATTCTTGAAAGGAATTGTATGGGCTGAAACACAACTTTTTCCCCCTATAGTCACAAAAAAACTAAGGGTCATATTGTTATTTTGGGAACAATGAATAATTCTCTAGTTGTCCCATGGATTCAATAAAACATAGCATTTTCTAGACAATTTATTCTAGGTGTATGTTCTGATGGAAACATTAGGAGCAGTTTACATGGTGCTCATGAAATTACTAATGCTCCTGACTAAAAACTGCTAAATTCCAAGTGACTTATGCAATAACAAGAATATTCTGGTCCAGGTAACATTTAAACCTATCCACAATGTGAGTTAGTATTGCCGATACAAAATCAAACTATGTATATACACCTCAGCACATTAAATTCATCTTGAACTACATTTCAAGTAACAACAAAATTTCGAAGAGCAGGATTCCTGGATTGCGTAGCATAAATTATCACAATTAATGTCATCATATACCTGCAGTATAAACTGCAATTGTACTAAAATACGCAATAATAGATTCACTGTATCGCGAAGTAAGCTTGACCTGAAACTTATCTTGTGTACTTCATACTAATAGTTATAGTCAGTTTCTGCAAGCTTACTCAGAACTTATTGTTCTAATAGTAGATAGGCTTCCAAAAATTCACCAGCAATATCAGTGAATTTATCTTGTTACCAGATATCAAAAGTCTGATGCTTAATTTAGACTTTCAACACTCGTTTAAAATAAGGCTAGCCTATTATGTGCAAATTATATTAAAAAAGTAAAATACTCTGGTTGTCTACACTATGCCAACAAATATTTGTGAATAATGTCATCCTATTGAGAGCTATGAATTAAATTTTTAACAGGCGTTCTACATAGGCCTTATTCTTGCAGATATCGTATTTTTATTTATTTATTAATCTTGTTCCATGGATCCCTGCTGAGGAAAGACCTCTGGCATGTGAAACGTATCATGGTTAATGCACATACATATATATGAGTCATAATCATAGTGAAAACTATTATATATTACAAACAAATATAAAGAAAATAAAAATAAACATTAATTTATACAATTGAGTTTTGTAAAAGGTCATATTGAATACAATTATTTACTTTGCACAAATTCTTGAATGAAGCAGAAGGAAATGCCAGTAAGATAATCTCTCAGTTTTTCTTTAATTATATCTTTATTTTCTGTAAACTTTCCAGTAAAATAATCTCTCAGTTTTTATTTAAATATATCTTAATTTTCTGTAAACTGTTATTAAACAGATGTATCCCATAATAATTATCCTTTATGTATTAATGACAGTGATGTTTGTGTTTTGTGTTTCTTGAATTGAAATTGTGTACCCGTGAATTAGATGTAAACAGGTTAAAATGTTCTATTACAAAACACAGTAGAGAATATATATATATTCATTGTAAGAATGTTAAGTTTTTTTAGAGAGTTGTCTGCAGGACGTTCTTGGTTTTACCCTACACAGCATCCTAATAGCTATTTTCTGTGCTATGAAAACTTTTTTAGTTTGTGAAGAGTTTCCCCAAAAAATTATGTCATATGGCATGAATGAAAGAGGAGTACACCTGTTTTATTAATTCTAGATCTGCTGTTAAAGTGTTCGTATTGCAAAGGTGACACTACTTAACTTCTTCAGTAGTGAAGTGATATGTTTGTGCCAACAGAGTTTCTCATCTATATTAATTCCAAGGAATTTTATACTCTTTGTTTCTAAGATTGTTTTATTTTTATAGTTTATACTAGCTGGTACCCACTACACCGTTCGTGATTGTAAAGAATTCATATTGACAGCTATAGACATCTAACCACCATAGTGCACGATGGGAGACTCGATACTATTACCACACACAAATACCAGTCTTCTGCGCTATGTAGTTCCGGCAGCAAAGTAAAATTTACGGATACACACAAGTCTTTGGATGAAATACGAAAATATTCATGATCGATCAATTTCAAACACCATATCTCACACACTCCCACAGTTACCGAATTTCGGCCAACGTTGTGATCAATGGGAGACTCTGTGTTACTACCACACACAAACCCCAGTGATCTGCGATTGATAGTGTTCACTTAAAGTGATACACCATGACACATGCGTCTTTGGCAGAAATATGAAATTGCCGCACGTCGACCATTTTCATCCCCCATATCTTCCACACCCCCATAGCTACAGACATCTAACAACCATAGTGCACGACAACAGACACGATTCTACTACCACACATAAACACCAATCCTCTATGCTATGTAGTCGTGGCAGAAATGTGAAATCTGCGGAGACACATGCCTTTCGTCGAAATACGAAAATATCCTTGGTCGGGCACCTTACAACCACCATATCTACCACACAACCACAGTTTCTGAAATTCGGCCGCTGTTGTAATCGAAAGGTGACTCTGTGCTACTACTACACACAAACGCCAGTTATCTGTGATCTATAGTTTTCGCTGAAAAGTGATATACCATGACACTTTTGTCTTTGGCAGAAGTATGAAATTGCCACACGTCGACCACTTTCAACCCCCATTTCTCCACACACCCCCATAGCTACCGACATCTAACAACCATAGTGCACTACATGAGATACGATTCTACTACCAAACACCAACACCAATGCTCTATGCTATGTAGTTGTGGCAGAAAAGTGACATATGCAGAGACAGTCGAAATACGAAAATATCCTTGGTCGGCCACTTAAAACCACCATATCTACCACAGTACCACAGTTTCTGAAATTCGGCCGCTGTTGTGATCGAAAGGTGACTCTGTGCTACTACTACACACAAACGCCAGTTATCTGTGATCTATAGTTTTCGCTGAAAAGTGATACACCATGACACTTTTGTCTTTGGCAGAAGTATGAAATTGCCACACGTCGACCACTTTCAACCCCCATTTCTCCCACACCCCCATAGCTACCGACATCTAACAACCATAGTGCACTACATGAGATACGATTCTCCCACACCCCCATAGCTACCGACATCTAACAACCATAGTGCACTACATGAGATACGATTCTACTACCAAACACAAATACCAAAGGTCTATGTTATGTAGTTGTGGCAGGATAGAGAAGTATACGGAGATACGAATTTTTGGTCGAAATATGAAAACGCCCTGCACTGACCAACTGTAATCATTATATCTCCCACATCCCCACATCTATTGGCATTCGGCCAACGTTGTGCACGACAGGAAACTCCATGCTACTTCCACCCACAAACATCAGTGATCTGTGCTAGGTAGTGGTGGCTGAAAAGTGAAATATAGGAAAAAACGCGTCTATTTTTATATATATATATATAAGATGTAAATCCGGCTGTGCATGATTTTTTGTTTTAAACCTAATATATTGTGTTTTTTTCTTCAAAATTTAATGTAAATGAATTTGCCTTAAACCTATTTGCTACTTCACTTCATGTAAATTAAATACTAGATTAGTGTTTGGTGTTTTTTTCACAGTCAGGTTAGTGTCATCTGCAAATAAAACTCTCTAAACTTTGTCAGATAAGTTTCCAGGAAGGTCACTGATGTATAACAAAAGGAGGAGGGGCCTAGGGCAGAACCTTGTGGAATTCCAAGTTTTATTTTCTCCCAGTCTGATGAAACATCTTTACTTATTTTAGAATCAAAAATTGAAACTTTTTGCATTTGACTTTCCATGTATGATTTAAGCCATTTGCCTGCGATTCCATAGTATTCCATTTTTTTTCAAAAGTAATGAATGATTTACACAGTCTAATGCTTTTGCAAGATCACAAAATATTCCTACAGGGCTCATTTTACTATCCAGTTCCTCGAATATGTTATTTAAAAATGAATATATTTCTATCGATGATCCTCTTTGGAACCAAAATTGTGAATTAATGAGGATATTATAGTGTGTTATATGTTTTATTATTCTGATACATCATTTTTTCAAAAATCTTTGAGAATCCTGAAAGTAATGAAATGCGACGATAGTTACCTACACTTGTTGTTTTTTCCTTTTTTAAATAACGGTTTTACAACTGGATATTTTAGTCTATTTGGAAACACACCTTGCATTAAGGATTCATTACAAATGTGGGCGAGTACATGATTGATACAATCTGAACATCTTTTCAGTAATTGCATGAGATATTGTCATAGCTCGGAGAATTTTTAAGGTTTTAATTATTTCATAAGTTTATTTATTTCTGAGACTGTTATTGGTGACAATTGCATCCCCACAAATCTATCTGTGAAAGCTGTCTGAAGAAGCATTAGGGCACTATGTGAGGATTGCTTTTCTATGCCTCTAATTTCTCTACAGCTGAAGTACAATGTTTGTTAAATAGTTCACAAATTTCCCCTACTTCATTATGCATACTCCAAGAACAGTAATTACAATGTTATGAAATGATATTCGAGGTTGTTTCCATTCTGATTTGTTTGTGTAACCATATGTAACACAGATGGCATTATAAAAACTTTTAAATAATAGTGGATGAAATATTAAGAGCAGCAAACATTATGCTTAAAGCGCGAAATTTTGGGAAAAGCAATATGACCGTCGCGCATGCGCGAAGGGTCAAGTAGTTTACAGAAGGCTTCACAGTTTTAGTGGTATTTTGTCTCCTCTCTTTTCCTTCCTCTTTGGTAGCAATCACGTCAAGACAATCGCTGCTTTCTACTTCCAGCAAGGAGTGAGGTCCTAAGCTGCATCAAGTAAGTATGCACCCCACTCACTGCTACCCACTTACCATCATCCTGACAAACGCCAGTAGTTCTGAACAACATCGAAAGGGCTAGTATACATAATTTAGTATGAAATATACTACTTCATGGCGTTATCTATTGTAAGAACGGAGGTTTAGCTGGCGTATAATTATAATGAAATCTTCACGGCTGTACCGCGGGATGGTGTTGTGGAAACAAAATAATCAGGCGGTATAACCATGGAATTCAGCAGTTACTGAAATGACCTTTTACGAACTTTTAAAGAACAAAGAACTGTATGCATGGTTTGTTGTGCTATATGGAAGTAACACATGGACTTTAGAAAAACCAGAGAGAAGAATGTGAACGTTAAAAAAATAAGATGCAGCGGAAGGATGTTCAAAATTAAAGAATGAAATGAGCATGTCTTGTGTGATCAAAAGAGTTTGTGCACGAATCTCAGAAAAACAGAAGGACTGATGAATTCATTAATCTGCACTGACAATAAATCGGCAAAGGGGGCGATATATGTACACCGAAGATTTTTCCGAAAAAATGAGTTCGAGGCAGTGTTAATAATATATAAAAAAGGAATCAACCATTCTTGAAATTTTGTCGGTCTGTTAGCTTGACCGCGATTCACTGATTTTCAAGGGTTTATGAACATTTTACGGGTTCTTAGTATAAAAGCAAGACATGTTTCACCTTGGTGTGATATACTTATTTTATTTTATTACTACGCTTGTTCCATAGATCTCTGCCGAGCTAAGACAAAAAGGATCACTGGGATGAGAAACATGTCCCAGTTAATATATATACATATAGGATGAAGGATAATAAAAGTGAAAAAATTATTATATGTTAAAAGAACAAAAATATAAAAGACAACAAAAAATTAATCTTTACAACTGAATTCGGCAAACGTGAGATACGATTAATTCTTTTGTACAAATTCTTCTATGGAGTAGAAGGAGTTACCAATAATATGTCCCTTAGTTTTTATTTAAATATATGTTTGTTATCTATAAAATGCTATAAATTGTTTTACATGTTTAGGAAGTTTACTAAACACATGTGTCCAAAAGTAATTAACTTCTCTATGTACTAATGACAGTGAGGTTTGTGTTTTATACAAGATTTTTTCTTGTTTTGAAATTGTGTAACTACTTCATTACCCTTAAAGTTTAGATTACTCTTAGGTGTTTTTTTTATATACCTAATCAGGTTACTGTCATCTGCAAATAAAACGCTCTTAGCTATATTAGAGTTGCTCCCAGAAAGAACATTGATATATAATAAAAAAAAGAACGCGTCCTAGGACAGAGCCTTGTGGAAATTCATGTTATAATTTCTCCCAGTATGATGAAGTATCTTTACTGATTTTGGAATCAAAAAGGGATACTTTTCGGCTTTCCGTGTATGAAATAAACTATGTGCCTGCAGATCCATATGTACCATAGTAATCCATTTTTAAACAAAAATTAATTCATGACTAACACAATGAAATGCTTTTGGAAGAACATAAAAATTTCAACAGGGCACTTTTACTGAAATATGTTATATAAAAAAGAATATATTGCAATTTCTGCCGATGATCCTGTGAAGCAGTGAGGATATTGTGTTGTGTAACATGTTTTTATTATCATACAATACATGATTTTTTTCATAAATCTTTGAGAATCTTGGATGTGAATAAATGGGACGGTACTCATCAGTATATGTAGCGTCTCTTTTTTAAAATAATTGTTTTACAACTGCATATTTTTTCTACTTGGAAATACACCATGCATCAAGGATTCATTACAGATTTGAGCAAGTACGTGACTAATAAAATATGAACAATTTTCATTAATTTACTAGAAATATTGTCATGGCAATAAGAATTTTTATGTTTTAATTGCTTGATGGGTTTATTTATTTCTTAGACAGTTACAGGTGGCAATCGCATTCTATTAATTTTATTTTGGAAATCAGTTTGAAGAACACTTATGGTGCTATCTAGGGATGTTTGTCTATACCTAATTTCTCAACAACTGAAGTAAATTACTAATTAAATACTTTACAAACTTCCTCTATTTCACTTTTAACTGATCCATTTTGTTCTATTGTTAGGTCTTCATAGTGACTTAATGATTTTCTTGTTTCAGTTTTTACTATATTCCATATAGTAATTTTATTGCTACCCATAAAGGTTCTTGTCCTTTCTTATTACATTTTTTGGTATTTTAGAGAGCTTTAAGTTATCCTATTCTCTTATTTTTTTATGTAAATCCCCATTTCGTTTTACTAGATACTCTAAATCCTTTGTAATCCACCCCTTACCCAGTTCACTGTTTGGAATGTTGAGAACTTTAGTTCTTTATAACATCCCTCAAAAAGTGTTAGAAATATGTTAAGAAAGGATTCAAATTTTGTATTAACTCCATCTGAAGTGTACTCTTTTGCGCCGTGTTAACTATTTAAGGATTATATAAATAGATTTATAAATAGATAAATAGATTTAAGGAATCTATAAACCGAGCTTTTCTTTATCTGTATTAAACTGTTTCTGGAATTGATACAAAATATCTGGGTCTCATGATCAGATGTACCATTTGATACTGGAATTATCCTGCAATTACTGTACTGAGAGATATCAACGAAAATTGATCACGCAGTCCTGCTATTATTTTATATTCTTGAAGGGAAAGTTACAATGGCAATCAACATCTAGGCTTCCATATCTAGACTCTAATTGCTGTCGTTAAGAATCTCCACATAACACTATTTGTTAGTTATTTTTTTATAAAAAGTAGCAATGGCTTTAAATGTGATAAAAAGACTGAAATTTCCAGAGTGGGGCACTATAGATTACTATAATTACTATATGCTATTTTTTTTACAATATTCGAGTTTTGTAACAGCATTAACAACTGCACTACTACATTGAATATTGTTTCTAACAAAAACAGTTACTACTAGAGATGAAACGGAAACTGTTTGGCGTGATACTGAATACCGGTTATCCAGCTATAATTATAGTAATCTACAGTGCCTCACTCTGGAAATTTCAGTTTTTAAAAAGACTGAATTTTAAACCCATTGCTGCTTCGTATAAAAAATAACTAACAAATGGTGTCATGTGGAGATTTCAATACTTTCTTAACGACTTTCTTAACGACAGCAATAAGAGACTAAATATGGAGCCTAGATGTTGATGGCCATTGTAACTTTTCCTTAAAGATTATAAACTAATAGCAGGTCTGTGTTTAATAATTTTTCGAGGATATCTCTCAGTACAGTAATTACTATTCGGAGCCGAATATTCTTCTGAATGTTGTGGTCATTTGAAATTAGGAAAAACAAAAATTTCATTAAAGAAAGGATAGCTTATTTCGGGATATTTTTGATGAAAATAATGACAGTAACTTTTCGATCTTGAATTACTTCGTTTAGGCGCGTTTTGACGCAAAATTTGAATGAGTTCATTTTTCTCCTTGTGGACTTAAGCATAACACAATGAGATATTTTTTGTCTTCGACCATATAATTTTGATAAGACAAACCATTTGAAAATGAAAATCTAGAAATATTTCTTGAAATGAGAAAAACTAGTGCCACTATCGTGCTCACGCTGGCTCTAGCTATCCCTGGGACAAGTTCGTCTTCGTCATCTAGAGAAAAGCAATTGACTATATCAGATAGTTTTGAAAGCAAATTACCTTGTGATGTAACGATGCAAAATAATAATAATAATAATAATAAAAAATTAGTATTGCAGAAATTTTTGCACTAGACAACGAGCCGTTATCTATCGTAGAAAGAACTGGATTTTCCAGTCTCCTAGAACAAGCATTACCTTGCTACAAAATACCTAGCCCTAAATACATTTCCTAAAATTTTCTAGAATTTATGAGAAAATAAATTAAACATTTCTTGTGCTCTCACTGTTTTTGTCACTTCTGGATCTGTTTGTACAACAATACTAGCTTACTGAGTTTCACAGTTCATTGGTTTTCTTCCGAATTCAAACCAGAATATGGACTTCTTGTTATGAAGCATTTTCCTGGTCTTACACTGAAGAAAATATACAATACAATACATTCATTTTACATTGATACCAATATAAGAGACTGGCTCTGTGGGATGTGGAAAGTTGTCAATTTGCAGATAAACGGTTGCATAACAAAATAATAAGTACACCAGTAGATGTACAGTCACATTAAACAATTCCATAACAAAATAAAACATACACCAGAAGATGTACAGTCATAGCATACATGGTACCGTAAACAATTTCATAGCAAAATAAATACATACACCAGCAGATGTACAGTCGTAGCATACATTGTAAATTAGTTATGTAACTACATTTAAACAAGCTACTGGCAGTTATTTTTTAGATACCTTAGAAATAAATTCTTCGACAGAGTGGAAGGAGTTGTCAATTAAAAATTCTTTCAATTTTTTCCTGAATTTATTCTTATCATCTGTTAGACATTTAGTATGAGTTGGGAGCTTATTGAAGATATGTATCCCTGAATATCGCACCCCTTTTTGAACAAATGACAATGACTAGTAATTCTTGTGAATATTATTTTTACTTCTAGTGCCATAATTGTGTATTTTACTATTTGTTTCAAACAAAGCTTAATTTGTGACTACAAAAGGACATTAATGTGTATATATACTCAGACGCTAATGTTAAAATCCCTAACTTCTTGAACAGCTCTCTACATGAAGCTCTATTGCTAACCCCACACATAATTCTTATTACTTGCTTTTGGGCTCTGAATACTTTGTTTCTATGGGTAGAATTGCCACAGAATATTATTCCATATGACAATAAGGAGTGAAAATAACCCTCATATGGAGATCACCTATAGCTGAAATTGTACGAATTGCAAATGTGGCTGCACCCAATCGTTTTAATAAGTCAGAAACAAGTACTTTCCAATTTAAATTGTGATCAATATACAAACCTAGCTGTAAACCATTTATTAATCAGTTCAAAAACATAATTTGAAATATATTCTGTAGATAAATCTGGAGTGTTTTTAATTCCTATATTTGTGTTATCTGTAAATCGGACAAATTTTGAGTCTTTAGATGAAACACAGTGTAGATCATTTATATATATTAAAAACAATAGTGGCCCATATATAGAACCCTGAGTTACTCCACATCTGATTAATTTCTACTCAGAAAACAGTAGACCTCTAAAGGCAGCATTGAAATTCTCCATTGATACTTTCTGTTTTCTATTTAGAAGGCAAGAACGAAGCCATTTATTAACAATGCCATCTATACCATAATACTTTAGTTTCTGTATCAGAATTTTATGATCTACACAGTCAAATGCCTTAGATAAATCACAAAAAATTCCCACAGGAATTAATTTATTATTTATTCCTTGTAAAATATTGTCAGTGAATGCAAATATAGCTTGTCCTGTTGAATGACCTGTTTGAAATCCAAATTGTGATTTAATTAAAATATTATTATGTTTAAGGTGTTCATAAACTCTATTGTACATTGCTTTCTCAAAAACTTTGGAGAAGGCTATTAATAATGAAATTGGTCGACTTTAGTATTAGCTCTTAAGGGATCTGATAATTTTTCTTATTTCTTCTGGAGTAGCTAATTTTACAGACATAGAGTTAAATTTTTCTTGGAAGCCTGTTCTAACAAAATCCATACTGTGTGTCACTGAGCTGTTAGCAGTCAATTTATCAGCAACAGATAAAAAACGTTTATTAAATGTATCAGCAATTGAAAAATTAGATTCTACTGAATTTTCTTTTATAAAAATATCATTACTTGTTTGATTACTTTTTGCTATTTCCTTTTTTACAATGTCCCATATTGTCTTAATTTTATTTTCAGAATCATGAATTTTATGTTTGTGATACATACTTTTAGATTCTTTAATAACCCTTTTCAGTATTTTGCAGTACTGTTTGTAATGTGTTTTAACATTAGCATTCTCACTGTTACTAGAGGCAATATACAAATGCGTGATGTTCTAATGCCAATAGTTATCCAACGATTTTGTTCTTTTCGAGAAGCACTACAATTTTTCAAGGGAAGCAACTTTCAAAGTAATTTAATACAATGCTACTAAAAATGTTGTATTTTTCATCCATACCTTAAACACTGTAAACCTGTTCCCAGTTTGTGGTATTGGGGCACTTTCTAAAGCAAGTAACTGACACATCATTTATTACACGCTGCAGTTTAAAAACATTTCTCTTAGAGCTAGTTCCTATTACTGTGTTGATGGTTAATAACTGGACATCGTGATCCGAAAGTCCATTGATGGATGGTATAACTAAATTTTGAGGTATCTAGGAAAACACTGTGTATATCTGAGTGACTATTATTCATTATTCTAGTTGGAAAATTAACTACCTGTATTATTTATTTATTTATTTATTTATCAATCTTGTTCCATGGATCCCTGCTGAGGAAATACCTCTGGGATGTGAAACATGTCATTGTTGATACATATACACATAATATGAGTCATATCATAGTAAATATATACATATTTTACAAATACAAGAAATAATAATAAACATACATTTTTGCAACTGAGTTTTGCAAACGTCATAATGAGTACAATTAATTATTTTCTTCAAATTCTTGAATGGAGTAGAAGGAGTTGCCAATAAGATAATCTCTAAGTTTTTGTTTGAATACATCTTTATTATCTGAAAGCTGTTTTATACGATTAGGTAGTTTATTAAACAGATGTATCCCAGAATAATTAAACTCCTCTTTGTACTAATGACAGAGATGTTTGTGTTTTATGCAAGTTATTTCTGTTTCTTGTATTGAAACTGTGTACCTGTGTAAATTGAATGAACTGATTAATGATTATAACATGACTTTACAGGGTAAGTTATCTAGAAAATCTAAATTAAAATCACCACATACGACTATATTGACTACTTTTCTGCTTAAAAATGTTAATAAGAGTTCAAACTGGTTCATAAAAATAGAAACGTTTCCCGATGGTGCTCTGTATACTGTTACTATTATGGAAATTTCATTATTGAAATTTAGCCATGTAGCACAAGCTTCAAATGTTGATCAACACAATACTTGCTAATACTTATATCCTCAAAACTATAACCATTTCTAACATAAGTGACAACTCCTCCTTTCTCCAAGTTCGTTCTACAATAATGAGAAGCTAAATTAAAGTCAGTTACATTTGACATACCCATTCCTGTAGTTATGTGGTGTTCAGACAAGCATAAAACATCAATTCCATTGATATCATTTAATTCATTTATGTGGACTAGCAATTCATCTACTTTGTTTGTTAACCCTCTGATATTCTGATGTAATAAATTAATCCCTACACCATTTTTAATTTTGGTATTTGAAAACTCATTATTGTTTAAACTAATTTATTTTAAAACTCTCTGCCTAATCCATGATCCTAATCTAAAAAAGGAGCTGCCATAACACCATTAACAACAGGAATCTTTTCATGTGAATTTGTGGCCCCAATTAATTGTTTTGCTATGAGATCTGAAAGAACCCCCTTCCCTCTACTATTGAGGTGTAGGCCATGCCTAGTGTAACCCCACATATCAATAGCACCTACAGGTACCAAGCCCATGCTAGAGCCAATATCAGACATAATATACCGTTCCAGTTCCAGATTCACTCGCCTCACAGCAGAGTTCATCTGTGGCCGATCATAGCGTCTCAAGACTGACATCACACTGACCCCAGTGTGGCACGTTGCTTCTGCTATTTTCTCCAGGTCATCTCTGATACTATACCTATCATTCCTGGCTAAACTATTTCCCGCTCCTCCCACTATCACTACATTATCCTGATCTGTTAAATTCTTACACAAAGAACCTATATTTCTACTACCTGAGCAGGACTAGCACTAGGTTTGAAGAAACTCGTGACCTGGAAACCTGATCCTAATTTTTCCTGCACCAATGGCGCAACACCTCGTCCATGACTACTACCTATCAGCAAGACTTTATTTTTTCCTAATCCCTGCCTACCAGACTTAACTACACATCTTTTCCTATAAGTCTGCTGCTTATTACCTACACCTACAACTACAGAAGGCTCATCCCTGTCTACCTCTGGCAACAGGGTAAACCTATTTTGCACCCCAACAACAAAAGAATCAGAAGCCCTTCTTGTTCTAATTGCCCTTTTCCCTGTCACCAGTTCCCAACCATCTCTGTTTCCCTCCCTGCGCAGCCTATCCAACTCCTTTCTAGCCTCTATCAGTTCAGCCTCAAGGGCACTAATCCTTTCCTCCTGCTCCCATATCATCTTACTTTTGAAACAATCTTTACAGAACCATGGGAGAGCCTCCTCAATTTCCCCAACTTTGACGCCACTACAAATCGGTCCCCAAGGAAACCATTTCCACATCCCACAGAGCCAGTCTCTTAAATTGGGATCAATCGAAAATGAATGTATTGTATTGTACACCCTTCACAAAAAATTCCAACCCTCAAAAATCTATGGCAATGCCCACACTTTTCACTCATGATTACAAGATACTAACAACAACAAATTACACAAAGCGAGAGAGAAAATTTGTCGAACTTAACCTTACAAAAAAACTGCTAAATTCACAAGTAAGCTTTATCTAAATATATTTACGCTCTATAACAAAAATCTGAACCTAAGCCTAGCGTAAACAAACACGGAATAGACCAAACCACTAAATAACAAATACTTTTTTTCCTTGCGCGAATAAAAACACTCACTAACGCTCACATTAGTACAATGTATTAGAATTTAGATTTTCGAATTACTATTACAACAAAAACTAACTATTAACTATATTTATTTATAATTTAAATACACACGCTCGTGCGGTACGTGTTTCCACGGTATTCCAGAGGTCCTGCCCAAGGGAATATAATAGTATCGCAAATCGTAGGGTTATTGACCAAAAGAAAATACATGGTGGCGCCAAGTTGTTGACGGTTGTACTCGTGGCTGTGTATGATTCTGCTTGATGTTTCAGCCATTTGCTTCAAAGAATTTTGACTGAGCCATTCAAGATGTAGCCTGAAGTGGCAGGAGTGAACGTTACTGGAAGACGTCTCAATACGCACTTTAATCATTCGGGGCTTAGCTCAAGAAAAATTGCTGGCGATTAAAAAAAATTACCCGACCGTCAGTTTGTGCAAGATATCAGCACGAGATGGAATTCCACCTTTTATATGATAGAGGGCCTGTTGGAACAAAGCTGGGCTATATTGCTGTGTGTGGCTGATCATGGAACACACACTTATTATGGTGCCTCAACAATGGTGTTTGATGGTAAAGTGCGTTAAGCTTTTGAAGCCCTTTGAGGAAATAACAAAAATAACAAGTTATGTTCTTCCTGCAATGCCGAAGTATTATCACAAGTTTCTGCACTAAAAAAATATTCAGATAAGGCTGGGAAAGCACAAAGAACTCCTGACTTACCAAAAATAATAGCCTCTTTGAAAGCCGATTTAAAAATTCGTTTCGGCTCCTTAAATGAAGATTCAAACTACTTGATTGCGACCTACCTATAGCCTAAGATTCAAGACAAACTATTTGGGGTTTACTGAATCTGAACGATCTCGTCAGAAAATTCTTTTGGAATCTATAAATATGTCTTGCGAGGAATCTTCCACCAGAATCAGTTCATCTTCAACAGCTGTTAAAAGGAGTAGAAGGGGCGAGACAGAATCAACTATGTCTCAGGAAGCTGACGACAGGTTTTGGGACTGTTTTAACGAGATAGCCATTATCACGATCAAGGGAAAAAAAGTGATTACAAGAAAGTAATCTTATCCTGAATCGATAGTAAGCATGACCCATTTATTTGGTGGTCAGCTATTGCAACACAGTTCCCGAATTTGCCAAAATCTGCTAGAATTTGTTTTTAGCACCTTACAGTAGTGTATATAGCGAAAGAATTTTCTTTGATTCTGTTCTCGTTTACGAATATAAGCAAAACTGGTTATTATCTCTCAGTACAGAGAAATTGGTGTTCATTCAGAACGAAAATGAATTTTTTTATGTTAAAAGCAATAAATGATATTTTGATTTGAATATAGAGTTTTTTTATTTGTGTTTAGACTTATTATATACTTAGAATACGAAAATTTAAAAAAAACAACAACAACGAAATATTCGTAATTAATTGAGAATTTGATATCTGGCGAATATTGACCAACTATCCGGTATCTGGCCGGACAGTAAATATTGTCCGGATACGGGATAGTTGCTAGATATCCGTTTCATCTCTAGTTACTCCATTTCGTCTACAGTAATGACACTGCAAGTTCAATAGTAAGTAATATACTGAGGTGAGAGTCGCCTTTAAGTTTATTTATTATTGCAACAACCATCTGTTGCTGGCTACAGGGTAATAGTTGCTGAGATCTTAAATGTGGGACAACTAAAATTGTTGTGTTATCATTGCCAGGTGTTTTGACATTTAAAATTTTCACTTATCTCTGGTTTAATGTATCTTTGGCGTTGTGAGTCAAGCCGAAATATTTGGTGGTGATGTTTGAAAGTTGCTATCGTGAAATTTTAAAATAGCTGGTATTATAGTTATTTGGCCTGTATCTGATGGAATACAGTTTTGTAAGAACTCATTTTGACAGAAAAATGGATTGTGATGGAAACGTTAAGTGACAGACTTATTAATAAATTCAGTATTAGAAAATCACAGTAGGTACGCATTTCATCGTATATACGGCTTGTATTGTCTCTGATATATAGTGTGTATAGTTTAATTGTACTGAGTTAAATTGGGATGGATCGCACTTTCTCTAGTCACCTAATTACTCTTTTTTCCTAGTAAGATGCTTCTGGAAGTGCCGACCAAAATTTACCAAGTTCGACCTTAACTGATCCTGAAAAATGGTTTTTGTTACACGAAATGCAGGACTTTTTAAAAATTAATCGGCAGAATCTTCTTAAAAATATATGTTCAAAAGTTTTTATTTTAAGAAATTCGACTTTTCAGAACGAATATACGGAGGAAGAACCAAGGAACGCACTTGCCCCTCCCAAACGGGGTAAGTGCATACGTGGCGTTTCTTTGCCATAAAGCCTACTCTAAGGCCCAGCGCACACGGCACAACTGTTTTGTGACAACAGTTGCAAACCGGTTGAGCTCGCAACTACTTTGCAACCTAAACGAAACTTGTGTCCGCACACGAATAGTCTGGTTGTGTATTAGTTTCATTCAACTTGCAATAGTCGGTGCAGAGTTTGCAGAATTTTCTGCTATGTTAGATTCAGACGAGGAAGACGTTAATTAGTATCATTACCACAAGATACACTGGGTGCAAAGGAAGGAGTGGGTTCATCCATATTTAAGGAATAATGTGAACTCCAGGTTATTCGTAGCAGCGAAAGAACTTTCTCAGTCAGATAGAAAGTTTATGGCTTTCTACAGAATGTTGAAAGAATCATTTCTGGAATTGACAAGGATGGTTGGCCCTTCCATAGAGAAGATGGACACAAATATGAGGGAATGTGTGTCTACACGGGAAAGAATACTGATCACTCTGAGGTAAGCTTGACAATTATTTTATTGACATTTTGAAATTACATTATTCATAAAAGATAGGTAAACAAAAAATAAGTAATAATCTAAGCTAAGGATGTTTTTATTTGCATATCAGAATTGTTAACACTTTCTGAAAATGTGTTGTAAAAATCTGTGGAATGCATTTGAGGAACTGCATTTGACATGTGACGTGTAATGATGTCGAGTCAGACAATGATGAGGATGTGTCCATTCTAAGTCCTAAAGGAGCCTGTGGATGGTGCCCAGAAGTTGTATTATCATCAATAATCCTAAAGACTTGTCATTTGAAGAGTTTGTGAATCACTCAGCTTTTACAGTTCTGGTTTCAAGCTGAGCAGTAACTTCTTGAGTCCCTGTTGCTTATCAATTTTATGGGATCCAGTCTCCGCCTCAGCGTTTGACTGCAACATAGCTTTTTTTGCTCTGCTACAGAGAGATCTGCTACTGAAGCTGAAATTTTGTTCTGCCTTCTTTCTGTTAGGCCTAATTTTCTCCTGTACGATGAACTTGTTGGACATGCTTGGTCACTTGGTTGAAAAGATATTTCGGTCAATAGTGATGGAGATCTTGGGGATGTTTGCTGTGTATAAACAGATGCCTCTTCCAACTGGATGGCACTTTGTTCAGTTTGGGTGACACTATCCTCAACTTGGATTTCAGAGTCTTCAGTATCACCAAATAACTGCTGGGACTGTGGTACTGGTTGCAAATTTCGTGATGAGGGAGGAGCCACGGTTTTTATGCACGGCACACAAAATTGCGTGGCATTTTCCAGATATTAACCTTTTTTCTTTCCTGCAAAGCCACTAGGAGAAGGTTTCATTTTTCTCATGAAGATATGAAGATTCTGCCATTTTTCTTTGCAGTCAGCAGCTGAAATCAAAATAAAATTTTCTAAAATTGAATGAAAATTTAATTAATTTAAAAATGTATAATTTAAGATTGTTGACTTAATTTTAATTATCTTTCTATTTCATTGTTGCAGGTATTTGGCTACTGGTGGAACATTTTTGGCAATTTCCTTATATTTTGCGAGAGGTGAGAACACAGTCAGAAAAATTATCGAAGAAACTACAGAAGTTTTGTGGGACATACTGAAGGATATTTATATGCCTGTCCCTACACAAGATCAATATAAACATATTGCTGATCGTTTTGAGTTGCTATGGAACCTTCCCAATTGCATTGGGGCCTTGGGTGGGAAGCCCATTAGAATTGAAAAATATCCACATACAAGTTCTGAAAACTTCAAGTACAAGAACTTCCACTCAACCATACTTATGGCATGCTGCGATGCCAATGGCCTTTTAACGATTATTGAACCAGGTTTCGCTGGACGTAACAGCAATGGAGGCATTTTCCAAACCAGTACAATAAACTACTGGATGACCAACGGGGGTGACATACCTCCAACTTCCCTATTGTGATATGATGAAATTATTTTTTTTTTGTTTCCCTTCTACTTTGCAGGAGACCAAGCATTCCCAATTTATTGAGACCGTTTTCAAGCAGAACTCTCGACAATGTGAAGAGGATATTCAATTACAGATTGAGCTGAGGAAGAAAAACAATTGAATGTGTGTTTGGAATGGCAGCAGAAAAGTTCGCGGGTTTGAACAGACCCATACGATGTCGTGATCTAGCAACAGTAAATAATATAATAAAAGCTGCCTGTCTCTTACATAACTTCATACGGAAGTGAGAAGGAATTGAGTACAA